>VXAL01009911.1:56525-131892 GCA_013399475.1 Chauna torquata
CGCTGGCAGCCACCGGCGGCAGGGGGACCGGCGGTCCCGGGGAGGGGAGGGGAGGCGGGGAGCGCTGGAGCCCCCCGCACACCGGCACCGGCCGGGGGGTCCCAGCGCTGCCTCCCCCGTGCCAGCAAAGCAGCGGGGAGTGGGCCGAGGATGTAGCACCTTTGCCAGCCCGCGGCTGTGCTGAAGTCCGGCACCCCCCNCCTCCTCCTGCTGCCGCTGGCCGAGCCCCGGACCGAGCCCGGCCGGAGGCACCCGGCCGCGGCTCCGCGGGGCTGCGGCCGCTCCCGCTCTTGCCGGGAGCCCCTTGCACTTGCTGGCAGCAGAAGCGAGCCGGGGCTGCCGCTCCCCGGCGGGGGTACCACCCACACTGCCCACCTGCCCGTAGGACCTAATTATTTCTTTTAAGCACTAGTAACCGTTCTTCTGACCAGCAGGTTTCTTAAAACGCGTCTAAATTTGGCTTAAATATACGGCAATGTCCCCTGTAGTAACCACGAAATCAAGCCACCTCCACGCCAATGGGTTTGCAGTGTGCGTGAAAATGCAAGCCCCGTCGAAGGTGGATGTGAAATCTGATCTCGCCTCGGGTTCAACCGAAAGACCGAAATGATTCATGCTTGACCGTGTCTCCTTGATATTTCTTACTTAGATTTTTCCTGCTTCCTCCCTCCCGTCTCCTGGTGCACGCTCATTCCGAGGGGTCCTTCAAACGCTCGAGGAGTGTAAGAACAATGCTATATGCAGTATTTCCTTGAAGGGTTTTATTGCAGTCGATCTGAAACAAAAACAAACAGCATTTCGCAAAACTTCTCTTTGAAAGGGAAGCAGCCGGCGGCTGTTAAAAGAGGGAAGGATACATGGTAAGCTATTCGTGCATTTAATAGCATCCTCTCTTTCCTTGTGAGCTGCACAATATTTGGTCTTTATTTCGAGCATTTATCGTGAATGTCTGATTCCTGCCTTCAGTTGTAGGATGTTTGCTCCCCAGATGATGGACACTTTTTTTTTTTGCTGGCAAAGGCGACACCACCCACTGCCCTCTGCCAGGTGTGTGCCACGTCTGCCTGCAGGTGAAGGGAGACAGCACTCAGCAAAATGGGCCACAGGCCTGGAGAAGCCAGGCTCACATAAAACCCTGGAGAAGGAGGCAGAGCGGAGCATGAGGGAGGTGGGGTTGGGAATAACGAGCAACGAGGGCCTGGAGGAAACAGGATGTGGAAGGAAGGGATATAAAGCAGAAGGTGAGCAGGGGCAGGTGGGCCAACTGATTATGAGTCAGGAGAAACTGAGAAAGTCTGGGAACGGGAGATGACTGCAGGGAGCAGATGGCTGATAGGAGCCAGGGGACAACACAAATGTGGACCACACCTGGAGCAGCTGTCTGCCTTTTCTAGGAAGTGGGAAGTAATATGAAGGCAATACACTGGCTGTTTCCCCCAGTGCAGACGATAGGAGACATGCAGTGGAAGTCCGCCTCTGAATAGCAAACAAGGAAGCTTGCTGTTTTATGTGTGTGTTTAAGGTTGAATTTTGACCCTGAGCTGACGTCATGCAAAGCAAGGGTTGGCTGCTTCTCTCTAAAGGAGAAGGAAATCCAAGGAATCAGGTTAAAACCAAGAGTTACTAATGGTTAAAAATCCCCTGGTTTGGTGTGCAGGGAGAGGCTGACTCAGGGCTTTCAGAAGCTGCTGTCACCTTTGCCAGTGGTCAGGACCAACGGTGACTGTTTGTTCGCCCTGCTCGCTAGGGCCTTTACAAGCCCTCAGAAGGACAGTCCCTGCTGCTGCTCTGCACTGCCTAAGGAGTAGCTAGACAGGATCACTAGGTGTTTCTTGCTATTGTAATGTCACCCTGTCTCCAAGTTGGTTTTAAAGCATGTAAGAGCATGTGGAGCGTACAACTGCAGAAGTTACAAAGCTATAGGCAATAGAGACTCAGGTTAGATAAGGGGCTGGCTGGGTGGAGCCGGTGAACAATGCACGAAAGTGCTTTTCTTTCACTGATCTTGGTTCAAATTAAGGTTAAATTCCAAGGGGAGTATATATATTTTTTTTTCTCTCAATCTCTCTCTCTCCAGGAAGAGATTTTAAAGGGCATCATTTTCAGTTTCGGGGAAAAAAAAAAAATAACAAAGAAAGATACATGTTAATACAAATGTAGCATTCCACAGAGTGGAGCTCAGAGCGGTGTCGCACCCAGAACTTTTATTCAGCCGAAGCAAGATCAGTAGTTTCAGCACCTGGCAGGAGTGGGGTTGATCCTGCTGTCAAGAAATGGCTATAGAAAAGCAGGACCTCATAAAAGCCACAGGGTCTATACAGGAAAAATGCTGATATACAGGAGTGGGAGAGGGGATTATGAAAATAACACATACAGTTCAAGTAATTTTTACTAAAATGGCACAGTTCTTTTTATGTCTTGAAAATCTGAAGGCAAATTAAAATCTCATCTATGCGTGTATATAACAGAAGGAAGTTGAATATGAAATTTGCTATTAAGTCTACAAAATTAGGTGCCGTATTGAAAGGAAAAAGGCAACAAAGCTTCCAGCTGGCCCTCTGAGATCTGTTTTTGTTGAAGAAAAAAAAAGAAAAAAAAAGTTGGATCAGCTTCTTCACAAAGCAAACTTCATGGAATTTGTTTTGCAACCTGTCCGTCTCCAGTTTTCTGCTTTAGAGTCAGTGTTCCAGGGCACTGTAAAGAAGTGAGATACATTGTGTCCTTCTAAAATCTGAAAGCAGAAATGCGGTTTCTCCTGTGCTAAGAGCTCCCCAAAGTGCAGGGGCAAAGGTGGCACACATTTAATGCTAGCTTTTCTTTGGTATGACAAGAGCTCTTGAAAAATCAAAGGGGAAATCTGTGGTCTTGATCCCCTGAGGTAGTAAGAGCTTGCTGTAGGGGAGTTCTTGGCTCTCAGAGGAGCCCACAGGACCTCTGCCCACACACTGCTCCAAGCAGAGGGGAGCAGCCAGCTCTGCCGTGCTCAGAGCCACTTGTCAGCCCTGTGACTGCTTTTATCTTCTAAGAAACACGAGACCTCTAAACATGTTATTAGCCAGCACAGACCACCATTTCTCCCCTCAGTAATAAGACTTATTTGCCACATTAACAGTACATACTGCAGAAACACAAACAAACAAACAAACAAACAAGCTCTTTTCTGAGCTTTCTCTCTTTTTCCCAATCAAAATCAAATATTATGCCCACATCACTAAAATGAGCGTTCTTGATATTGGCCTTTGGTAGCTCCTCATTACCACAACAAGACTGCAGCATGGACTGAAGAAGTGAATGCTTCATGCATCTTATGTGGCTTTACAGTCCAAGGTAGCTGTGCCAGGTGTATTTCAGCCAGAGTGTTGATGTTGCTAGGAATACTTTGATCAAAAATTCTTACCACTCCATGCCAGTCAGCATAGATAACATTTCTTTAAATTGCTGCAGAGTACACAGCTCTGATAGCATTGCTTAATCAAACAGTAGTCATTTAGGGTCCATCAGTGCCATAACTGATGATAGAATACATCCAGTACTGATGGACCTGAAAGCTCAGTGGCTGGATACCCCTCTAGTTGTGAGGTGGTACTGCTGTCAGCCATGGCAAAACTCAAGTGAATTCAAGATACGGCCTCATACATTTTGTGAAGTGTCAGCCTGGGACAGTGGATTCTCTGCTCTGGCATTCAGCTCTGCAGTTCTGCTCCCATGATACCCTTCCTTCTATCCGCGAGTACTTCTTTTGACCTCCTCCCTCTTAAACATCCGCAGCGCTGTGTTTCTCGCCCCCCTGTTTCATGGTCAGTGCAGTATCTCCGTGCCTATGAGCAGCTGTCATCCCTCGCCGCCAGCCCTGCCCGCCTCCGGGAGCCGCTCCCTGTCATGCTCGTGCCAAGAGCAGCCTCACCCCCTCCCCAGGAGCGCGCAGTATTCCTGCCCATCAGATCTGCCCCCGACATCACTGCTTTCCATTCACATTTCACTAACCTCTACCCAGCCACTATTCTTGCCATCCTTTGACTTAGCTCAAATTACAGTGTAATTAAAATCACCAAGGAACACAACTAAACCAACAAGATCGACTGCACAATCACTTCAGGTCGTGGGTTTTTTTTTTTTTTTTTTTTGTTTTTGTTTTGTTTTGTTTTGTTTTTTTGGAGCAACCTTACTAGACATCTTCCTGGCTTCAGCTTTTGGGACTTTCAGATGGCCATGGTAGGTACCTATTTCTTACCGTACTGGTGCTATTTGTGGTCCAGAAATAAAAATACAGGATACAGGAATCAGCAATAATGAAGCAGAGCTTATTAAAATGAGCCTCCCACCTCTATTTTATCATCTTTCTTTCTACTTACTCTTTCATTATTGTTTCATACCTCAAATCATTTTCTATCTGGTCCCTCCCACATCCTGAAAATGTTGAGGGAAGAATGGACCACAAATACATGTCTCTGAAGGGCTCTCTAGGACAGACCTTTCTGTTTCAGCCATTTCCTCCCCTGACAAGGCTAGGATTTGTGTTTTACATAGGATGCTTCCAAAGATCACCAGTGTGAGTTTTTCATGTATGAAGTGAATGAGAACTTCCCTAGTTCTACTTTTTTTCTTGCTCAGGGTGTCCCTTCTCATCATAATGCTTTCCATCCTCTCTCAGAAATTGATTTTTTTTCCCACTTAGCTGCTAGCTTCTTCCTATTCCCTCCTCCTGCTGTATTTCAACCCCCTCTTTTTCTCCATTCCCATGTCCTTGTCCTTCTCTTTGTAATCCCTCTCTCCTCTTCCTTTTTTCTGTCACTGCACCCTGCTCTTCCTTCAGTCCCTGCACTACTTTCTTCTCTTTTTTTTTCCTCTTTACCTCCCTCCAACTTCACTTTTATTGGGCCAATTTATTTTGATTCCAGATATAATCCACTGTCTGAATCAAAGGCAGGTTCCTTTAACACCACAGGGACAAGGTCATGCAACTGAATCGAGGATGCAGGGCACTCTTACAGGATGGGAGACTGCATCACTGGGTAGGTATCCCACTGAGCACAAGGTCCTGGGGTGATGCTTGTGCCTCAATGAATGAGCATAGTCCTTGAGATCAGGAGAGTACGTGGTGAGGACAGGAAGAGATCAGCTTCATATAGGCCGTGTCTGAGACCAGAAAAGGAGTACTGGGTCCAATTCAAGCATATCCATACCCAAGAATTAGAAAGGATTCAAGAATGCCTTACTGTCTGAGCAATATCTGATAGGTGATATCAGAAACTCACCCAGTTCAGTTTATCCAAGGGAAGGTTAATGGTAATCCATTCACAGTCTCCAGTTATCAAAGCAGGGAAAGATTTGGGAGAGTAAGTCGCTCTTTAACTCTACAGGAAAAAGAAGAGCAATGAGACCTGGTCTGAAGACAACAGAAGAGAACAACAGACTAGAAAACAAGTTCAATACAGCAGTGGATTCTCCATGCAGTCCTTATTCAGGGAGCTATAGCTCCCCACACGTTGGTAGTTCCACGTGCAGGCCTGGGACCAGCTTTAGGGGTAGCCTCTCTGTAACAGACAAAAGGGTGCTGGAATTAATGCCAGCCTGGCTGGCATCCAGCTTTCCCAGGGTGAGTGCATCAGAAAAGCAACAGTAAATTAAGGAGGAGGAGGAGTTTGCCATGGGGTTTTTACCTGTGGAACCACTCTATCAGACAGTGTTTTCCACCTTTACAAAGAGCATTAGCTTTTCAAGCCAAGGCGGTCCTTTTCTTTGGGGTGAACTGTACCATATGCACGTTATAATCTCTATAAGTCAACATGTTAGCTAGCTAGACACGTGTTGTATATGAATCACTTAGGTAGAAGAGTAACTGAATAGGAACCAAAGACATAATTTACAGGTTTGGCAAGCAGGGGGGTGGGGTCGAAGGAGGGAACAGGACATGCTTATGACAGGTGGTGGTATATCTCCTACACATCCTGGGTCAAGAGGGTAATATGTGGTTCAGCCTGCCAGACCTTGGCTGCTTTACTACTAGTGGAAAACAATAGTCACAGCACCCAGTTAGGCACCTGCAGCAGGTGGTTTCAGAAGAGCCCTAAGAAGATAAAATGTCAACAGCAGTGAAAAAAAGAAATCAGACATATAATGAGATAGTAGGTAGCAGGTCACCTGACAACAAATGGTTGGCTCCACAGGAAATGAGTCTGTGCAAGGGTGAGGTTCTGTATGAAACACCTTGTAACATGCAATATTAGTCATTTGCAGATCAAATCTCAATGACTGGAAAATCACAAGAATAATGCCATTACTGAAAATCAGGGTAGATAGCTACAACAGGCAGTTGTGGCTTTGCTATATAGGAATGTTGAGAACAGTCCTGTGGGATTTCATGAAAACACGCTGATGAAAGCATATTTTCTTTAGGCACAGGCAGTTCAGATTTATAAGAGCCTTACTCTAGGGGCTGTTAGAGCTCTTGGGAAATAAAGTTATCATGAGCAGACAAGCAAAATGTGGAGGAAGCAGGGCATTTAGCTGCTTGAAAAGCAATTGAGCTGAGTTTCTCCATTATGTGATCAAAACAGAGCAAAACTGTGAAGCTTTCTGGCCTCAATTCCAGTGCATGTGATGGCAGTCACTGCTGTATTCAGATGTTTGATGCCATATTTGTGCAGATAAGAGCCGTCCCCCTCACTCTCCACAGATATCCCTGCACACTGGCAGCACAATCCTTATTCAAGTCTTTGCTTAACACCGCACAGCCTGAGTTTGCACATCTTCATCCTTCTCCTGCACTTCAAGCTATCAGGAGGGGAGCAAAATCTAGTCCAAAAGTACCATAAATGCATGCATCTAGTCCCACACGCAATGCCTTTGGGTCAGAATGGAAAACTGCTCTTTTGGACAGAAGAAGCTGTGATTTTGCAAGACAGAGAGTGTAACTGTTTGAAATGCTGAATGTGATGAAAAGCTGTGGATGGCTAGAGGTGGCATTTCACACACACACGAGCCACAGTAAAACTTTGACATCTGGATGTGCAATGCCTGCACCAGTAGAGGCGTTAAGATCTGTCTGGAAAGCCCTCAGTCTAGTTTAGTCAATTCTGATCAGGCCTGGTGTGAAAAAAATCCAACACACCATCAAATGTACATTTAGGCATTTATTTTACCAATTTGGGGAGAAAGTACCACTTTCTCTTTAAATGTGTGCTGAGATTTCTTGATGAAAACCTCAAAAGGGTTCAGTATTTACTATTCTGATATGATAACTTTTTATGTCATATTTATACCAAAAAAAGCCTTAGCGATAGGACAACTGCCATTTCTATTGCTCAACCTGTGAGGAGCAGAGGGGACACTGCGAATTGTACATATTGGTTATACAGTGACCAAATCAGCTAAACGTTAATTGGGAACGTTGTTTTATTCAAAATTTAGAACCAAGGTAGCTTGCCCTATCAAACTTAGTGAAAAAACTGAACATAACCAAATTTCAACAAATATCCTAGTCTTATGCTCTCACATCAACTTCAGCCTCAGTGAGACATCTACTTTCAAAGACTTCAAAAGCTGTGTTGTACTTTGACTTCCACTTCTTTGGTTACACAAAGCAAAGTATTTCTGTCACTCATTGTAACAAATTTTCCTCCTTTTTTTTTTTTAATCTGAAGCAGACTAAGCTTCCACACTTTTGCATTTTTATTTTTTTTTTCTTCATATAATTTCTTCCTGCTGTTCTGCTCAAAATGTAATTTCTATCTTGCACTTTTCTGTTACGCTGCTCTTGCACCAATGGGGCAGTCCTGGTGTCCTGATTTGTGCCTTCCTTGTCTAATGGGAAGAAGAATACAAGTCAAAGTGAAGATTTACCTACATCTTTCTCAGTTTGCTGACCAGATCACACATTGAGAACTCATAACTCTAGGTCCAAAATGCATGATATAGTGTTCCAGAGCCCCACAGCTCCATAACCTATGACATAGCTATGGACCCCTACATTTTTGGACTGTGTGCGAGGCTAGTGTCCCCACCAGTGATAATACAGTTTAGTGGTAGAACTGGTCTGCCATACTGGAGGTCATAGCTTGAAGTGTTTCATTTGCTGGGCCTCCAGTTTAAAACAAGCTTATATAACAAATACTATAGTGGATGACATTCCAAATCTTTATTTATTCTTGTGTCCCCCTCTCTTGCTTAACTGTACCACTAATGTCTGGTAACTATCATTTGTAATATTGATGTTCTCCACGCATTAGTAAAATACTAGGGGTGAGAAATAGATTTTTCCCTATACAAAGTGGAAGAAACAAAGCTGATACTTTTATAGAGCACATTAAGGCATCAAATGGGGGTGATATTAGTGCTATGAGCACGTGTTGATGGAGACTTCCTACTGTTTGTTATTCTATTTTGAGTCTAGTATACTTCCACAGAGGCTGCATCTGAGTCAAGTATGTTCTGTGAATAATCTAAATATCCAAGTGAAAATACTAGTTAACTTTTTGAAAAACTGATTCTCACTTAGAGATATTTGAAACCCTGTTTAGATTTCAAATTAGACATCAGTATCCTCATTTCTCATAGTATCCTCATTTCATTTTTGAAAACAATTTACCTATTTGATCACAAAGAACTTGTGAAATAGTGGCACTATATCAGTGAAAGTCAAACACAAATGAACAAAGGTCCTCAGGCTTCAGACAATTAATTTAAGTAGTACCAAAGTAGTTTTTCATTTTTGCATCTTGAGCTTTTCATTTTCCTTTCCTTTCCTTTCCTTTCCTTTCCTTTCCTTTCCTTTCCTTTCCTTTCCTTTCCTTTCCTTTCCTTTCCTTTCCTTTCCTTCCCTTCCCTTCCCTTCCCTTCCCTTCCCTTCCCTTNCTTTCCTTTCTCCTTTCCTTTTTTTCTAAGTTTGGCTTTGGAATTAGTTCTGCTAATGCTTATTTTATCAAAAATATACCATAGTTTCCGTCCTTTGAATTGAGAATCACATTTTTCACCATTACATGTGAAGTACATTTTATTTATTTCACATTTTATGTGAAATACAGTGTGCACATTCATGTGCAAGTATTAATCATCAAATTCCTGTAATGTATCCTGCAAGGCTTATCAGGTGTGACCAATTCTACCAGGTATGTTGCTGTTTTACCGTATCACAACAGATCTGCTTCTATCATGTTCAGAAGCCATTCGAATATCTAGGAACTCCTGTGAATGTGGCACTGTTTGGACCTTTGGCCCAAGGTAACCATGGAGGAAACACGCCAAACGCCTCCTGATGACAGCTTCTCAGAAAGGGGTGTGACCCTCTGCAGTTGGCTGTTGACTGGGCAACACACCAAAGCATGTGCATAATTGTAGTGGCGTGCTCTAGTATTTGTTGAACTGGGGATCGGGCGGGATTTAAACAAAATATAGTGGTTTCAATTTATACGTTCTCACTTTTTTAAGTTTCAATACAAGTTTCAGGTTAAAACCTATGGGAAAATCAAAGGTGGAAATTATTTTTAAAATTAAAAATTAGACTAAACATAGCAAACACCACCACCCCCTTCTGCCAAGGGATGGAAAGACAGAAAAGAAAGACAACGCCAGGCAAGAGAGAGCTTTTCTTTTCCCTCGAGCTATTCTATTTTATCAGTTCTATTTATCAGTTCAATACACATTCAACTCATTTTCTTTATTGTATGGCCCTGCACCCAACATCAGGGTTAGTACTTACTCATCACAGCACATGGAATGACTAAGTGTAAGGCACTGCAGGATTTGGCCAATATCCCTGTATTTGATTAATTCTACAAACAAGTCTTGGCTACCTACATGAAGCTCTAAATTCTGAAAACAGTTCTGGACTTACATTTCTGATGTTTAGTTAAATAGAGTTACCAGGTAAATGTTACCTTAAAAATTGATTAAGTTAATGGCAATATTTTACAATTAACTAAAAAACAACCAACACCCCCCCCCCCCAAACCCAAACCCAAAAACCAAAAAACAAAACCCAAACCCCTGCCTTTTGCAAAGACTATTTTAATAAAGGGATTATAAAATACAAAAGAGAGGGAGACAGGTAACCTGAGATGCAATTTTGGAATGCAAACTTTTCGTTCAAATGTGCAAGCTCAAACTTAACAAATGTTTAAAATATTTGAGTTTTTCAAATGGTGCCAAAATAAACCATGTCTTTTCTTAAGACTACATATTTAGCTAGGCACTGGCAATGTAAATCTTTCAACCATTTCAAGTATTTGTTTAAAAGCCTCCCAGAACACGTGTGCTCCCAACAAAACTGAAGAATGAAATGTTTAGACCACTGAAGCTCAACAGCTGACTTATAATCAACCTAATATGAGAACACCACTTTGTTTTTTTGGATTCGTGAATGCATTTTATTTACCAATGCATGAGAAGAACAAACAGAGAAAGTCCAGCTCTGCAGACCTGATGTGAAATGCTATGATAAGAGTCAGTACATGCAACACTGTGATCATAGCAAGACCTGTATCTGAGAAACTGCCAGTGAGAGATTTAATGTGCCTTGCTGTTTATTCTTGTATGTGAGGAAAATCTTGTGGGGTACAAATTAAAAGGAAGGGGAAAAAAAAAAAAAAACCCACTAACAGCCTTCATCTGGAGTTATTCTAAATGAAGAAAATAAAGGCACAGAGAAATCTTGACATTTAGATTGCAAGTTCATTTGTGTATGCAGATTAAGGATGTTACAACTCTTGATCACCTGATAAGAATATTTATAAAGCCATTTAATTTGAAAATTAAGGTGAATATTTGTAAAGCACCCTGTGATTTGGAATAAATAGATAAATAAATGTGCCAGTGACAACATATTGACATTACTAAACTATTTCAATATGATAGCAGATTTAGAAGAGCTGTTTTAATATTCCCCTACATTAGTGATTAACTAATGAATCTTACTTTCTTGTGAATATATTTAAAGAGGAATCAAACTGACTTCATCTACAGGATTCTGCTAACAAGACTGAGCTGGCTCTGAACTTTTCAAATATCAGTAGTTTTCCCAACACTAGTACAGAAAACCATGCTACCAGTTCTGGGTTGTGGGCTGAACGAAAAACAGTACTAAATGACTAAAGGTCCACAGTTCTTTTCTGTTAAAGTTGATTTGTCACAATATTGTTAATTAGTGTGGGCTTAGGGAAGGCTTACTATGAATATAATTACAGTGCCGAAAAGCATTAATAACGTTCTTATCCGGAGCCAACATGATGCTATTTACATATTTTACACTGGCATACACCAGAAATGGCTCCCAATGCAAGCGTGCTGCAAGATCATCAAGAGAAACACACAAAATCTCACAGGGGATGGACATTTCTGAGTATCTCAGTGCTCTTCAAAACAGCGGGGACACCAATTTGACCAGTAATTACAACTGCCACATTAAGCATTGCCTATGGTGCCTACCTTTCATCATGAACTGCTGTTCCATTGTGAGGCAAATGAATTGCTACTTCTGTTACTTAATCTGATGCAATCTCATCCTTCTCTGGTAAGCCAGGACAGAAGTGACTGTTGCATGTCTGCTATATGGGGCAGGCTTTTTTTTCACCTGCAGAGCACCGCGCAGACATCAATCACTTCTCAATGAATAAACTGTATGATAAAAGCCAATTAATCCATGTTATCATTACTGCCTATTTCTACATGCTAGATCAGAGTTCCTGCCCTCATAACACTGAAAGGCAAAACTCAGACTGAATTCATTAGGGCCAGAAATTCACCCGAAGGCACTAAAGGCTGGGCCTCCACTACTGGAGCTGTGTGACCTTTGTCGTTCACTCCTGTGGGCGAAGAAGCGAAAGTGTTTTGACATTAACCACACAGATGTGTTTGAAAGCTCCCCCAAGGTGCCTATGTACCTCTCGAGGGGCTGCATACCTTTTACAACTGTCACTAAAGGATTTGCTGAAGACCACACACCAGGTTGTTAGCAAGGAGCAGGTAGAGCCCAACTGTTTCTGAATCTTCACCTCTCAGCACAGTAAATTTCCCAAGGTCCTTTCCAAAGAAGACAAACTTTTCTAGCTGAATTTTAAAAATCAATACCTAATTTAATTATGATTCAATGTCCCTTATCTGTGGGATGATAAAAAAACCCTAACTAAAAAGGTCATTAAATTTCAGGCTACTTGGTACAAGATGTAAGACAGGGTCAGGAAACATTTTTTCACCTTAAGTACAACATATCAAAAGGAAAAATTTGAAGCAAAATTACCATCTAAATGTACAGGATCAAGTATTACCCACAACCAGATGTATCTGACATGAAGCGTACTAGACTGCTTTAGCCTGGCTGATGCTACTTTCCTAAACAAAGCCAGCTGACACAAGAGGAGGGAGGGCAAACAGCCTTGCTGTATGGAGCCTGCACTCACAAGACAATTCGCTCAGAGGAGGAAGGACTTGGGGAAGGTGAGGAATCCTAATACACCCGAAGGAGGAGGAACTTAGCACATTCATGCATGGAAAACAAGCCCTGATTAAGTAAACTTGCATTTCCAAAGTAGCAAACAAGCTTCCTCATCAAAGCTGCCAAAGGAGTGAGAGGGATGAACTCTACACGGCAAAAAATGTAGTTAAAAGCTAGATTAAAACAATCGTTAAGAATAAGAGTATCATTTTCACAGTGAAGGGAAGCTACCTTCCTGTCCTACAAGGATCTTTGCCAGACCCCATGCTGTTCAACTTACCTAAGAAATCACCTTGAAAAGGGGAGTTATTTTGGAGATGATGCTATTTGCTGATGATACTCTGTTACTGTAAAGATGAGCTGTGAGAATAGATGGAATAGGAACTAGAGGTAATCAATCAGGGGATGCACAGTAAAGCGACAGGTGCCATTCAGTACCCATACATGCAAAGCTGTGTGTTCAGAAAATGGTTCTGACTTTGTACACCCTATGATGAACTCTGAGCTGAATATTATAACTGAAGAATAAGATCTGAAGTAATTATTATTATTATAGAAGTACTAATTCAAAAGACATAAACTGTCATAAAGCAAACTGTTGCAGTTTAAGCCAGCAGGCAGCTCAACACCACACAGCCGCTCGCTCACTCTCCCCAGGTGAGATGGGGGAGAATCAGAAAGGTAAAAGTGCGAGAACTCATGGGCTGAGATAAAGACAGGTTACTAGGTAAAGCAAAAGCCGTGTACACAATGCTAAAAATGATTACAAATAGCTTGGAGAATGAAACAGGAAACATAGTTATGAGAGCTGACAAAGTCACAGTTTGTCCATAGCTTGAATACCATGCACAAATCTGGTTCTACCTCAACAAAAGCCCTGAAGAGCTGGAAATGATACAGATTAGTATGTCAAGGCCAACTAAAAACTCGAGGCAGCTTCTTTACAAGAGACTTTTTTTTTGACTGGAAAAGAGATGGTGGGGGAAGGATGTGAAATACATAAAATCACAAGGGACGTAGAAAAGGTACGAACAGGGAATGGTTGTTCACTGTTTCTCTGACAGAAAAACCAGATGATAACAAATAAATATAGCTCGTTCATAACAAAGAAAAGGAAATATTTCTTCACTCAGTGCATCATTAACTGCAGAAGTCCTTGTGGCAGGAAAGAGTAGACACTAAAAGTTTAAATGTATTAAAAAACAGGTAATAAAAATGCTGCTAAATAGGGACCACCTCTGGCTCAGAAAGCCCCTCACTGACAAATTGCGTCTAGGAGAAAGGTTACTAGTGCTGTCCCAATTTTACATCATTTACTAAACATCTACTGCTGGGCATCGCCAAAGGCAGTCTTTGGGGTAGTTGGACCTTTGGTCTACCCTAGTACAGCAGTCCTCACATTTTTATTTGCATTCCTTCCTCACCACTTCCTTAGAGCAGAATTGTTTCAACAGCACCAACAGCTCAGGAGATCTTGTCTTTCAATTAGTGATCAATGTTCAATGAGGACAGTGGAAAAAAGAGCACCTGAGTCCTCCAACTGCTGGACAGCAGCACACCAGAGAGGGTGAAGGGGCTGGGTGCTGGGCTGACAGTCTTCTGGTCTGGAAGCATCAAACTTCCTTCCCGCTGAGTAAATGTCATGGAGAGACTTCAGACTCACTGGCTATCTCCGGATTGATCAAAGGTCAAAAGAGAGCACTTCAAAAGTTTCTAGAAGTGACTCTGGTAAATTTGGCTTGAAGGAATGCTACTCATTTCCCTGCAAGGGGCCAGGTTTCGTGGACAGAAACTGAGAGGAGCTTAGGTCTGCAGATGGTGATGGTTTAATGTGGAAGTGCTTGAAAGGAAAAACAAGCATTGAAATGTCTGCCCCAACCCAAAAATAAAATTTCATTTTCTTCTTCATTTCTTTTCTCCTGGTAGACTGCCCTATCATTACATCTGTACAAGCAAACATTAAGAGGGAAGACAGCATGACAACATTAAAGACAAAGCAGAGTGACCAAGCGGAAGCCTTAGGAGCTACATCCACCCTGCTTGAGCTGGCTAGTCCTGGGCATAGCTCAAAGCCCACTGTGTTCCTGAGATTCATCACTGAATTTGGGCTGCTTAGAGATTACAGCTGCCCTTCTTGAGCAGGTTTCTAAGAACACCGAGCTGACCTCTCTGCTCACCTGTGGTCACGTGACAAAGACACACAGAATACATGGAGATGTTTGGCTCCCAAACACACCTCTAGGGCCAACTCTCCTGTATCTGTGAGTAAGGTCTGCCATGATTTGTGTACCCCAAATTTTCCTTCCCCCTCTCCTCTATGTCCTACCTCCCTGTAGGATTGTATCCTTTAGCCTTCAAGTTCACTCCCAGGGCCCTTCAGGGATATGCAAAGCAGAGGGTTGGAATTCTGGCCTCAAACCCAACCTGGATGGTACTCTTGCACTGCAGAGCAATCAGAAGTCAAGATAAAGCTGCAAAAAGTCCTGTAGAAAATGAGCGAGTTGCTCACTTTACACTGAAGAGGTGAGTTTTGACTCTGTGTTTCGGAACATCTGAAGGATTTCCCCTCATAGGGAAGGACAGAGGAGCGACCAAAAACAATCCAGGAAACCTTCCCCACTGTCTGAGATACTGCACAATGTCACAAGGCTTTTACAGAGAATTTGTGATTATTTACGCAGCTGTTCCTCCAGTGAAACCTAACTGTACTTTTTTTTTTTTTAATGTATGCTGAAAATGCCATGTACTGGCAGTAGTTATTCAACTGTTGTATAAAGCTAGACATGTATCCTTCCTTTAGATGTAGTTACAGTTACTAGCTGCAATTCAATGGGCTAAGGAGGAAAAAAATCTCCAATACAGTGGTCAGAGCTATTTCTTGAATGTGAACCCTCTTTATCAATTACTGTATTTAACATACAAATTCTGGGCTGTTTGCAGTTTCATAAATAACATAAGGGATTTACATTTTGAAGCTGCTTTCCACGATTTTGCACCTGAAGCCTGCAGTATTTGAAAACATGGTCAAGCTGTGCCTTGCAGCAGTGTAGTCTAGTAACAGTGAGAGAACAGACAGTTAAAATAAGCATCTACATCATTTTTCACAGTACACAGAGCTACAATGCATCTGCTTAAAAACAAATACGTGTTTGCAACGAAACATTTCAACAAATCACAGAACTCAGCAGCAAAGTAGTTAAACATTTATGATTTGATTTTATCTCAGCTTGGAATGTCACTGGAGTGTCCCACTTCTAACAACTGTTTGCTAAGTTAAGGCTTTAGTGTTTACACAGTGCTGAATGAAGCAGCCTGGTCACCAGATGTGAATGCTTCCTTAGACTAGAGCTTTCAATCAGATCACGGTTCTAATGGTCCCTGCTCCAACCTTCTTCCTCAGGACGTCCACCAGCCTTTCCAACCTGAGAGGGGGCAGGGGAGAAGGAGAGGAGAAAAAAAAAGGAAGCTAACGTTAGGAATGTTCTGGCTGAAAGAGACAGTGTTTGCACTGAACCAAGCTGTCCTGGTGGTGGTCACGCTCAGAAACAAAGCACTACTGTAAAAGACAGACATTAAGGGAAAATGCAGACAACTTACGGAAAACTTTTTAACCTACAACCCAACCCATTTGCAGTCAGTGATACATATAGACTCACTTTTCTTTTGTATTATATGTAGTATCTGAGTCCTCATAAGGAACTGACACAAAACCCTGTGCAGTAATCACGGCACATATATCCTTTGGTGTTAGTAGGACATTCAATTCTTGCATTTTCAAAAATTTGAGTAGTCCATGACTCTTGTTAAATATAGCACTTAGCTGTTGTTTCCCTTTAAAAAATACCCTGTCTGTTATCCAGCAGTGCAAGATACTTTTATTGCCCAATTTATAAAGTTATGCCCCAAACCCCATGTGTTTTATGTCAAAAGCTTTTTCAAAACACATGACAAGCCAAGTTTCTGAGGCTGTGTATGATGATATTTGAAGGTGGCCCATATGATTGTTATGTAGACTACAGAAAAATTAACAGTCTAAATAAGTGGGACAGAGAGCCATCTAATCCTCTCTTAATTTTAATGCACAGGCTACAAGCATGTTCAGCATTTCAGTGCCTTAATTTGTTCTTTCTGTTTGTATATAGGCAAACACAAAGGGCTAAATTTGTTCGAGGTTTTTCCATTTGCACACATTTATTTTTAGCACTCCTGTAATCATGAATTCAAACTATTTCTTCAATTTATCTATATTTTATGGAATTCTTCCACGAAAGCTCTCCCACAAATAAACTAACTACATAAAATGAGACACTGCAAGTAGTGGTACACTTTCACAGCCATACCCAGCATATTATCCACACAACTTCTATAATGGATAAAAAGAATTGCAAGTTCAAGTAGCTATATTCACTGCTGCAAAACTGACCATTTTTTCTTATCTGAAAAGACAGATTTTTTTTTTATATTATATAACATGAGGAATGTAGATAGGAAATAAAAAGTAACACAGCTTTATCAAAACTGTAAAATGTATTTTATCTAATGGATGCATTAATAACTTCGGTGCAGGAAAACTAGTTAACACGTCTTGGATTTATTGCCACAAGTCATGACTAACACACATGGTACGTATTGAAACACTCTTGTTTTCCAGGAACCACCAAAGTGCCATGAAGCTACACCTCTTATTGTACTCAACAGGTGACTTAATTCCTGAAACTTGATTAAGAATTCACCACCCTAATGCAATTATCAGACACCAGGAAATGTATGTGGAAAGTTCAGCCGGTTCTAGTTGTTCCACAGGGACTCTGAAGAATCAGCTTTTAATGACTCCAATTTCACTTTTTAAGCACAGGTAAAAAGCTATTGCTTAGCTATTCCTCTCTCTCCAATTGTCTGTGTATTGCTTTTCCTTTTTTAACCAGTTAGTGCATTTTTCCTGTTTTTGTAACATATATCAATGGCACATCTTCATCTTTAAGAAGACACTACCCAGACAGTCCTAACTCATTGCAGTCAGTCCATGTAAGTATAAAGGCAGGGCTTTCACAGCGTATTTACTCCTTAAAGTGGATGAATCTGCGTTTTCTGGGTTTGAAGAGTTTTAACTCATAGTTACTCACAGGTCATATTTTCCTCAGTGCATTTTCCTGAGATGGTGCCCTGTTAAATCAGCTCTTAGTCCATGTGCAATTTCAGAAAGTAATGGCAGATCAGTCCTCACTCTCAACAGCAATGAGAACTTTCGACCCTTTTGTGTTCAGAAGCACCATTGCAGCTTTCTCACCACTTTAAATATCACTGGAGGTCTCTCTCTCTCACTAGCACCCTCTCTAATGTGCTTCAGGAACATAAAGGAGAGGAGAAACATTTCAAACTGTCTGGGCAAACAGAAGGTTTGAGCTGCCAATTGTTTTCTGATAAACAGCAGAAACATTGCAAAATCTGAGACCACAGCTTATTTAAATCACTGCTCAGTTAAAAAGAAATAATGTGTGGCTTATAGAAGCAGGGGAAAAATGCCTTCAATAATTGAGGCTTCTTTCAGGGACGCAGGTTATAGGGTCACTGCTTACGCACTGTCCTGCAATTGGGCTTAGATGTGCACCACTCTGTGACCAACCAATGGCACTGCACACTGGAGCAGGCAAGTTAGTGAGGAGCTGCCCATGTTTGAAGAGAAATACCACTGGGATGAAAGTAGCTGTCTTCTGTTTAACCTTGAATCTGTCAGGCTTCATTGAAAATAATGAGGCTTAACAATCATAGCTTCTGCCTTTCAAATGAATGATGACTGAAATCATCAAAATGAGGTATCCAGCACCAAATACAAACTGTGCAAGGCTTATTTGCCTTTTGTTTCAGTCATGTGTGGATTTGCAAATTTATTTATTCTTTATTAGAAGAAAGAAAAAAAAAACAGCAGGGGATTAAGAAACCATACCTTTGAAAAAGATTTAAACAATAATGTAAAAGAGAAATTGTAACAGCTATTTATAAGATAAAATAACAGAGGGCAAAATTCACCCCTACACACACACAAGACCCAATATACCACTGAAATCCCACTTAAGCCTACAAAATAATGCTATGGGCTGAATCAGTGGTTAATAACTCTTGATACAGGCCTCAGGGGGCTTTTCGGAACGATAATCCTGGAGTCTTTGTTCACCAAGGGTCCAATTCTGCCATCCTGACTCACAATAAGCAACATTTTTCTTTGTGACTAATAAAAGACAGCTAATAAGGCCATTTGTGTAAACGAGGCAGTACCTGCAAGGGGTGAGGATGACAGAATCACCCCTTACTGATCAGGCTTTGCATCAAGCCCGGTGGGTTACTGCAGGCAGCTCCTTTTGGAAGCTGAGAGTCTTAATCTGCAGTCAACTGAAGGAACAGTCTGATACCTCGGGATAAAAACTAACTGAAATATCTGAACAGCAGAATGGGAGGTGCTGGGACCTACTCTAAAAGTCTCAGAGTCTGTAGCGTTTGATTCAAAATATGGAGAACAGTGATCTGAAGAAAACTTTTATTACTTTGTGCAACCACGATATATCTGCCACTGTAGCCTCGCCATATTTTACTTAACTGAGAGCAGTGGTGACTACTACTATTTGACGGTATCCTAAGACACAGATTTAACAAATGACATTTTTTTTTGCTTGTGAAGGAAACAGTCTTCATATTATAAATGCAATGTGCGACATGGCACTCAGGAGAAGTTAGCAAAACACACATCATTTTGAGAAGTCTTGAATTGCAGTGGCTTAATTCTTCCTCAGTATCAGGGGAATCTGTGTTTTACTATAGAAATAAAAAATTCACTTGAGGGGCTTGCTGCTATAGTATTACCAGTTTGAACGTATACTTTTAAAAGTGTTGCTAAGCTTTAAGGAGTTCCTTGTCTTCAGAGGAAGGCTACCTAAATACAAATGTTGCCAAATGTGCCTTCTCCAAGACAGATTCTCCACCATTCTCATCTCCTCTTCCAATTATTTCAGATTGTATTCTCTTACCACCTATGTATACATCTGACAAAATGCCTATACAGAGCGTATGACGTTATATGGAATATTCTTACATAGATCCTGAACTGTTTGACAACCTCCTTTGACTTTTAGCAGAGCTTTACAGAGTTTTACTCCCTTGAGCATAAACCATTTTGGTTCTACTATCAGTCTCAATAAGGCACACATAAAATTCTTACTGACAGAGAAGTTTGCCTGGGGAGCCCAGAAGCTGGATGTGTAGTTGCAAAAATCATACTAAGGGGTGCAACTACTCTATCTATTGTTGACTGTTGAAGAAATCTAGCTTTAAACCGGAGCTTGGGCTCAGTAAAAACTCTACAACTACATAAATCCACGTAGATCCTCCCACACTGCTCCATCTCCAGCCAAAGGAACTCACTCCAAACAAGAGCAGTGGCCGTTATCCACAAGTTCTGTACATGACAGAGTTACAGCATCACAGAATGATCCTCCAAGGCATCATGCCCCAGAAGTTGCCAAAATGTATACTCAATTGAAACAAAAAAAAGTAGCCTATGTCCTAATCTGCAAAGTAACATGTAGACCAGCCGAAAACAATAGCTTCTACCTGCAGATGCGGGGGTTAAGTGATAAAAACAAAACCCTCCTGGATTTTGAAATGCTATATAAAGGCTTATAAACCTAAACTATAACCCTTGGTTATCTTTCCAGTAGATAAGATTAGGCTTAGCCTATGAAGATGGCCTTACTTGCATGATTTCTGGCTTCTTGTGGAATGTGTTTTGTTAACACTAATTCCCTTTAGAAACCAAGCATTTAAAAATACATTAGGTAAATAAAATGCATTGGACAAAAGCATTACAAGCAATTTAGCAGTTGAGCTCAGTGAATAGGTGACTGTTCACTGAGTGGTCACACAAACTAATTCACTTAATTTCATCTCAGAATGAAAAACCTCCTTTGCTTTTCCTCTCCTTTCCTTTCCTTCAGGTTTCTTCTTGGACGTATTTCATTGAATCCTACACAGAATACTTGTTTTCAGGCATTTTCTGCAAAAGCCAAGGAAGTAGGTGATACAGAGAAGACAGGCTGCTTTGATACTAGCACTTTTCTAGAAACCAGTCTCTTGGACAGGATCCTTTACTCAAGAAGCTGGAGGAAACTGGTTCAGGTCGATTATCTGTAGAAGGGAACAGGACTTCAGCTACTACCCTCTTCAGGAAGCAGCACTGTGCTAACACTGGGTTCTGGGGGGGCTTGTTTTCAGTTTCAATTGTTGAAGCTACTCCAATTGAATAAAATGCTTAAATATTCACTGGATCGAAGCCTGGAATGTAAGGGCCTTGCAGTAAGTGGCCTGCATGCTACAGAGGCATCTCCCTCTTGCCCTCCGTGTGGTTCAGTGAAACTTTAATTATTCTTATTCCTAAATTTAGGTATTATTTTTGCCACCTCAAAAACATGTCTTTTGAACAACAGTAATCTCTGATTGACTCACTAAAATACATTACCTGGTTGCATTTAAAGGGTCATATACCAGTCTGTAACAATTCCTTCATAAATCGTCATTCTGCTGAAGACTACATGGGCTTAGGTGGACCAGGTTGCCTCTGCCTAACAGTTTCCTCTGCATCTTTTGCATTGGAGACTGAGCGTCTTTCTGAATGACACACAGCAGTTCAGTAGTGGTTTTGAACCTGATGCAGGAATTGCTGGGTAAAATTCTGTGCCCTGTGTTAGGCAGGTGGCTGGACTGATTGGTATTAATGGCCCTTTCTGGTCTTAAAAGACAAGTATTAGAGACTGATTTAGCAGCATCAGCGAGCTCTAAACCGTGGTACACCACAGTGTTGAATCTAATTACTCCAGCGCTGCCGCCAATTCCTGCATGCCCAACACTGTTTGTAATGTCACTCCAAAAAGTACGTTCCATTAAATTCACAGACCTTAAATTTGGCAGGGCAAGCCATTCTGTCTCTGAAAAGCCCTGTCACAAAACAAGCATTCCTATTAAATCCCTTTCAGCGTCTTCTCAACCTAGAAGAGTAATTCTGTATATGATTAAACTTAGAAGTAAATACAGCCAGTTGGGCTCCTGACAGCAGACATATTTCAAAATAAACCTGGCTTACACGGGCCTTGGCTAAAATATTAAGCCTTTATCTGTGGTCCACAATAACTAATCTTGTCAAATTGTTTGCTCTCTACCTTCTGTTTGGAAGATTATGTGCTAGCTCACCATTACTATTCACCTTGTGCCATCACTAGCAGCAGGAAAAGTGAGTGATAGACACAGTTGGTCTATTTTGACAGCATTTCACTCTACTTTGCATTCATGTAGATTGGTACACAGTACAGAATAATACAGAATCAGGACTTCTGCTTCTGTTCTGGATTTAATGCCACCTTGTGAAAGGTATTGCTCCTTCTTTGCTTTCAAACACTTTCTCAGGACAGCATACATAGGTTGCCTGAAACAAATAAGCTTATGAGAAAGAAAACAAACCCTGAAACCACTGTGCTATAACCTCATCTGTTTCAGTAAACTGAGATCTACAATGTTCTTGTCCTTTAGACCAGACAGGTACTCTTACTGCTGGATGGACCATTCACATCTGAGCATGTGGCTGATATTAAAGAGTTAAAAAATGAACAGTAATTGAAATAGAGGATATATTGGCATATTTAAGGCCAAATGATACTCATCACATTATTTAATCCGATCATAGAACTTCACCTAATTACTCCAGCTTCAGTTCCACAGTTTATATGCTGGTTTTATGCAAAGTTTACTACATCTACTTGTGCAAGAAAACCCTTTTCTATACCTCCTTCCATAAGCTTGAAATACTTTTAGCACTGACAGTTATTGTTTCCACTCACTTTGTGTCACAGCTAGTCTCTTTTCTAGGAGAAATCTTGACACCTAAGCCTACTCCTTGCTGTGACAGAACTTCCACAAAGTTTGTGCTGATATGAATAGGCAAGGGTGTCTTGGATTTTCTTGCTGAGTACTTCCTGGAACTCTCTGGCATCTGCTTAAGAAAAGCTAGCAGATTTACTTTATTGCTAATATTTCTTCCCTGTAGAAAGTATTCTGTCACCATATTTATTCATTTGAAGAGGGAAAAATATTGCTTCCTATCAGCTCCTGATGAACACTAGTCCTGCCCTTTGGCACTGATGTCTGGTACCATTAGAGAGCCATGATTTACAGGCAGGCTTATTCTGTCTCTGAAGTTCCCCACCTTCTTTTTGCGAGCAATACAATCTCAGAAAAGCAAATATTCTTTCCTTTGAACACTCAGAACACTCACAATATGGAAGGAAGGTCAGAACTTTTATGTAAAGTGTTTAAAAGGCAGACATCAGGTGTATTTTGCATTATGTGTATTTTGCACGCGGCAAAACAGCATGAAGAGAAGGGAAATGACTTGTTGAAGCTCAACCAACCAAGAAGACTGAAAACACCAACAAACTTTTTGTGTTTAACTTTATATATAACTAGTCTTGAGCTGAACTGGGTTCCGCATGTACAAGCACACACACACACACACACACAAGAAGTATAGGCAGAAATGCCTTCAGAATTAGAGTCTAAAATTGCTGGATACAGAGCCCATCTCTCCCAGCTCCTTAATCCATGCTCTGGACCATGTCAACCGGTAACAACTAGCCAGTTCTCTTATTCTAAATCCAGATGAGATATACTTCAGGAAATGCAAAAAGGACCTACTTTTTAGATGATCTTTTGTTCTAAATCCCTCTTCAGGAATATTAAAAAAAAAATAGTCAAAAATCTATTGTCAAAAACAACTAGTATTTCAGACCTGCTCAAAACAACCCACAGGATTTCTGATGAGATGGAGGACCAGCACTTTGATAATACATTTAAGGATCTGTGGGGAATGAGGTTACTAAGAGACTGTAAAAGTATCAGTCTGAAACCGTCACATTATACCTTTCTGTGTATTTCAAACAAGCCTTCCTTGTAAGGCCAGGTCTGAACTTCTTAGCTGCCTATTCCAAGCCAGTCCCACCCCTTTTGGGCACATTCTAGTCAAGCCTTGTTTACGATGAGTTTGTAAAATCTCAGATACTGATGTACTACTCAGGCTGTTTCCCAAGTCTGCCCCATCAAAGCACAACTTTGGCAGACTCCTCTTGATATCATAAACAATGAAGACAACATTAGCTTTTTTCTTGATTCCACAAATATTTTACAAAACCTGATGCAGACTTGCTGGCTGTAGACAGCTCAGCTATGTTCTGTCTCCCTGAGGTGGTCCTACCCTTGTGACCATGAGTAACCCAGAGCTCGCGGAGAGAAAATTCCTTCCCATAAACCATCATCAAATCCCTCAGCTATACATTAAAAATAATCATTTTTTACATAGGTTTGAAGTATTTCAATAGATATTCCTTCCTTGTGTAACTCATGCGATGTTGCCCACACTGGAACGATTTCTATAGTATCATTGAGAGATCAAGTAACAATGGGAAAGGGTTTGGATGCAAGAAGAAAGGATTTAGTTGAGCTCCTAGTTGTGATAAGCCCTTCATAACGCGCTCAGACTGGTAGCTGAAGTCCCCACCCTTCTGGTGTAATTCAGCGGTGCCCACAGACTTCTCCTGGATTCAGGGCGACTCACACTTAGTCATCCTCCTAAAAAGTATTTCTAGAAAAAATAAGAGCAGTCTTTCCTCAGCAGTGGACCAACAAAAAAATCTATGGATGAAACATACACTACTCTTAATGTTTGCAATGTATTATAGATAGATGTTATCAACATGAATCTTGTCTGTTACGGTGATGTTGCAAAGCGGTCCCACATGCAGGGACAAAACCAAAAAAGATGCCTCACTGGTCATTTGCACATAAAAAATAGGCTTTTAAAATACCAGTTGATTCTCAGCATCACAGATCAAAGTGTCTTCTACACATGTGTAGTGTTCTGTAAAAAACATCTAAGACCTTTTACCAAGATATCAGCCATTTAAGGCCATTAAAGTAAAAACAAGTTTCAGTAACCTCTCTTCAGAAGCAAGCACCTGAATTGTCTCCAACTGTCTTTCTCACCATTCCATCAAGACAATTCACATGAATTTTTTTTTGCACTGGCCTTCTAGGCCCATTTTGCTACATGTTGCTGCCATGTGACTGAAAATGAGCTTCAGTGTCACATTTCTGTTCTCCTGCTCCTGGGAGGTCAGAGAATTCTTGAGAAGCAGTGAACCTTCAGCTAATTTTCAGGACAGCTTGAATTTTTCTGAACTGGTGAGACTGCAGACTCAAGCCTTGGTGGCAATTCTGCCTGGTGGTGACATGAATGAGACTGATTGTAGGAAAAAAGGCTTTTAATTTCTGCTGATATAAGCAAAAAAATTTCGCTTTACATGAAAACCCCTGAAATTTTTCAGAAGCAGACAGTAAAATATTTTCTCTGCATTTAAAATCACAGACCTGTGAAATGTCCTTTGTATTCAGTTTTCCATTTAGGATATCCCTTTTATCATATGTAGATGTGCACTTATTACATCCTTCAAATCATTTATATGACTGTATTATTAAATAAAAGTATGAGGTGATAGAAATTGATGTATTCTGAGGCCCAGAATAAAGTGGTAAATATAGTCATTTTGTTATACGTATCTCCAATATCTGCAATGCCTTCCATTCAATTCTGATACCTTCTATGGGCAAAAATTCCATAATCTGAAATAGAAATGATAAAAATTGATCCTAAAGATTTATGCCTTACAACAACTCAGTGTTTAGATCTGTATCCTTATAGACACCTCACGTATGGCAAAAACCTAGGAAAGGGAAACCGAGCAACTTGCCAGTAAAATAGGGACAATGATGAGGTTAAAGCTGTTATCAGCTCTCATACCTACAAACACAATTAATGCTGCCTTTCAAAAAAATCTTATTTAAAAAAATTAAAAGCCTTTTGAAAATATCTGGCTATTACTTCAGTGACTCAATATTAGATTAGAAACATGAACTGTAATTTTTTTGTGGAAGAACTAGTCCCTGCTTCAGTAGAGGTACACTTAATTATAAGCAGTGGAAAAGATTCAATGATTTCAAGTTTGCTTAAAATTAAATACTTTGCTAGATTGGGCCTAGTCCGTTATTTCTATTTGATGCTCTAAAGAACTATTCCAGCAATTCTCCAAAAGTTTATACGTAATTTAGAAGCTTCAGTAAGTCTGGGATTTCTTATTGAGCTTCTGCACATACATTTACAGTATTCAATCTTTTGCATATGTTAAGAAACAGTATGAGTATTAACAGAAAGAACCACAAATTTATTTTTATTCCTTCAGCCAAGCCACAAATAAATGACTCTTGCAAACAAACCAAATACTATTTAGTAACGGCAATGTAAATGCCATGGATTTATTTTATTTGGATATAAAATATTAAAGTAAATGATTATTTGCTGTGACACTCATTTTATCGTCTTGGAAAAAAAGCAGGTCTGAGAAAAAGTTCTCTTGCCTTTCTTCAAGGAGCACTCAATCTGCTTTTCAAAGCTATTTAATAATTTTTCATAGAATGGTTAACTATAAGCTTACAAATAGTGTGTCAGCATGCTTCCTCCTATTGGGCAAACAACTTCAAAATCTAATTTGTTTGTGTTATTGGCCTTACTAAATATTGGTCTTTGCAAGTCTGGTTTACACCATTTATGTTAACTATGCCAACATTCTGATTTTGTTCTGAAGTATTCCACAACAAGCTGATATTATACAATACAAGCCCAAGAGCTAGCCTATCCAGTTTACTGAGTATACTTAGTGTATTTTGCTACTGATAAATCAATAAAACCATGTTGTAATCTACAAACTTCCATCTCTGTGAAGCAGCTATAAGCAAACTGTAAATGAACACACAGGTCAAAAACTGGGATGCTGTGATTATGTTGACTCTGAAAACATTTGACTTTCATAGAATACATTTTAGTGTTTGAGAGAACGAAGCTTCAGCACTGCTTATATTTTCCTGAAAGACTGAGATGATAAATATTCAAATGATGATAAATATTTGTGTTTATATTGTAACTACCCATACTTTAAGAAAACAATATCCACGCTGCAATCCACAATTTGCAGAGGTTAAGTAAATGTAAATCATAGCTATACAAAGAAAATAAGCACTTGACTTAGACTGTATGTTCAGTTTTGCGTTCTTCATCTATGTGAAACTCCCTGTTGGGGAAGTCTTGGGTGTGCAAGGAATGCAGGAAAGACTTATCTGTAATTCTCTTTTGGTTGGGATTTTTTTTGGTCTTTGCTCTGCTAAGTACACCACTGAGCATAATCCTGGCATTGATTATAAACAATCAGATGCTAAAGGCCTCACTATAACTTAAAATATCCATGAAATTGGTATTCCACAATCTGCTCTGGCAATATCACAGATTATAACTGTATCAGACTTTTGGTACTGATACCACAAAATGATCTATTAAGGGCCGTCCTCAAATGAAAAGGACATGCCAAAAGAAATTATGAATCATGAGTACTACCAAGGGTCTTAGCTGTAGCTCGCATCACGAGATCTGTCTTTCAGGACTCCAGTATTCAGAACAGGACCTGCATTGGCATATTCCTCCTCCAGACTGCACAGAGAGCATGACAGCACCTTGGGATGGGATTTGTAACAACGGCTGTAAGAGTGCTCCTAAACTAGCCAGATAGTTTTTGTGTTATTCAGTCAGAAGTTTTCTACTTTTACTAACGCAAGTCCTCTCTTCTCCGGGCCGGGAAGTTATCAGTATTAGTGGTATGTAGCATCAGCCACTCCCTCCAACGCAGCCTGCAAATTCTAACTGGACTGTAACATGGTGCATGCAATTCAAAAACTGGCAAGCAAAGTGTCATCCAGTGAAGATAATATAATTCAATGCAGAAGAGACATTTCATTACAGCTTTGCAAGACCGACATATTTCCTTTTGTACAGCATGAATGGTACCTTACACATACTAAGGGAAACAAGATCTGCTTAGTGATACCGAAACACAGTATACATAGTCAGGTCCAGAAAATATGTCATGAGTGACTGAATTTGTCCAGCTCACCTTAGATTTGAATGTTAGTTCAATATTTTATTTCCTCAAGAACCAGAAAACTGATTTCACCCTGTATGTTGAATTTCTCTGAAGTTGACCATAACCTCACTGGCTTACTAAATTCTTTTATTATAACAAATAGGTATCTCCATAAGACTTTTTAATTCATCATTTCACCAGGCATATTAGTGCAGTCTGAGGGGAATTTTTCTGAGAGGAGTCACTGGTGTTAGCCCAGAATTCCAAGTATTTAAATAAATTCTGTCCCTACTATGGACTGCTTTCAGTTAGATCAGACATGTCTTTTTTCACACATTTCAATTAGTCTTAATTCCTCACTAAATCTAATTCCTAAAGCAGACTACTTCCAAGCCTATTGTCCCTAGACCTAATAATTTCACATTGCCTATTTTTGCTACCCTAGTTAATGGTAATATTTTCATATAAGATATGATATGCTTGTTACTAGATTTTGCTTTTCAGACTCTCTCATGATCCTCTTCATGCCTTGCATGCCAAAGAAACTTTACATCAGATCTGCTGCACTGCAGAATTCTTCGGGGTATGTGGTAGTTTTGCGTGTCTGGGAATCTTCCATCTGGCTAGTGTGGGTTTCCTAAACACTATAAAACCCCGCCTGTGGAGATTGTATATCTCTTATGGGCCCCATGGAGTTTATAATCTGCTTTTAATCATTGCACAAGGCAGCCAACACATCAGTCCTCATCAAGCAGTTTTTTTCCATGTTGAATATCCTTTAATAGCTTTTGATCCAGTTCTGAAAGTTCAGAGCTATTGCTGACTTCCATTGGTATCTCAGACTGCTACAAGAGTTTCTTCTTTCTCGGCTCCTTCCACGCAAACTCTCATAACCATTGACTTCTATTGCTTACTATAGTAAGTTAAAGATTGTTAGCACTTTGTCCTCACTTGCTTGTCTTTTGAATGTAGCCACCAGCATCTGTTTCACAGTACACTACAGGTCAGATCCCTAGCTGGGACAAATGAATGCAACTCAGTGCAATAGAGCTAAGCCAATTTACTGTAACTAAGAAACTAGAACTACATTGACATTCTTCAAAAAGTCATCAGAACTTACTTTACATTTCAAAATGCCAGCACCAATTAAATTATTCCCTATATGATATTAAAAGATTACCAACTATTCAATCCCAGCAGAAATTCACAGCAGCAGAAAACATGGTGGTTTTCATTAAAAGCAAAATCGCTTCTGACATCTGCTAAATTATTTACTGACACAAATCAGTGAAACTATTAATATCTATGAAGCTGTACTGCCCACCTCCAATAGTTAACATGATCTCACATACACCAGAATGCAAAAAAAAAAGCAGTCTAGTTTTAACAATGGAGTATGAACATCTAATTTATCATCTTAATAAAATAAGAAATCAAATTATATTAATTGTCTTGAAAGATGAAAATAAGACATGCATCTTCAAAATTTAAAACAAAACCAGCCGAGTTTTCTAACATTTGGTGGTTCCTCCAAAACAAATATCTCTAAGTCCCAGTGTATGTACAACTTGTTTCTTTTGTGCAGTGCTTCTGCCTGCAATTTCTAATTAACTAGCTCCATTCTTATCTACAAGTAACTGAAAGCATACAAATTACAATATATACTTCAACTAAATATATGTAGATATGGTTTTAAAAAGGAGATGACTAGTTAAAAACATTTGCATGTGGCAAGGAGGCTCAATTGGTATAATAAATCAGAAATGCTTGCTTTTAGCTTGTTCCCTGCATAGCTGCGCTGTACTGAATACAATCTGTACATTAAAGATACCATGTTTGCAGTTAAAAATCTCCAGAGACTTTAGACCTATACATAAAGCTACTTGTTTTACTCTTTTCTGAGACACTGACCTGTATCCTCATTTAAAAATGAACACCACATCTTTATGTTATTAAATCTTTGTTTTGATCTATTAGTATTCACCAAAGTGCCATTTTATACAACCCTGCACTGAATAGGCAAGGCTGGAGGTAACCATCTGCAGCTTTCGAGTCTGCGTTTGAATTGATGAAAAGAGCTTTGTGTGTTCATTGCCAAGTTTGATTCTTCCAGTCATTAGACATTCCCCTCAGATCGCATCAATGAAATGGACTCTCTTACACCCATGTGTTAAATTCTCTTCTCCTCATGGTTTCCTTTGCCAGCTATACTCCAGAAAGACTACTGGGTCTTAGCCACATTCTTCTCATAGCTGTGCTAAAAAAGAGCATCAGAGCGTCTTCCCAAAATCCATATGTGTATCTGGTCAGTCCCCTGTCGGAGGGTCACCTCACATTGTGGTGTGATTATTCAAATATTCATTCTTGTTCTTGAACTGCGCTGCTCCGATCGTTCTGGGAAAGATTAGACCCTCCAGCAAGCACTGGAGAACGTCTTGGACATCAATGTGAAACGCACACAACTCCTGTACTTGCAAGGCAGATTAGTTTCACTTGCAGAGGACGGGGACTCTAACCACTTAGTAAATACTCAGCCCTTATTTCTTTTAATTTTTGTACTCTTTTAAATGTGTCAGATTCTGGTAAGAACTCTTTTTGTTATTTCATCAATGGACTTATTTATCAGCATCAGCTAAGAAGCAAAACTACGTGAACTACTCTGAAAACAGAGAAATCATGTTCAGAAATGCTGGAGGGAAATCCAGGAGTACTCAAAAATGGGTGCTTTCCAATAACAATGAAAGTTAGGTGGCCAAAAACCCCACACCTTAGGAGGTAAAGCAAATGAGCATTATTAAAGATAGTATTTCTTTTATGAGAGACAATAATTTCATTTGATAAAACTACCTGCTTATTTAGAAGACAGCCTAGTTTTTTCTTGTGCTCAACAAACTGAAATATTTTATCCAAATCTGTAACTCTCCCGACTTCCACCTTAAAAGAAAAAAAAAACAAAATCAAAGGAAAAGGTTTCTTTAATAGTCAGTTACGGACAAAACAAGTAAGAATTTCTGTTTTACATCACATTTATAATCGCTTTGTTCATAGTAAGAACTATCTTGACAAAGTACATGAGGAGTATATTTATCACAATTTATGCTTACTTTCATACCTGTATATTTCTGCATTGCACCATCACTTCATGGCTTTGTGTTTACTTTTAGAGGATTACATAGAAATTCTACGCGCATACCCTCTGCTGCAAACCTACGCATGCAGCTATGTGAGTGTGCAAGTATGACTGTGCTCACATACGCAGAGCTACACTATACTGAGCTAGAATCACTAAACTGTGAGAAAAAAACAAAAACCCTCAAAGACAAATTGCATTAAAATTCACCCCAGCTGCAAAGCTGTTGCAGAAAAATAGAACATTTCCTGAAAAAAAAATACATCAAAAGTGGCCTCAACCTTTTCTGATAATTGGCTAATATTGATTTGGTATTACATTATAACCTCCTCTGATCTGACTGTCACCAGTAGCCACTCCTCAATCCCAGAGGCTCCAGCAGGAAGGACAGTTTTAAAATATCTTGCTTCTTCTGCTGGCAGAGGCATTAATTAATTCACAGGCTTTCCCAGCCACCTTCTCCAGGTCAGCCCCATTTCCCTTCTGGGGCTGCACCAGCTGGCTCCCAGCTTCTCCAGCAGGACAAACTTGCCAGGGGCCTGTGGCGTTGCGCCAGTGCTCCTGGGGATTCTGTACCACCATCCTTGGTCTTTGTTAACATTAATGAAATATTGAAAATTATAGTCAGAGCCATTCTACAGTTAAAGTAGCCATTCTACAGATAAGTTAAAAATCTTAAGTATCCCAAAGATCATCATAATTTCCTACTGAATGAATATGTACTGTGTTATGTGTACATATACGTGTATTTATTTACGCATACCACACAGTTAAAACGTGTATTTGCTTTACAAACTAGAATAGTGCTCTCTTCAAAGTCTAATATGTATCTTGATAGTATTTCAAAATCAAAACAGATTCAAACAAAAGCTGCTAAATCTGTGTGGCCACTCTCCAACCATCACTATTTTCTGTTTCACACCACCACCCCTGCTAGGACTGCAAATCATCTTCACAGGCAAGAGCACACAGTCACAATCCATATACCACAGTGTAGTAAACTGATGTGAGGTGTTCACCCTACTTCAGTATCAACAGAATTTGACTATATCTAAGTTCACTATAAGCAGATTCCAATACATTCCCCTTCTGGTTCCCAGCTGCTGTTTCATGTGGGATAGGATCCAGAAATTTTTTAGATGCTTTGTGTCCTGATGACTGAAAGCCCAGGACCACTGTTCTGACTTGGATCTTGCACTTAGAAAGCAGCAATTGCAAGTAGGTACACAAATTAATGAAATTATGGCAACACTGTGCAGAAATTCCACCTCTATTTCAAGCTCTGCATATGATGCTGACTGCAAACACTGAAGTTTTTAAGAATATTAAAAAATTCTTTAGTGTTGCCAGAGAACTGATTAGCAAAGGCACAGTGAACACTATTAAATGACATGACATGAAGATACAAAGTACATCCTTCTTCAACATTATTTTAATCATTCTAATTACGTTCTTTCTTAGAGAAGGTCATAATTATTTTCCTCTTCAGACTTTTAACTGCTGCTGTGTTATTCAGATATTTTACTGAATAATACTGAGAAACTACTTTATATAGCTGCTAAATATGTCTCTCGTCAGAATTAAATGTTACTTGGGCATTTAAAAGAATGGCAAGTCAAGTAAATGAACATTTGAAAACCCTCTTTAGGCTATGAATTGTAGCATCACATTTCAAATTACAATAAGCATACTTTTAAGACAGTGCTAATAATTAATACTACTGTAATTAATACCTAGAAGTCTTTCAGTTGACAGGTTTATAAATTGCTAGTTCCTTTTTGAAATGTAGAGCATCCTACATCTTGGAAATAAAAAGCAAAGCTAACAAATGAGTTTCTGCCTAATTGCCAAACACTGATTTGTATGAAGCAGTTGAGGCTACAAAGGAATTGGGAATTCTCAGCCCGGTTTCCCTGCTGATGAGTAAGAACTGTCTGTGTAGTTCTCCCAGAGGTGTCAGAGGAATCTCTATAGTGTCACACAAGGGTTCTTAGCTCAAAGTAAACACACTTTCCACAAACTCAGCTGCTTAATCTGTTTGCAGGTTGAATTATAAGATGGGGGTGGATGACTCTGGGTGCTGGGAAGACGCACAGAGCATTTCCACAGTTTCTTGGTAAAAAGGGCATGCTATTGTCATCGAAAGGCTTCAACCAATTGTTTAATTTTGCTATAGGCTCAGTGGTCTGATCTTCGCAATAAAGAAAACTAACCTGACCAAAATTTTCCCAAGTAGTTGAGCATGTTAAATTGCATAAATTCTTTTCACTATAGCACTGCATCACCACTACTCTAATTCAGGTTGTGTCTGCACTTCTACTCTAAGCACCGTGGTTACACAGGATTCTCTAAAACAAAACCAAAACAATCCTCACTTAAGCATAGATTGTCTGAAAGTGTTTATAAATAAAATGAAATGCAGCAACAACTTTAAAATTAAGCAGTGTACAGAAAGGTTTAGCTGAGATTCACTTTTAGGTGCTGTAATTATTTTTCATAGGTCTATTTTTATCAAGCATATTTAACGCACCTGATGAAGTTTCAAATACATCTAGTGTTCAGAATGAAGATCTGAATGATTCTCAACCACTGGAGGTTTTAAAGAGATGACTGAAAATATGTATTTTCATATACATATATTAATTATATTTTAGGTAGCTATGAATATTTTTTTAAAATATAAAAATATATATTTTATATTTTTTAATAGGAGAAATAAGCATCACTTCTTTTTTATACAGGAAGAACTCTTATCAGGTCCTTGCAATATATTATAAGCCAATTCCTAGCTACTCTCAAAATATGTTACAGGCATCGAAGTTGAAAACGAATACGGACTGATGGGAAAATTTGCATCAACTCAGCCTTGACAGCCTTGGAAGGATGTGAGAGGGGTATTTTGCAGCTGATGAATACAATGCAGAGATGAGAAGTGCCAGACTGTGAAGAGGCCCTGCCTACACGTTTGCCTATATCCCAGCAATCAGACTTTCAAAAGCTTATGTACTAGTAATAACTATCGTCACAATAAGGACTTCAATAGAGACGAACTTCAGGTTTTGAAGTTCAGTAACCCTTCAACAGAGAATTGTACGATGGGAAGGAGAATACTATCCCTGCTCACCCATTCAGAGGCTTCCTGCTGATTTCAGTGAGATTTTGAAGTCACCCCTAAACAACCCCATCAGCATTTACTGTTGTACGAATCATGCCGGACAAGAAATCATGAGAGAACCTTAAGATTCTACCATGCAATTATAAAGGCAAATACTCTGTTGCCATAGGATTGCCAGGGGTGTTAGCCATTCACCAGAGATGGAAACACTTTCCCTGTGCCTTGCATATGCAGAAAGCAGTTTCCACAACAGTAGTGACAGGCACGCTGTCTTCCATAGCACTATATAACTTAAAATGTGTAAGTAACAAGTTGAACAGTCAACAAAGAAGGAGTCATTTTAAAGGAACTTAGTTCTGAGTACCACCACATTTTCAGTCACAGACAAAATATCAGAAGAAACAATGTTTCATTTGGTTTTCCATTGTCATTTTTCCTGAAAGAAGGCAAATGACTTACTTCTGAACTTTTTCGTTGGCCTCCTTTGCAGCCTCCAAGGCCTTCTGGAGCTTCAGCTCAGTGTCTTTCTGCTGTGACTGAGCTTGCTGCAGCTGAGCTGCCAGTTCTTCAATCCGGCCATAGGTAAGGGTCACAACATCCTCCCTGTCTTTCAGTCCACCTCCAGAAGTACTAAAAGCACAGTTAAGCTGGTCCTTTGGGCTCATCCCTTGAGATAAAGATTTGTGTAAACTGGGGAAACAAAAGCATACACTTCATTAAGTTTCAGCCTAAGGCTGAGCTGCAAGAATACCATATTCAGTTTAATATTTTTATTATTTATTAATATTTTTAATATAATCATATATAGATCTATATGCATTAATACCAATATAAGTTCTTTTTCAAAGGGGATGGAAAACAAAAAGAACACCCCATTTCCACAATGGTTTTCTACAAGTATGTAAGGGCTAGCTGAATTTTCAAAAGTCAAAAACCTATTAAACAAAAACTTACAAAGCAGTATTTTTCAAGTGCAACATCCTCCCAATCACTTTATGACCTGTACGAAAAAGCTGTTAGCATGATTTACATAAAATTGAATTAATTAGTGTAAGTTATTGATGTGTTACTAACTCATGTTACACAGGCCTCTCTTTCAGCAAGCAGACTCATCAACAAATGGGGTTTATTTGCAAAATTGCAGATTTTTCAATATAATGAAAGGAATAAAAGTGTTACAATGTACAAACATAAATAATTAAGTTAGCAGGATTATTTAGAAATATGAATGATTTGTGCATGCTAGCCAATTCTAAAGGTCCTCTGCCAATATTTTTGTGAGATGGAACTTAAATATTTCATGATGCTGGTTTAAATAAGCTAGTAACGCGTATACTAAGATAAACTGTGTCTTAAATAGATTCTTTGTAGTAGACAGAGACAGGCTACTTGCCAGCATCATTGTTTTATCACTGGACACTTCAACATACATAGTGTCCTGCACCATAACTTCTTGCAAAGACCTTTCTGACCCACTGTTTTGGCTTCACTTAGGCGAAAAGTAGACATGTTTATCGCCTATTGCACACTGAAGTGCCACAGGTGTATAATCAACTCATTCAGTTATACGTGATTTTGAGTTATATTCATGGAGATACCAAATTATAGAGCAAAAAACCAATAACATTTCACTGTACAAACCAGAACACAGTACTACATGCCTTGCACTGAGTGCCTGAAAGTTCTGGACAAATTAAAGGGAGACCAGAAATTAACAATGAAATTGAATAGGGTCTTAAGGCCCTATTAATGAAGTTAAAAGAAGTAAATATGCCTGGATCAGCTACCAATAACTATGGAAAATAAGCAAAAAGGATGTTAGACAGGCAGGTTACCTACAAGTCATGAGAAGAAATTAAAAAAAGGAGAATGAAGAAGAAGATTGTGTATCAGGAAAAAATTCTCAATGAAGCCTATTAGACTGCAGAATTATTTTCCAAGGAAGCAGCAGGTACCCAACTGCTTGAGTTATTAAGGTGCAATGGCAGAAATCACATTAACAGCTGATTCTCGGGGGAGAAGCCTGCACAAGCAGGCTCTCTGTGGAATTGCCAGTGATTGTTTCCCATCTCTTCACAGCCTTATTTTTATGGTAAATTTTACACCAGTGGGAAATGACACTGGTAGTATAAGAAACTCATGTAGGACATTTATAATGAAAGTGATGGCAATAGGATATCATAACGAGCAGTGTGTTTAGATAAACTGAAGTATTTTCAAAACAACTTCATGAATATCAGAAGCTGTTGCTGTATTGATGAGTAAGACTTGATACCATCCCTTTTACTGATGACCATGCAAATATCAAACATTATTTCCGTGTGAATTTCTAGTAGCAGTGGAGACTGATTGTAATACTCAAGACATTTTGCATGACAGCAGTTAGTATGCAATAGCACACTTCTTCCTTTCCAGTTTATTAAGATGTTTGTACAGAAAACATCCTTCATTCTGTCAGCCCGTAGAGGAAAATCATATACCAACTACAATATAATAAACACGGACAGGCAAAATGTGGATGAACTAATGGAAAACTAGAAGCTAAAAGGTCAGTGTTGGTATGTCATTATGTCTACTATCTGAGGTTGTCTGAAAATAAAGAACCTTTTCAATTAAATGAAGACTTTGAAAATATAAATATTTAAAAAGGACCATTAAAATCCCTAGAAGAGAGTCATTAAAAATAAAATTACTTTAACAGTTGCACATAAAATTTACTGACTGAAGTTCCACTATGGTTGAGCATTGATCACCATGGAAAAATACAAAGATATGCAAATAATGCTGAAAGCTGGGTACTGAAATACCACTGATGTCCACTTCTTAAACAACTGGCACAAGAATTAATTGAAAAAAACCAAACAAATAAACAAACAAAAATTTGAGAAGCTAAACTGTTCAGTAAATATATGGGTCCCTGGTTTTCAAAAAAACAACCAACCAACCAACCAAAAAAACCCTAAATATTCTAACTTATTTACACCAGCTGAGAGCTTTTTTTTTTTTTTCCTATCCTTTCTAGAACATATGAAAAATATAGCCTTTTATTTAGATTCTAAAAATACTGGCCCTGTCTGGCTACAACTGGGCTCCTTCTGAAAGATGGGCCCTGAACAATACAATATCCAACACACAGTTATGTTTTATCTCATAATGATTGCATCTGAGAGACCAATAGATTCTGACATGTATGTATTTTGTAAGCCAGAGTGATTCATCCAGATAAAGGCACCGTGGTTGATAAATCTTTCTAACCATTTTTTCAAAAGCATACGATTGCCAAAGTTCCAGAAGATTATTTCTTCAAACAATATTGATACTATAAAACAAAAATAAATGAGAGTTCTAGGCCTGAAGAATGGTTCACAGAAGCATTCAAACAGTTCCTTGATTTAAGTAATTCACATTTTCATTACAGAAAACCTTTTTGCTTACTGTAGTAGCATGGGTCTAACCATTTTTGCTTAAGCTTGGGTCCGACAGCTTCAATTAATGGGCCACCTCAACCGTGTCCAGGCAGAAGAAGTCAAATGTGATGATGTCACTTATGCAGCTCCTGCAGATAGCAAGAGGTCCCCCCAAAGTCAGAGCAACTTTAAGCCTGCTAAAAATTTCACCAGTTATAACTGTTACCAGAGGGACTTGACACTGGCTGAAAATCAACTGCATGATAACACTTCTCTCTTTGCCAGGCATACTTTCGCTGCAAGGTGAGAAATGATTTTCCACCTGAATCAATTACTGAACAACATATAGAAACCTTCCACCTAAAGGAAAAAAAAAAAAGTAAAAAACAAACATTCTCTATTCGTCCCCTCCTTCCTCCCCATCCCCAGTGATAAACATATACTGTGTTCCTACATGCATGTAGGTCTGACCTTGGTTTTCACCACAAGTGTCTCCGACACTCAACTTCTGGAGACCCCTCGGACCTCAGCCTGCACTCAGGATGGCTTTGAAGTGGGTCCCTTCATATTGCTGAGAGCACTCACGGACCAGGCAGCATCGATACCTTGAAAATACTACCTCAGAGGTGCTCTTGGGAAATAACGCAATAAGACTATATTAAAAAAAAGTCCATTAGACCTAGAAGGACTTTGACATTTTGCTGCAAAGCAGAGGAAATAAAATGGTCAAGTTTCTATCACATGTGAGTCAGGAGCCTGACAGCTGGTATACAGGTAACTACATGGCATTGCCCTACCATAGACAAATTATTTTATTAGCCTTCCTTCCTCTGCAATTACAAGAGTTAACTGAATTGTTTTCTCTACAGTACAACCACCTGAACATCTTTCACTAATTTAACTGACAGCACCAGCTGTGTTAGCACAGGCCACAGACCATGTTACAACATTAGTACACGTTATGCATAACACAGGCTATGTTCTGTGCATTCTTACAGTCCATCACAGAGTGTCACTATCTCATCTCCAGGATGAGCTCAGGCATCTTCTTAATTTTATATTCTCTCATCAAACTCAAGGGTAAGCACTTGTTGGACAGAGCCTGCTACTGATTTTCTTCTGTGTGTTGGCTGGTGATATAACCTTAGGATTTTACATGATAACATATCGAAAGATTAATGCTGATCATACATGTCCATACCACCACGCTCAATTACTCGTGAATTTGGATCCATGGTGAGCTGTAGGCTGAGTCTCAACCTTCTGTCCTGAAATGATCTAGAGAAACCTGTGACCTGTACAAGGGTCCAAATAGTCTGGATACTGTATGGTAGAAGCACAGGCTCATTTTCTACAGTGCAAGCTTGAACCGATGATCATTCATCTTAGAACTTCCCTTTTTCAACAAATATAAATTAAAGGCCACTACACTGTGCCTCCTTGGGCCTCAATCTTTTCATCTTTAAGTAAGAGCAATCACTAACTACCTATGCAAGGTGATCTGAGCTTCACTACTGAAAAGGGACTTGTCACTGTTGAAACACATAAGTTAGACGCAGCACAGTTTGATTGTAGGAAGAACTAAACCCTGATGGTCTTCTGATGACACCAAGCAGCAACCGTTCTCTTTTGGATCTCATTTTCATTCTCCAAGACCCCTGCAGTACCTACACCATTCACATGTGATTAGCCTGGGAAAGGTAGCAAGGACCTAGGGAATCTGATTAATCGCTTGAGCCTTTCTCAAGGTTGAAGGACTGCAGAGACATGCTCTCAACAAGAAATAATTGGAAACCATACCTCCATTACAAACCCTTCATTTACGGAGTTGCACAGTAATCAAAAGTCACCTCATGCAGCCAGTAGGCAAATTGCTCAGATAGCACAGATTCACATGCCAGTGATATGCACATGACATCCAGCACCACCTATCATTCCTTACATTCACCATAGCATCAGATGGTCCACGACTCCCACAAAAACAGCTTATGGATGACTAATGTTTGGTTGAAACAGAATCCAAGCAAAATACATTATATGATACCAATAGGCAGAAGGAAGCATTCTGGAGATTTTTGCAGCTGTGGTACTATCCTTTTAGGTAGTTGCAGACCCATAGTTAATAACTTGTGGTTAAGAAATGCTCCTGAATTTCCTGAGAATATGATGCTCTCACACAGCAGTACCTGGAGCTGGGCCGTCTATGATCTCTCATTGATTAAGTAGAGTCTGGAAGCTGATAGCGAAGCATTAGCTTTTTTAACACATACGTCAACTCTCAGATATAGTGCATCTGAGTTTACAGAAGAGCATACTTCTGGTTTTATGCTTTCATCCTGAATATTACTTGATACATGTTAACATGAATTACACAACACCAGGATTCCACAATGTACCTGTGTTAATTGCAAGACACACAACCATAGGCTGTCAAATTTCTTCCATAAATTAGGGCACTGTGTTTTCAACACAACAGCAACTATTGTAGATACTCTTCAGACTTCTATTCGACTACATGTTATTCCTACAACCAAACTTGCCATAAAACATTGCTGTCATGTTTTGACATGGAATTAGCTGTATTAGTATGTTTTAGCCTAGTATTCACAGAGTGAGACTATCCAGCCCTGAAGCCTCTTTTCTAACTATTTACAATTAATCTGATGTTTTAAAAATAATTTTATTGTGTATAGTGCTTACTTTACCATACCAGAAGTTGCAAGAAAGAATTTTGCGATCTTTTATCTGCTCTTTATTGCCAATTCATATCCTTTGGCCATTCTTAAATATTTGCCAATGGCTTTAGTTCACAAAATAACTTTAACGTAGTATTTGTAATACTGTAGTTATTCCCTACAGTAACAGATTGTTTAGGTAACACTGCAAATACAGAGGGAACCTTATCTATTAATCGAAGACAGAACTGGCATCAAGTCATCAAGAGTGACCTCAGTATTTGAATATAAAGGATGTTTAAGATGGTGCCAACAACTCCACGTTTTACAGCATATCACAAAACCCTGACCGCTTTACCTGGGAAGCGCTAACATTGTAGCTGCGACCAAGCAGATCCTGGATCAGCTGAGTGTGGCAGGCATGCAGGAGGGGCACAGGCAGCCCAGAGACAAGAGTTTTTTGCATCCTCTCAGTTCCTGGGCTCTCTGATGACTGCTGGAGGCCACTCCGTGGACATGGATGACTGAAGGTGTGTGTGAGTGGCTGGTGTAAAGCCAGAGATGCTGGCTGTGGGCCAGGAGGGAAATTGCCTATGTCAGGGATTGCAGAAACACAAATGAGGTAGAATAGAGATGGAGGATCCTATCCTAAAGGTCATAGTGGTTTACTTTTCATACTTTGAGTATGTTTTTGACAACATCAGTTTTAAAAACAGTACACTTTTTTCTTCAAAGCTAAACACAATTAAGAAAGCAGTAACTCTGGTTGTGAGCTGAAATAAAAGAGCTTTTGGTATACCAACTAAAACAGGTAGAAAATAGACACAGTATGTATTGCTCGTCCCTTTTTTGATGATCTTCACCAAGAGCTTCATTCTGAACACTGCCTCTTACATACAAACCGGGTATTGTTGGATAGACGGACATTAGGCCTTCAAAGCAGGCATGTCAGGATGAGCTCCTACAGATCCACACAACTACTACCAGCCAGGTCTGGATGGCAGCCCCCTCGGCGCCCGCTGACTTCACTGCACTTGGCAATACACAGTACATGGCTGGCTTGAATCTCTAGTCTCCAAAATGTCAACCATGGAAATCTTTCTGGTTGACAAAGAATGTGCATGTTCAAGGGTCAGGCATTTCTGCTCTGAGACTTAAATAACATCTCCTGTTACCATAGTTTGAATTTAGATTTGCCTGCATAACAAACAAAATCTAGTAGAGATTTCTTTGTTAGAAATTGTCAATGAAATTAGGGCTAATTTGTTTTGTGCCTTTAGTTTCCTTTACAGCTTCTCACTGGTAAGGATAATGGTGTCTGATTTCCATTTTATGTGTGACCTACACACAAACAATTTTATTTGCAATGGACAAAACCCTTCTGCAAAAAAGTACTAATACTAGCGTATCACCTCTTGTACTAGATAAACTGCAGTAATTCAAATGGAACAGATAAGAATCCTGAGCTTGAAAACTAACATAATCAGTGGAGCATCCACTGAGTAGAAAGTGATACTTCATATATTCATCCATCCATCCATCCATATATCTATATAACTATATATAAAATAAGTCTGATAGCACTGGTATAGATCATAACACGGGCGTCAGAATCACCTGAAAACAAATTCAATGTAATGACTATATGCTGTTGACTTTTATTTTTGTCTCCAGGGAATACTGTTTACTTTGCTTTAAAATTTGTATGAGTCATTTTGTTATGTGCCTTTTTTTAATTAGTTTGAAGGAAACAGTCATTTGAGAAAGAGAGCGGAAATCAATTCTGATTCGATACTGATAGCTACTGTGCGATGTAAACTGTGTGTTCTTTCTAATTAAATGTAAACATGTTCAGTTCTAAAGTCCAGCAGTGATGACAACAACTACTAGAAAGGATTGCTTAAGCCCTGGTCAACTGATTCTTGTGAACCTTTTGTTCATACCGTAGGTGAGCTTGTGCAATCTGTGGTAGGGTGAACGCCAGTTGTAACTGACTTTATTTTAGGTCATCTTCAGAGAAAAGACTTGACAAGAATGTGGAGCACTCTGTAATACCTCAAGTTACCCATTAACTATGTCCTTCTGATAGCTAATCAATAGCATTGCATGGAGCCAAACACACTGCACTGAACTGCCCCTCTTCCAAAAGCCAAGTCTTGGTAAATATTTAATGGCAGTAAAGGTGTTTTGACTGTTATCAATCTGATATGTCAAAGAACTCTTGAAAGAAACTTTATCTTGCTTCTTTCTGCATAAATAATTTGTTCAGTTACAATTTTAGTCTTATGCAAAAGCACTTAAATTAATGATCTAATGCTTTTAAATCAAAGCTTTGGACACAGAAAATGTGGTTTCAATCCCCATGACACAAAAAGAAAAAAAAAAAGAAAAACCAAAGTTTATTTCCTTGACAAAATGCCAACTAGAAATACACATCAAGGAACCCAGCCCTTTATACTGTAGTAGTAAATACTGTGCCAGACTCGCTCAAAACCTGTTATACAAGTGCACATTTGAGATTTTCTTACAAGGCTTCAGTTTCTGTAAAATTCCTAGCTCTCACTCATATCAAGACGGCCTAGGATTTTTAGCTTCTTTTCACCGGGGAAAAACCCAACTCTTTAATATAGTTATACTAAGATCCAGAGACTTTTTGTTCCCATACAGTGAATATTCCCACCTTCATGTGGATATATTCTCAGCTAATGAGCTTTATTAAGTGTTTTTCCATTTTGTATTTTTTCTGTGCAAAGCAGATCATTTAACAGATAAACACTTTTATCCTGATTCTTTAACACCTAGTGCATGTACCCCTCTGCTCCAGCCAGGTAGGATCTGAACGTCTCCTAAGAGACTTAACATAGGATTACTCCTTGCCTCTGTGCTAATGTCACAGGACAAAGGAGGCTCCTGACCCCCCTCCACCAGCACAGTCTTCCAGCCTTCTCTGCATGATTCAACTTCACTATGAGCCTAAGCATTTTGAAGAAACTGATTCAGCAGTGGATCCAAGCTTTTTCTTGGAAAATAATCTGGGAATAAAACATTGATACTGTTTCAGCTTCCAAAACGTGAATCACCATAAATGTTTTCCCAGAAGTATAAGCACTATTTTTTTCCCCAGTGTTTAAATGGCCTCTTTAGTGCTTTTGATGCTATTCAATAGATTTCGAAAATAAAGATCACAGGAATAATACCCAAACACTGGCATAGATAAACTGGGCAGCCAGGAGTTTTCAAATCAATACTAATTGTCTCTGATGAAAACAGCATTAATTAAAATGGTAAAGGCATACAAATCAATCAAGCAGTAAAGCGCATGGCACCATTCAGAAATGACTAGCTGAAGAAAGCCTGTTACTAATAACCTTAGAAAATATCTTGTACTTAATACAATGTTATCTTTATAAATCAGACATGATTGTGAATTTTATGGCTGTCCTGATTTGCTATTGTGATCGCATGGCTTAATTCCCCCACTGAACCAGAAAAGCAAGAGGCAAATCTGTCTCGGACACAGGGCTAGAAGCCAGCCCTGCCTTCCAGCATAGCCAGGAACATCCAGCTGAGTAGATGGAAGAGAAGTGTCTCTCCAGGAGAAGGCAATTAAAAGAAATACAAAGAATGGAAACGTGTTTCAAAGATGGAATAATCAAACGCATATGGAATTTGAGAGAGGGATGATCTAATGGATGAGCTGAGTAGCCCTAAAGCTAGAAACCCTCAGTGTAACTGACCTGCGAAGGGGATTCACATGGGGCTCTGTCCTCTTATTATTACTTTTTTAGTGAATGATTCAGATGGTTAAAAATCTTTGAATTTTTTTTTTTTTAAAATTAAAATAAACCTTTTTTTTTTGAGTATACTTCCCCTCTGCCCCAGAAAAAACAGTGTTAAAATAAAAAATAGTGTTCAAAAAATAGTGTTCAAATACACTATTTGAACAGACTTGTCTGATTTTTCTCACAAGTGCTACTGAAAAATATTAAGCAACTCTGACCATAGTGGAACAAGGTGCCCTGTGCTCCAGCGCATGCCTGGCCGTGGTCACCACTGTGCCAGGAAGTGAGGTACGCTGATGAACTCTACATGAGTGTGCCCAGCACATGGCACATGGTTTCCCTGCTGTCAGTACTGCGCACAGCAACACATGCCCCTCTGAGATGGCTGCTGAGCCACCAGGAGGACTGCAAGTGCTGCAGTCTGAAAGCCCTCATCCAGACTGGTACAGATGCCTGTAAAATCTACCTTAAAGCTATCATGGCTTCTCCTACACAAAAATGCAGTTGGTTTTGGGACTGCTATGCAGAAATAACCTAGCAAGTTGCCTCCTGAAAGCCATGCGAATGACACAATGGCAATGTATTGCTACTCAGTAAGCCATGTCTTACCTAGCTGCTGCTGCCAAACCCTTATTCATATATAAATCATACACCTCCTTGGACAGTTGAGCACTATGAAACAAGGCAGTTAAAACGATGGCTTAAATGATAAACTGAACGCCTGGGAAATTTAATATAGGGGAAGTCTGCTTTTCTATTGTACCAACGCTTACTGAAGTGATGGGGCAGACTTGTCTGGGCCATTCTCCCTAACGTGAAACAAGGACACACGCTAGAGAATGATTTAGTGGATTGGGGATCAGAGTTCTGTCTTGAATTCCCTTTCTATTTCACATCTTCTGTGTGGTATTGAGCAAGTCATAACATGCATACCTCAGCCTGCCATGCTGAAACCAGGAGTAAAGTGCCTTTACCTCACTTTTTGTCCTTGTTATATTCTAAGCTTTGCAGGTCCAGGATTGCTTCTTGTTATCTATATGTACCTCATCTGGAAACTTCAGGCTCTGATTTTGGTTCCGGTCTCAGTACAAATTATTATTCATGGGAAGATACAAAAGAGCAAATTAACAGTATGTGCTTGTTGGTGACGCACATCAGCCTGGTTAACTTTAGAGACACATCCAGGTTTGGGACCTTTATGGAAAAAACACTAGAACTTCTCACAAGGAGGCAGTTTCTGTCTCCCCATTGAAGGTTCACCATTGCCACCATGAGGTGTAAGCAGCCTCTCATCTACCATAAGCCCAAAAGATTTGTTACCCAAGAAGATGTTCCCCGCATCCTCCCAGGTGAAAGGGTCCATCAGCTAGGTACAGCCCACTGACTGAAAGCTGAATTGCATGATCCACATGCCTCTTGAAATGTGAGCGATTTGACTGGCTGCTGCTAGAGAAAAATCAGTGAAGAGAGAGCTCTAAAGTATAAGGGTTGGAAAGATACTGAAAACTGATGCTGAATTGATTTCTGTATCCTAAAAATTTTAAATCTGCTCCCTCACCGCTCTCTTCTTTTACCCACATGAGTTTTGACCACTGGGCTATTAAAATCAAATCCGTGAAAGAATAAAATTGTTTTGCACTTTAATTCAGTCTCAGTGAAGAGGAAAACAGCAGTGTTAACTTCATGAGACAGGAGTCCATGAGAAAAACAGCAGCTTCTTTTTTTTGCCAGCATATCATTTCTCCATAACCAGCAGGTAAAAGTGAATCATTGTAGCAGGAAATGTATTGGTTGCACTGAACCAAAGAATTAATTATTTTCTTAGGACCTGACAAGGAAACTGAATGAGTATGAAAGCTCTTGTGAAATACATCCAGCACTGAATTCAACACTGTTCAATTCAAATTTATTCAAGGACAAGGTAACGTATTATACTTCTACACGTTCAACCAATAGTCTATTCTCCTCTGTTAGGACCAGTACCATTGTTCAAGGAGGACAATTAAATTCCTGCGTCTTGATAGTCCTTGTTCTACTGTCACAACTGTAGAAGTATAGTAATATATGACTCTTTTGGTTAAAGACAGTAGGGAAGAAGAGCCAAATGTAAGAATAAGTATTTCTGTAACTTAGAACAAAGACCTTAGGATCAAACTGTAGCCTCTGTATTATTCCCTTTTACAGAATATGATTGAAACAAATAGACTGTGATGTTAGACCAGCCTGGATAAAATAAAGATCCTGTCTAGCTCAGAAGTAGAAGAAAAAAGTCAGATAATATGATCTGTTATCTATCTTTCTTCTTACTCCTTTGTGTGAGGGACAAATTCACAGCACTTCTCCTTCCTCCCTGGCAAGAGCTCCCCCCAGTTCAAACTTCTTTAATGACAGTGAAAGTCATTAGCACATTTCCTGTTAAGGACCAGGAGGAAGCCTAGTAAAGAATGACTTGAATTTATTGTACCAAGAAGCTAAAGGCTGAGGTCATGAGTAGATGCTTACACCATTCTCTGTGTCTAATACAACAAAATACTTCCTGAAAATCTTACTCCTTCCTCCTGATCTCTGGGAACAGAACACCAGAAGAGAAAGAACACATGAAAATATTGCTTTATACATTCAAAAAAAGGAGCAAGAAGAAGTTCTTTCAAGAATCAGAAAAAAAAAAAAGCCTAAGTAGTCTAGATATTTGAAATTTTGGGCTTAACCTTACTTACCACAGTGTCCATAAGATAGGTACGAAACAAATCCTTCAGGGTAAATTTCTAATGCGATATACACAGTTTTTACCTTAATGAGATATGTAAGATCACATCCTCTGAATCAAGCCTATGACATGCCCCTAAGTTATTTTTTCGTGGAGAGCGGGTGAAAGGATGTCATTCCTCTGTTTAATCAGGAGTTAAAGCGTGTACAGTAATTCCTTATTTTCTCAATATTCCTTCTGACAAAGATAACAACGGTAAGAATGGTTCCCAGCTGGCTAAACCTGACATACAGGTTTTGTTAATAAAAAAATGCATGACTTAATTAATGAAACAGATCTATTAAGACTGTCCCCCAATCTACTACAGTGGCCACACCTACAGCTGAACTTCATATGACCTATCTTATGCAAAAGGAATCGTAATAACTTGCACTGGAAGCTGTTACAGAGGAAAGGTTGCTATGAAGAAGAAGCATGACTCAGAAATGCATACAATGCCCCTAGAGGAGGAAGCTCAGTATTTTCACTTTTACTGAATGTTCTCTTTTACATTGAATAAATAATTGAAAAGGTTTTGTTAAACTGTGTAAAATTATTTCACCAAGAGTAATTACGTTTGATCTATTAGCATCTGATACTATCTATTGTCTAAATTGCTTGCATTCAATCCACGAATAAAGTCAACAGTATTAACGTCCATTATTGAAGCATTAGTTGAGTAAAAATCATTTTGAAGTGTTTGACATTATTGTAACCTTCCTCAAGAATAATCTTCAAAAGAAATATCATTATACCAACACCTCAATTTTTTTTAAAGGCATGCTTTTATTTAAGTTTGTAAATCTTAATCAGGATCTTTAAACTCACAAACAGTTTACCTGTTTTGGTCTGGCAAGCATAAATCTGTAGCAATCTACTTATTTTACATGCTTCTCTGTTCCCGTCTAGCTGTCCCACACTAAATGGCTATCCAAATTCAACTCCATCAGCTTTGTCAGGCTCAACAGCTCCTTTGCTAAACCAGTTTTTTTTCCCTAATCATAAAGAGCTGTAGTGTTACAAACAGAAGGAAGGAACTCTGAAATATTTCTACAACAAAATTATGTACATATATTCATTGATTTGACCAAAAAAATCCCTGGACCTTAACTAATACAATTGGACTCACCTATCTAGAAAGCTGATACTCTTTTTCTGTCTTGCAGCATGATCATTTCAAAGCATTTCAAATACTTGCTGCCTTTTAGCAGAAGAAATATTATGAACTATTTGAGATTACATTCTCACTCAAAGCAATGAATGCCACAGTCTTCTCCAGAATAAAAAGCTACTTTCTCTCCCTGGAATAGTAACTTTACAGTAATTTAGAGGAAGCAGGAGAAACAGTTGGTCATTAAACATTAAATGTATTAATGAGGCACTCACAGTATATCGTTTGTTTGGAAAAGGCAGTTCTGTGCTTGCATTTTAGAAGGACTGCTGCAATACAATAGCTACTGTGATAAATTTAGGTTTCCCTCACTTAACTTGTAGCAGAATCTAATAAAGAAAACTTAAATCAATGTATTTTCCAAAAATGTATGAGTAGCACTATTCACATCTTATAGCTAGGGGAAGCAAGAGGCAAAGAAAAAACATTCCAACAGAGGCCCTTCATTTTCACTCCCCAGATGGAGACCTTTAGGACTTTGTATTTACAGGTTTCAGGGACTTGCAGCTCTGGGTGAAAACAATGGTAAATCAGAATACTCAAAGCAGAAGCCCCCCAGAGCACTTTGGCAGAATGTAAAAATCATCCACCACTGCAGATTCATGCTACTCTGGAAGTCCTGCTCAGTTCCTGGAATCCTCAGACCTGAGTATATGCATGGAGCACTATGTGGCATTTTCTCATTACATGGCATCTGGAAACAGAGCTTCTGTAGAGCTCAGGAAAATGGTCCAGAAAAGAAGTGACACAGGCTATGTAGGATGCTGGTTTGCTTAGTAAAAGGGTTTATATGATTCCCTGGAGTAGAGGGAAAAGTGACTAATATGATGTCTGGTACCTTAGAAGATATAAAGGGGAGACATAATTTTTAATGAGAGAAGTTAATTCCATCTTCTCCCAAGACACCATGAATCTCTTCTTTCTAGTTTCCTTTCCTAGTGCTAGTTCTTCAGGATCTATCTAACCTTAAAATCATAACACTTCAATGAAGACCTTCTGCATCTCCTTACTCTGAAGTTCTGACCCATTTAGGTAGTTAGGTCAACTCCCTAAATTTTAGGAGGCACAATCAAATAATAATGAAGTAACAGAACCACATCAGAGGACACTTAAATCATTGGGAGAGAGTCCAAGGTAAATATATGTGGTCATAAGGAACTCCAGAAAGGGAGATACTAAGAGAAAGTGGCATGTCCACTATGTCCTGAGCTTTTAGTGTAGACTCTTGTCTTGTGCAACCTCGTCTGGGGAAAATGAGTTGTTAGTTTTGTCTGAGGAAAAAAAAAAGTTCATAGGAATCTGAAGAAGGTTAAAAACCTATGCCTAGAGCTGTATGTTTTTCAGTGAGAATATGACTCGTTTCCAAAGTCATTTCTAAGAGCTGAGTATATAATGGGAGTGTTTAGATGGTGGACAAAAGCTTTGGGACACACAAAACAGGTATTTAACAACAAACGAAAAAAAAATCAGCTCACCAAACGAATTGGAATCTAGAATCTGATGTATTTACCAAAAGACTGTAACGTCTTGCCTCTGCTTATTACAAGTAACAATCACCGGCTGTTAAAGCTGAAACATGGAAAAACTTTCAGAGAGAGACTATGGGAAAGCGAAATGGAGTATGACATTCTCCGAGTAACTATGGTGTGGCTGGGGGAGGAACTTCAGCCACTGGCCCCATCAAGTACTGACAAAAGGAATGTGAGAACTGCTCCCAGGGAGAAAGAAGACAGGCTAAACAATTTGGCTAATGGGATCACCCTGAGCTAATGGGATCACTGTGACTTGCTTTGCTTTTGTTGATGTACATCAAAACTTTTTTTTTATTATTATTTTTTTTTAATATCCTCTCTTTTAGCCAGCAGCAGGCTAAATCTTGAAGGATTTTTGAGAGATTGCGAGAATGAGCATATCTTCAGATTTTATGACTTGGGTACATAGAATCTATGGGACAAGAACACTCGTTTACAAATTGTGAGAGGAGTCTTTTCTCTATCAGAGAAAAAAAAAAGAAACAGAAGGCTTGGACTTGTTAATACCTTATTGAACAGACATTTATTGCTACTGCCCTCACATAGACATGTAGAGGTTACAGACACTGCATTTGCGCAAGCCCCCAGTTGCTCTCTCTCATAACCCTGCTGTAGACAACAGAATAAACCTGACTGCGCTGTAGCACCAAACCACACTATGGCACATTCATAATTCACAAGTACTGACAAGACTTGGGAGTGCTATAAATAATATTATTGATTTCTAGAAGCTCTGGAAAACTTGCTTAATGAGTCAGTATCTTGGTTACGGTATGCCAAAAGCATTCTGGAGATGATGCTCACAAGGTTTTAGGAATAAAATAGAACAGGTCAAAACAGTCAAGTGTTGGTGCCTATTGTTTAATCCTCCAGTGAGTGACTGGTGATCCAAGGGGGCAACTGCAGGTCCCTTCCCAGCTCCCTAAATGCAAACTCAGGTGCCTAAGCTTATGTATTCAAGACCAAAAATTTTGGCCACACTGTTTAACAGGCAGATCTGCTGGGAGGTCTCTTGTAACCAGATTTTTTTTTAAAGCCTTATATTATTGAACAGATACTGGCCCAAGTCCAATCTGCAACTGCAAATCCAAAGAAACAGCTCAGAGGAAACCAGCAGCCTTATTAGCTTTTTAAAGATTTCATTTTCAAGAACTCAAGACCCTTTATTGACTAATGAAAGGTTGGGTCCCCAAGCCCACAGACTGATGTTGCTTGGAACATATTTTAATCATTTTGGAGTGCTAGCAGCCATCTGTCTAAAGAGCTTTGATCACATAAACGCACTCTGAACTGCAGCTTCTTCTGACTCCAAACCCTTTCTGAAAGCCAAACGGAACCCACAGGCATGGCAACTTCAAGACACAATTCAAGGCCTTGTGATGTGATAAGGCTGCTTTTATTATTTAGCACTTCATTAGGTTTAATGACACCACAGATAACAGATACACTAAAAAGATACCATTGTCATCTCCTGTCTTGTAACAGTAATATGCAACTGTGAGTTCACTTTGTTTCTACCCGACACTTCTTTCTTACTAAGTTATTTTCAAAGAATAAAATGAAGCTAAATGAAATAAAAATATTTTTTTTTCCTGATGCAAGCACCAGAAATACTAACAAAACAAATACATAACAACTAATAAAAAAGAGAAATGAGCACCCTTTCTTTTTTTCACTACTAGTTTCCTATTTTGTCTTGAAAAAGAGATACAGAAGGCAAGCAAACAAATCCCAAATAAACTACTGTATTTACGGTTTAGTCTATTGGCTGTTGGGCATATACTGTTTGCACATAGTAGTCTAGTTTGGATGGCACTGAATACAAATTTACACTGAAAAGAGAGAGATGCCTTATAGTCACAGCTTTTATGACGTTAATATTTACAAACATTTTACACAATTGCCCTAATTATTTTCTACACGAACTCTTGAAACAATTTGGGCACCTCAAAGATTACTTTGTGGTGACCAGTGTTTTCATCCTGGTGTCTACTGAATGGTGCAGACACATGCTGTTAACTCGAGAAGCTGGGAAGCAACGATGTCGAGTATGAATCAAAAATCTTGAAATTATCAGAGCCAAGAAATTTCTCTCAAATATGAAAGCAGCAACCTTAAAGACTGAAAAGTGGCAAAATCTGCATAAAAATGCCTCTCCTGAAGACAGAAGACACACAGTGGTGGATTCTGCGTGGCAGACCATGACTTCATTTGCTCTAACATCAGCAGCCTCTGTGGGTTGCACCCTGAGATTCCAGGACTTGTAGGTTTTTCTTCCTTCTGAGATCTGATTCTTTGCCCTTTTACTCGCTTCGGACACTAGTCACCAGGTGCCAAAAGAAAATGTTACTATCACACACTGCAATATTGTATTTCTCAGTTCAGTAACCTCCATACTAACTGTGGCCAGTTAGCTGGGTGAAGAACGAGAAATTAAGAAATAAAGCGCTTATCAAGCCTTAGGGCACAGTGAAAAAAATCTCTTCCTGATCCCCAAACAGGCTTTCAAACCTACTGCAGCTTAAAAATTAAGTTCAATTATGTTAGCTAGGGAGGCAAGGAAGCGTTTTCAAGCTACCAATGTGACAGGAGAGCAGAGCCCATGTGCTCCTCTCTCCACCCGGCAGACCGCGATTTTTCAGGCTGCAGTATGGCAAGACCTTCAGCAATTTCTAGACTCCTGCCTACTAGTTCTTGCTCCTGCTCCTGTGCCACTGCTTCTGTGTTGCCAGTGAAAACATTTGTGGGTGGTCGTGCTCTAATCTGTATCACCGACATAGAACAGGTTAAGAGAAGAGAAGACAAAAACAAGGCACGAAGTGGCTCAGGTAGGGGAAGAACTTCTTTGAAATCACTTTGATGTCAAAGAAAATAGACCACTGATTATTTGCTCGGCGTAACTTCCTCTCTGCCCTCCTGTGGCTTTTCCTTCAAAGCTCACAGCCAGACAAGCTTCTCTGCCAGTGAGACAGCAGAGCTACACTGCTGCATACATGTGCTCTTGGTGGTGGTGGAAAAAAACTAGCAACATGCTCTGAGCCAGTTCTCCTTCCTCTCATGACAATATGAACCACAGCTTATAAATGAAAAGTATTACTAATATATTGCATTTTACTCAAATATTTCAGAGGTTTAGGATTGTGCATATCCCAGCAGTCCTAATTCTTCACTAGAAAACTTACTGAAACCTTCAAGTCCATCTTTACCTCTACCATTAAAAATGAAAACCATCACACCTATGCTGGAAGAATTATCCATACCAGATGAGTAACACATTGTTATGTAATTTTGGACACAATGTTAAAAACTGTCAGCTTCCAAAACACAGACTTCTATCTCATTAGTTAGAAAAGTAGATTGTGGACAGAGTGTAAAAACAGAAAACTTTCCAGAGGAAGGCATCAGCAAGACATGCATGTAGCAAATTAATAAAACCTCTAACTTAAAAAAAGGAACTAAACACAGAAAATATCTTACTCTCAGCTTCTCTGTTAACACAATAGGTTGGCAGTCCTCTGGCTCAAGTTCTGCCACAGGCAGAGGATTTCTCTTCCCACCTGAATTCTTACTTGTTTCCTAAACGAAGTCTTCCAATGACTCACCTGGGAGCAGGGCTAAGCCCAAAGTAAGAGAAGCAATGTTATCTCTAGCACCGCCTGAAAATTTTTCATGTGGACAGTCTTCTCAACAAACAAATGTTTTTTTAATTAGAAGATGTAAATTCCAGTGAAAAAAATATGTTGGCTTCCTGTGGCAAATTTCTAAGTGAAAGTTTTCCTTTCACCTTCATATTTCAACTATAAATGCTGTTTCGCTTCAGTTCTTCAGCTGAAGAAAATTGAACCAAAACAGAAGTCAAAAAGATAATTTTTTTCATTGAATTGACATTTTAACATAAAAACATGTCCTGTGAAAAATCAACAGAAAAGAAATGGCATTTAAAGCCCTTCTGACAATGTTACTGCTTTATTTCTAAATATCATATTCATAGCAAAAGAAATTTCCATTAATACAATATTTACAAGGCAAGTCAAATTCTTTTTGTTGTAGTTTTAGATTTTCTTCCAAACTTCTCATGGGAAAATTTGTCTTTCAAACAGCTCTTATTACACACAGTTTTTCTGTATTTCTCTAACTTGCTCTAGAGATGGCTTCTTCTTATTCTGTGTCTGTTTTCCTTCCCTGGTTTTAAAGTAAGAGTACCTACATTTTGATAGCCCATAGATCTCTAAAGGTATGATGGAAAAGGGTAATACTTCATTTTATACAAATAAAGCAGCTGAAGCAGAGATTAGTGATGTGATTGACCGATATTCATACAGCATTTCAATTGCAGAATCAGAACATTTATCCTCTGTTCACATACCCTTTCCACCAGGTAACAGATTTCATAATCCTGCAAATGCTCTGTACAGCTTTTCCAACATTTCTTGTCAAGTATTCTTACATTATGTAGAATAAATATTAACTTCTCTGATCTCAATACCTAATTTTTACTTCGTACTGCTAGAAGTACTACTGTACTACTGTAGTACTAGAAGTACTAGTGCTACAGTACTACCAGTACTAGCATTACAAACAAACCCACTACTGTACTTCTACAGTAGTATACTTTGTATTAATAACCTACTCCAAGCTATCAGCAGTAGTCAGCTGGTTGCTTGCAGGTAGTTATTCCAGAGACTTTAAACCTTCCTTCCAATAATTCCACTTTATTATGCTTTAACAAATTTGAAAAACAATTCCTAGAAACCTCTAGCTATGTACTTATTCCAAAAAGCACCGAACAAAATTACACTTCTTAGACTTTTCAGCTTACTGAGAAACCAAGGAAGTCATAACAGAAAACCACAGAGAACCAAAGTGAAACAGAGGGGGAAGAGAATCAGCCTGAACCAAGGAGAGCTGTTAACAGAAAGTCAGCCGGGCGGTGCATACAGAGTCATGGGACCATATCAGCATCCACTGGCAAGGAATTCCTTTCTGTCAAGCAAATCCCTGCTCTTAGAGAAGAGCAGAAACTCATCTGAAAAGGTCTATCATAGCAAAATTGACAAGGTAATCGTTCTTTTAGTTCAAGTTACCCCACAGAAGCAGATAGGAAGAAGTCTGTGCAAGTCTGATGAAATACAGTATAATCCGCTGCAGAGTGCTTCTAGCTTTAATGTTTTTGGCACAACAAAGGGCTGGTTGGTCCACAACAGATTTTAAAAACTGGAGAAAGTTTGCCAGTATAACACACCCAATAACAGAAGCAGTAGCAGACTTAGCCCAGGGCACAGTACGAGTTAAAACTGCATCACAGAGCATGTTAAGCACTTCAGTCCATATTCACTCTGCCCACATTCCTCCTCAGACCTGCTGCTTAGTGTTTCCTATTGGCAAAGCACCTCTGAAGGCCAAGAGCCAGCCCGTGGAAACATTAGGCACAAAGATTTCATAAAATGTAGGTCAGACCAATCCATGCCTGAGTCAAGAGCAGCACAAGGCAATTTGAGTGTACTACATCCACCCCAGGGCTCATTACAGGGACGGCGCAGGCTAGCTTGTTCCACAAGGCAGCTGGGATCTGGGACAGTTCAGTGCTTCCTCTCCCTCTAAGTTTTTATAAATCATTAAAGCTGAGAAGGAAATTATTTTTCCATGCTGCAACTTTTTTTCCCAGTGTGATGGGAAAATGTTTGAAATCGTGTCAGGTCAAAAAGAGAAACTTTCAAAACTTTTTTTTGTGTATGTGTGTGTATGCGTGTGTGTGTGTCTAAATGAATGAGAGAGAGGAAACTCAGAGAGCACTCTGACGGCTAAGCTATTCCACTGGGAGGCAAAAATAGAAAAACAACTCCCCTCCAAACAGGCTCAGACACTGCTCTTCCTTTCCATTGCCTGCCAAATAGGTGCTGTAAACACCAAGCCTATGACCTATACTGGAGTTTCTCTCTACCATCCCTCTTCTGGGCAAATTGTCAAGTGTTAACTGGAGTGCATATGAGAATCTGGTCTGCCACACTCCCAAGAAGGCTCCCTATCCACTGATTTATAAAGTCAGTCTCTCTGGCAATTATTGCTAGAAAGTAAAGCAACTGCAGAAGGAGAGACCAATCAATTCCAGGCTAGAGAACATGAATTCTGGGAATGGGGCAAGGGGAAGAGGATAATAAATCCAATAAATGTGAAATATGTAAGGATTACAAGAATAACAAGGCAGGGCTCTGCCTCCTCTGCTCACCTGCACCTAGACAGTGATATTCAGCCATCTCAGCAGCACTGGTAGAACTTTATGCAGCTGCTTTGTCAAAGCAGAGCAGCCAACTGATCTGCTTTCCCCCCTTCAGCTGTCTGATCCAGTTTGTGAAACAGTCCTCCAAACGTGGGACTTTTATCTCCTCTACCACTAACAAGAGCTGTGATAGCACAGGCAATAAGGAGACACAGGGAAAGAAAACAAGAGAGGCTTACCAGTGGGAAAATGCTTGTGGAGCTACAGAGTGAGAAAGACCCCACCAACCTGAAACAGTAATACTTTTGGGGCTGCAGCACTCCACTGGAAAGTGGCATGATAACAGAGGAGGAACTTGAACCCACAGACTCTAGATCCCACGTCCTAAATACCAGGGTGTTGGCTCTTCTGGCCCCCACAGACTGACTAAAATTCTCTGAAACCTCCATGGGTTGCTCAGAGAAGGTGTGGTTTTAACTTATCTGATTTAAAAAACAAACAAACAAACAAACAAAAAAAACCATTCTCAACCAATTTCAGCACTCAGTTCAATAAACAGTAAGAATGCACACACATTTAGAAAAAAAAAAAAAGAGGTAAATCTTCATTCAGTGCATGTCCAAAACTCCCACAGAAATCAGTGGGACTTTACGAGAACAAACTAAAAAACGTAGCTTGGGTAGTACCTGAGTTTTTTTAGAGCAACAAAAGACAAACAAAAACCTCAGTGTTCCCTTAGAGAGCCATTGTTTTCTATACGGTGGGCTGCATCACATTGCAGAGGTTTGGGTTCCTTCACAAGAAGGAACATATCACACCATCTCCCACTGTTTAATACACGCAAGTGCCTCATCTTTTGGCATAAAAGAGAATCTCTCCTCTGCTTGGAGGTGGGAAATTTACTTCGCTCAAGATTTACGTTTGATGTCAGATGTCTGAAACTCTTGGATAAAGTAGAAGTTACTGCTGCAAGGACACAGAATACTGAAAACAAAACTGTTGTTTTCTCCCCTGATCTCCCTAAAATTGCAAAAATAACAGTATGTTTACACTGATACCATACATTATCTGGTCATTCTTCTTAATGACCATAACTATAACTACCCACTTCATGATATGTCTAAATCTGAAAGAACTACAGTGCCAGAATACCAACGAGCAGACAGGATGAAAAGAGCAGGAAAATGAGTCAATGGACATAACTGAAAAAGTGAGATAAAACCCAGCAATGAAAAGACCGGTTCTCTGAGGTAAACTGTAGAGGCAGGTGCTCAAGGTATCCTGTTTTAGCTGCAGAAGAAGGACTGAGATCACCACTCTGCACTAGTGGCTGCAGCCTCACTCATCGCAGTGTAGATGTGTTCCAGTTCATTTGGACTGGGAAGCTGGACATGAGAGCAGTCCCATCTCCTGCTGCACATCACATCACTCTGAGATAAATCTGGACTGGAGAAATCTCTGAAAAAGACTGAGATGTGGCAAAACAAAGAGGCTGAAATATTTGAGCACGGGTCAGTCAGAGAACAGGAGACTAAATATTTAGGCAGTTGTATTCTGACTTACTTGCCACTACAGCGGCAAGTACACTTGCCACACAGAATATAAGAAGAGGATGACTATTGATGTTAGGTAGAATAATTTATAGCTTATAATAGTCCTTATGACTGGAACAAGAGGACAGTCTAACAGCAAGAATTATACCACTATATATCCATGTACAGAACCCATGGAGCAGGGCTGAAATGGTATCATTCAAGTATTATAATCCATAACATCGGCCTGGAACCTATAGAATGGAAGTAAATTAAACATGCACTATTGTATTCAGAGCTGGAATAGAATACAGCCTTTTTTCTCCCCAGAAGTGCAAATATTGCCTTGCAAAGCGTCTTTCTTCATCTATTTCTCCTGTTATAGGGTGATTTAGTTCTGTAATTAAAATGAACATTAAGTTTGTCCCTGTGCTTATATGTCTTTCATTTGAGGAAATCATAAAAAACTCTTGATTCGCTTCTCTTCCAAGTCTATCAATTTCAGTCTTTAAAAAGATCAACCTGCACATCATTTCACAACAGACTTTGTGGGAAAAAATATATGTACCTCCATAAAATCAATTGGTTTTTTGACTGTTTGCTCATGTTACTTAAACCATGAATTCCAGTTTAATTGAAGCATCAGGAACATCTGAAGTTTTTAAGTTTTTAGATTAAAATCTTATTAAACCTCTTGAATAGTTTATAAATTTTAAAAGTAATACAATTGGTTAGGGAGCAACAATTCTGTTTGCAATGCTGATGGAGAAGCTACCCATACTGACTGAATGTCTGATTCTAAAACTATTTATTTCAGGTCATAGTGCTTACTATTACAAGGGGTCTCACTGAAGTTAGACTTCTATCTCATTATTGAAAACTGTCACATAACTGTAAAATAAGATATCTTTTTCTTGCATGCTGGCTGTACCTTTCAGATCCTAATTACTCTGCAATGTTCAACTCTTGAGACTGTGACATGCGTCTGCCCTTAAAACTCCATCTCTTCATGCTACTAACTATGATCTTTCTTTCAGATCTTTACTTCATCTCAGCATCAGGAGAGTAAAAAATCTTTCTAAATTAAATTTCATTTTAACTTTGCAAGATTTTTCAAATGTCTGTTCATTAGGAAATTTGCTGCAGTAAATGTAAGTTTGTGACTTTCAGCCTGTAGCTATTTCTGCATCTTACACATTTCAATGGCAAATTGGAAGAACGTGGATAAATATTTTTTGCAAAGTTTTTACTGTCCTTCCTCCCCTGGGGACATCAGAATTGGCAAATATACAGCTTTTAGAGTACTTGATGGAATCACAAAGGAAGGTCTTACATATCATTGAAATAACTATTCACTGTTACTAAAAGCATCCCTAAATTTTACCTTACAGCCCTGATTAACTCCTATGGCTGGACATGCCAGTTCTTATCCTCAGCAGTTTCATTCAAAGGTGTATAAACAAACACAAATGTGCATTTCTTCCACAGCTGTACAGCAAACAGTAGTTTTACTGAACGCATCACTGCATCTGACCCTAACATGAAACCTACAAAAACCATGCTTTTAAGTAGAGATAGCACTATACTTATATTTTGCTTTTTCATCTTTCTTTGCCGTGGGGGTTGTCATCTTAGAGGTATACATTTTGCTGCATTAGTTATAATCTGTTCAAATTATTTGCCTATGAAAACTACTGGTGCCAGAGCTTTTCAGTGAAGTATTGTAAGCTTTTTTGTTTGTTTGTTTTAATTTGGAAAAATATATAGGTACTTCCCTACACAGAGATACATTTCTCATACACAGCTGTGCTGTTTTATCTAATATGTGAAAAAATAATCAGTATGCAACAGCATAGGTCTATGTCAGCATTTTTGTGTGTGGCAGAAGTACTCTTCTGAAGCATTATTGAAATAGAAGGAAACCGATTATAAAAATGGACAAACCATGTAACTGAAAAATATGCAAATGAAAAACTTACAATGACATTCAAACAACACAGACCTATGTGAGAAAGTGGTAGTGGGATTAACACTCCTACATAGTTAAAAACTGATTATTTGGGTATAGCCTTCTTCAGTCACTGATGATCTATGATTTGCATTAATCCCTAGTTTAAAGAGCATTGTGGTGAAACAATTTTCCTGCTAAGCTAGAAACTCTATACTGTTCCTAACTGTTATGCAAATTTTTATTTCTGATATGCATTTTCAGTTTACTCTCCAGAAAATTCAGTTTTTCCTTTTGAGACATGACACGGGAACAATATAAAAAGAATAAACAGAAGCAGAGAACTTGCCCAACTTTACTCTGAGACAACTTCCTCTACCTTCTATATCTGAATTAGATTCCTCCTCCTTTTCTTCCTCATTTTTACTTCTCTTTCCCTTTAAAAAAGGCTGAAATTGTTCTGGGATGTACCCTCTTTTAAGAAAGTCAAAATTCATGTGGAAATCAATGTTTCATTGTTTATTCCCCCAACGCTCATTTTAATTTTTGTTTGGCTCTTGCAAGCCTTGCTCCTGTCTTCCATGAAACTCCTGTTCCAGCTAGGCATCACTTTCTACTTTGTAAGACCAGGTTACTCTGGGCTTTATCAAGTCAGGTATTGGAAATTTCCAAGGATGGAGACAGCAAAACCTCTCTGGGCAACCTGTTCCAATGTTGGATAGCCCTTTTGGTGAGAAAGTTTTTCCTTATTACAGAATCATAGAGTGGTTTTGGTTGGAAGGGACCTTAAAGGTCATCACGTCCCTCCTGCTATGAGCAGGCTCACTGTCTACTTGACCAGGTTACCCAAAGCCCCATCCAACCTAGCCTTGAAGCCTGAAATTCTCTTGTTGCAATTCAAGTCTGTTGTCACTCACCCTCTTGCCATGCAGCGCTGTGAAGAGCCTGTCCATCCTGATAACCTCCTCATAGATATAGGGGGGCTTCTGTTAGGTCCTTCTGAAGCAACCTAATAAAGAAATCTTTTTTCTTCCAGGCAGATCAGGAGCAGTACCCTCAGTCTCTCTTTACAGGGCAAATGTTGCAGCCCCCTAACCATACAAGCTGTCCTCTGCAGAACTCGTGCCAATTTATGTATGTCTTTCTTGTACTGGGGACCTAAAAATGCATGCAGTATTCTAGATACCAGGAATCTTTCTCCTGGAGGAAAAAAAAGGGACTATCTTTTTTCTGAAGGTCTCCACTTGTTTTCCTCCTTTGAGCATGACTGTGTATATATACAGTTGCATGTTCACACATACAGATAATCTGGACCTAAATATCTCTTCCCTGATTTTGTATAAGAAGAAGATATTCAGCCTTTTCTGGCTTATACTAATATTCGTGAAAGACGGATAAGTATAAAGATACACATTTTAGTATTACTGTTTGCACATGTGAGCCTTCAAAATTTGCTAACATATGCTAACAGTCATTACATTTATGCCCAAACCCCTAAAATGTGGTTGTGCATGTAGGCACAGCTTTAGGTATCCCACTTTAACATTAGCCTCTAGTATTTATTTTTTTCTTAAATCTGTTTCTCCAAAGTTAAAGGATGATGTAGAAATCTCAGTCAAAACAAGGAAACAAACAAGAAGTAGGAGAAAATGTTTTTTTTAAGGCCAAGGAAAATGTAAGACGAGAAGCAGGAGAAGGTACCAAATGGAGCCAAAATTCCCAAGCTGCTGTCACACTAGGCAAGGCACCACAGAGATGACAGAAAGTGGGAGAAGCTGGAAAAGGAAAGAAGGAACAATAGGTGAAGGAAATGTGCAGCCTGTGATATCTTATTAGATATCTCACTGCAGTTCTATGGTTCAGATGAGGAGTGGAGCATGTGTGGAGGCCTATATTGCGATTGTTGGGGAGCTCTGAAGTCCAAAAGAGAAAGAACTACAAGGTAAGGTAGTCTTGAAGAGTAAATCATCTTACCAACTCACTTGGATCAAAGTATCAAACTTCCACCTCAGCTCCAAACAAGCTGTCCGAATAATACTCTCAGTACTTTAGGTTACCACTACAAGCAGTGGAAGAAGATAAAAAGACCTAGTAGACATCTACACAAGCATTTCTTAAATAGCCTCCATGTACGAAACAGAGAACAAGTTTTCACTCAATTGAGATGGCCTGAGAAAATGCCTTACTTTGTCACTTATGATTATTGTCATCATCCCACACTTGGTCTGATATAGTTCCCTAAGGTTTTATGCACACTTGCCATATATTCTTTTCTTCATCTATCTCATTTGGTACGTACTCGAAGTAGAGCCAGACTACTGGATGACAGAGGCTGCAGACATTCTTGTAACATACATGAAACTGCAACTGAAATGTCAAGATGTTTATAAGAATCCTCATAATGATGTAATTCATTTCTAACCAAGGCAAAAGATAGACATGAGACCTTAAACATCACTACTTATGTACTTGTAGGAGCCTTTCTTGTTGCCTTTTACATTATTCGCCAGATTCAACTCCAGGTGGCTTTCCTAACAGTGTCTCTGCACGCTTGGACAATGTCTCTAAATGGAGAGGTTGTAGAGTCTCCATCCATGGAGAAATTCAAAGACTATCTGGACATGGGCCTGGGAAACTGCCCTAGGTGGCCAGCTTGAGCAGTGCAGTTGGACCAGATGACTTCCAGAGGTCCCTGCCAATCTCAGCTACTCAGTGACTCTGTGGGTCCTCTTTAGGATGCATTAGAAAGATGCATCCTCTAAGGACAGTGACATAAGATATAAAATCATTTTTGATGTTCTGAATTACTACATAACTTGCATAACTTAGTAGTGATAAAAAGATCTTACCCCAAGGGCTATTCGGATGACTATTTTCACACCTTATGTATAAATCTTGTAAAATACCATAATCAATCTTACAATGACGTTTTGCCTGTTCAAAGTAAGGGCCATAAGTTAATAACATGCTACATTCTAATGGTGATTCCTGCAAGCCATTATTTTCTGAGATGTAAAGTTTTTACAAGAGTAAACTGCAGCTGCTGTCTACTACTCTTGTCAAATATTATATGTTAGAGCAAACCTGATACACTATCTCAACAACATAACTCAGAGGTCAATGAAAAATCTCCTACAATGTGCTGACCTACACAAGCAATCTCTTAATTTCTGAAATATCAATATAAAAATTGCATTTCTGTTTTTAAATTATTCTACAAATCCCGTTTAAGTGAGTAATAAGGGCACTATAATAAATTCTTTCTAGCTTGGTAAATCATACCATAATTTGTGCACACACTAAATGCTGACCAAATTCATTAAAAGCAATAATCACAAATTGCTTGGGGTTTCTATTCACTATTAACAGGTTTTAAATAAATGCCTATGAGATTTAGGAACAGAAGTTGTTTTTGAAACTTCCCTCCAAGGTTTTAATAAACTTAATGAGAAGGGGAAACTCTAAAAACCTCTAGAAACCTGAGCATTTTCCACTTGTAAATGCTGAAACACTGAAAACACACACAGTTCTGCAACTGTAAATGTTTTTTAGTCATAACTAACTAGTTCCCTTTATTTCTCATGAACATAATATTAACACTACATTTATTATTTACCTCTGCAGCCCACATCCCTCATCACAGACATTCAGCCTTCAGATTCACAATTTTCTGCTGTGTTGATGCCAATTCTCCTGCCTCTAACCTGCTGGCAGCTCTGTATCCCCTCTCACACAGGAGGTCAGGATGAAATGAGAGCTGTAACCCAACATCACTCCATAAAACAACCTAACTCCTTCACTGGACCACACAGAGCTTTTCCTTAGGGACTACCATCCACTGATCCATGCAAATGTTCAGTACAGCCATCTAAATTAATGAGAGAATGGCTATTTCTCTTGTTCTACGTACTGCTACAGAACATAAAGAATTAAAACACATACATTATGTTGGGAGTTAGAAAAGAAAACAGCCTTTTAAAGTTACAGATTATTTTAAAACCTATGTTGATAAGGTTACGTATGTGCAAACAACCAGGGAAGAAACAAGCATTTATGCCTACTGGTTCTTTTATCCTCATATTTTTAAGTGAATGCATCACTATTACATAGATTTTTCATTCTTATGAGAATTAACTGCCAGCAACCTTCCCCTTCCCTTAGAAAAAAAAAACCAAATAGAATATTCTACAAGAAGTCCTACAAGAAAAGGACTTCTATTTCAAAGAGATGGTTGGTGAGTGTTAAAGCAGAAATGCAGCCTTGATTCATTGATATATTCACATTTCCAACAAATATCTATTTGATAAGGCTATTTCCTCACTTAGAGTCAGACATCATACAGAAAATTTCCCGTATGAGTCACTGATTTATACTAGTATTAATTATTTTACCTGTAATACACATGCAATCTCTCGATTTCTTCTTCTAATTTTCTGCACTGTTGAAGAGCGGACTCTTTTTCTTGTTGCAAGGCTATCAATTCTGCCTGCAAAATGATAAACAAATGATAAACAATTTATTCAGAATATCCATGTTGCTTTGAAAACATAATTTTTGATGTGTTCATTTCAGTCATGCTTTATTGTAATACATGTATTAAGCTATATTGTTCTGTAACATTGCTTCTGTAATTTTCAGGAAAAAATCCTTTCTTCTTGTAATATTGTAATTGTTTCTAGTTCTTTTTCCTGACGGGATGATGTTTTGAATGGTTTCCCTCGCACATACAGCAAACTGTCTGAATAGCTAAGGTTAGCTATATTCAGTTCAGCCAAGTGTTTCTCAGCAAACACATTTCATATTCATATAACGTTTCTAGTGCAAAATTTTGTTGACCAACATACTCTATAGAGAGTGAAGCAAAGCACTCAGTCATTAACTGCTGATGTACAACTCTTGATCCGCACATGGCTCTCACGCTGTCACGTTGCAGCTCACGTACTGGGAGCCACCTGATGTTACCAGCAAGGGCTGCTGAGACTGGCACCGCTGGATTGCTCTCTGAATTGGCTGCATTCTCATCCAGGACCTGGTTTATAATGGGGTGAGGGAATCCCTGAGAAACCACTGTCATCTCCCACCTGTGCACCATCCCGGATATTCCCCCTCCCTTTATTTATTCACACTGTGCTGTGAATAGCTTGTGACTCATAACCATTATGGAAATTGCACTGTGCAGCTTGTAAGGTCAGGAAGGTAGCCAGCCCCGACATGGCGCTACGGTTAAAGAGGAAGTAGGAGAAATAAGTACTCATGCATATTTAATGTGTCTCTACAGTTTAATCACCATTAATTTTAAAATGTCCAATTTCAATAGCACTGCAGAACTCCCTTGAGCGCCCAGATACCATATAAATTATCTTATAATCAGTGGATGATTAATTGTTGTAACAACAAATAAGACTGGACTTGCCCAACAATTCTTTGACACATGAGCCTGAGCATTGGGCTAGTTTCCAATGTTTTTAATTCATGGTGTAAGTTATTAATTGTACAAATTGTAGAGCCCAAAACCAAGAGGTACGTGTGTGAGAAATGCTGATGGTGAATTCTGCCAACTCCTCAGGACAGTGTGGTGGAACAGTTTCTTGGTAAACTGAAGACTTGTTACACGTGCTACAAACACATGAAGGGAAAGGCACAGAGTTCAGCTCCGAGCTCTGTGAGGCTCACTGTATAATCACGAACAACTCAGTCTATATGCCTCAAAATCTCTCTTCTAAAACAGGGCTCACACTTGCTTCTGTTTCCTGCTTGTCTATTAAGACTATATGTCTTCAAGGCAGGTGTTCTACTGTTTACTGTCAACTCCCAGTCATCTATGGGCAATTTATCCTGCTGGTTGATTAATCATGTCCTGGATACATGGCTGACTCCTGGCAAATTTTACTAAACACAGCCCTGCACAAATGCAGCCACACAACCAGTCTCTGCACTGTGCTGCTCAGTGGGTCACGTTGTACCCAGGGTTTTGCATTACTGGGATGCAGGATGCACCGCTGCAGCTGCTCCTGTAACAGACATTCATAAAATTTTAACAGGAAGTTCCTCGGAGAATAAAAACAAACTTTCTTACTATACAGAGCACTCCTTCAGCTTGAAAAGCAGAAAGTGTTAATGTTTAACCTCTGAGTGACAGTGGTATAGAGCTTCTGATACTGAAAACAATGTACTGGATGCTGGCAAGCCCTAACTCCTGCCAGCAAGAGGTTAAAATCCTCTGCAGGTGAGCTGCTTGCCTGGTGCTGCTTGCTGCCTTGCAAGCAGAACGCACAGAACGCAAGAATGTCAGCCAAACCAAGCTATTTTCTGTAATTATACTGTACTGTAGGTGAAACAACGTTCTTAAAATTGGAAAACAAGCTTGAATCAAAGTAGGTGGTTTGTTCCAGAGGCCAATAATTAACATCCTTGCCAATTTTCAGTGTACTGTGAAGTGTGATTGAAATGGTAGACTGGAAGGAAATGTGTGCAGCTGACACACCTACTCACTGGGAGATTAACGGCTAGTCTCTTTGGAGAACTATCATAAAAAATGCACCTAATGTTACACTCACTTTTCAGGACAAAAGTCAGAAGGCACTGGAGTTGGAAGACTCTTATTTATGTCAGTTTTCAGCAGGCAAAGCTGCACTGATTCGACTGGGTTTGCATCTGACTTACTGCAGTAAAAGTAACAGCAAAATCAGGTGCCTTGGATTAAGAAAAAAAAATCACTGAAAACCAGCTACAAAAACTGAAGGGAAGAAAAGAAGGTATTTGCTAACCTCTTGGGTAGCATGTAGTGGGTTGATATTAGGGAGCTACATAAGACTAACAAAAATTCCAGCGCAGGAGTTTTTGTGCATGGTATGCAGCCATGCAAGAAAATGGCCCATCACTCACAGGCCTGAAGAGTGGTAAACACAACTAGATGACTCAAATATCCTCACAAAAGAAAGATGTCTTCCTTCACTAGGAGGAAGAAAGCAGAACAACACCCATAATGAAGTTAAGCTGTTAACTAAAACAACGGTGCCTGCATTACTATAAAATATTTGGAAGACTCCTATAATATATATTGAAATCCATCCACAGTGCACATGGCAGAAGTCCTACATGAGCTCACCTCTAGTAATAACAATAGCTGTTTGGGAACTTTTTAACAAAATATTATTCTTTTGGAAAATGTCACGATGTGGAAATCAGAACTTCTCACAGAAATGTATCAGTTTTGATTAAATTTTTTTTTGAAAGTAGGGGAAAGAAGGAGGAACTACAACAAAAAGTATTATGCTCAGATTCCTCTGGTGGAGGTTTTCCTGAAAAAGGCCCATTTAGCTGGAAGGTTGGTCACCACTTTGGTATATGGGTCACCATCAGTGAAGTTTCTGTTTAACCCTGAAAGGATATTCTGATCACTGAGATATGGTCTCTTTCTCACAATTCTGTTTTGCCCAGAAGTTCTAATGCTTTCATACTTGGTTTAATGTGGATAGATCCTTCCCTCTTCTCTGCCCCTCAAACCAATTTCCTGCAAAAGAAAACTCTTGTTTCTACACTTCTCCCGTTTCGCATTTTAGCAAATGGTTACTTGTAGAAAATCTAAATTTCCCAATTAAGTTAAATCTAAAAGCTAAATGCTAAATATCAAACTTAAAATAACTAGATCTTGAATAAGAAAATCCCATTACAGATCCCTTTGCTGTTGCTTTTGTTTCAAAATATTTAAAGGAATAATGCTATGCGCTTTCTTCACCCACTGGTTGGAAAAATACAAGACTAAAGCAAAGGAAAACAGAGATTTTATCCTTTCCTAACTCCACTAGGGCAAACATGAACACCCTCTACTCTCATCTAAATTGAAAGAGGTAGGAACACACAGCATCCTGATCTGTCAGGTTGCCTACGGGTAAGAGATGACTTTTATAATGCTTTTCTGCAGCCAACAGAAGGAAAAAACATTCAATGAACTTGAGCAGCAAAGCTTAATAGCTTTATCTTCTTACTGATGCTTTTTTCTCATGTATTTATAGAGTGCATATATATTTCCACCTATATGTATTTACAGACAGCATATACATTTCCTTCATTATGTAGGCTAAATATAACTTCTTCTGTTATGTCTCAGTAAGCAGGCTCTCCATTCCCCTGATCAATCCAAACGCATCTCTCATCTGCGATCTGCTAGCAGTACTTCCTACTTCCAGTGGAAACATCTTAGCAAACACGTTCTTGCATCCCTTTTGCTCACAGTCACCCTCCCTTATCTGTCTATTCACCTGTCCACTGGTATTACCTAGCTAATAGTAAAAATTCTTGGTACCACTGAATTGCTTTTTTTTTTTTTTCGCCAGTACTTGAGGCCATTCCAATCATTCTGCAAGATAGCTTGAATTTACTTTGTATTAATAATACCTCCCAGTTCTGTGGCATCAAATTGTTTCATTAGTACACTATTGTTCTTCATGCCAAATGTTCTTAATGAGAACATTAAAGAAAACGGGTTCAGCACCAGATGGTGAGAAACTGGACAGAAGTTCCACTAAAGAAATCCTTGAACCTTAACATTTCCCCTTTCAAAGCTGTTTGCTGTTGCCTTCCTGCTAACTAGTTCCTTATTGCCTTTGACTAATCCTTCATCTCCTTCATGGGTGCACGATATTTTGCAGACAGACATGAGCTCAACCTGCCCATCCTTCCAAACAAGAGATGCTAGGTGAACCCAGTTAATAGTGAGCAGTATTTCCTACATTAAGCTTGTGCCTGCTTGTAAAATAACAACATACACATTCGCAACTTTTTAAATTAATAATTCTCCATGTGGCACCACATTAGAAGCTTTACTTCTGTGTCAGCTTACATATAACAAGTTTCCTTGTCTAAATAACCAGTATATTATATCAAAGAAGAATTCTTGCACGATCTTACTTGGGTGAAAGCTGTACTTCAATCCACTGTTGATGGATCCATGCTTTAAATATTTTCTTTCCAAATTTACTCCAAAGACTCAAAATAAATACTACTAACTGGTCTACAATTGTCAGGATTCTATATATATTTTTTTGCCTTTCTAAATGTAGATGCTGCCTCTGCTAATTCTGTCATATTACACTGCACACAACTTCACAGGATTTATTAAAGAACTTTACTATCAGTCCTGCAATTTCACTTACCAGCTCTTTCAGAATTTTGGGATGGAGACCACCATTGTCCCAATTTGAATGCAATAACCAACTGAATAGCTATGATATATTCCGTTTCCATATCTTCATTTCTCTTAACCCTTGTCCTCATAGTTGACAACATCATTACTCAATGCCGGCAGAAAAAAAAGGATCACACACTTCTGGACCTAATACGGATTATCCTTGATCTCTATGCCATTCTCAGAATGGTAGCACATTTCCTCTTTCCTTGTTCTCATTTCAGTCATTACACTATTGTTTAATTTCCTTTCCATGGGCCAATTTAGCTTAACCTCCGGCAATTTTCATTTGTCCCTGTATCTTCTGTTTTCTAAGACATAACTTCCTCAGTTAATAAGTACTCCTTTTTGTAGAAGTTCATTGTATTCTTATTGAGATTATAATTCACCCAATTAGAACTGACACCCTTTCATCCAAGTATTTTCCCCTGGCTTGACTGAGATAATTGTTAACATGTAGGTATTCCTTAACTTAGTAATGGCTGCTACCAGTAATGGCTGCTTTCCTTCCACTGATCCAGGATACTCCTATGGATTAGAGCAAAGCTAGATAAGAAGTCTCAAGAGTCTCAATGATCATTTCTGCAATTTATGGACTCAGTCCTTTACATTCGTTAGAGCTGTATAATGGGGAAAGATGGCAATAAGGTATCATTCTGCTCCTTCAGTCCTATGTTATCTGGGGTCTGAAATGGAATCTAGCCACAGATGGCCAATTGAGAATTGCCCCAGTTTCTCCTGGGGGCAGAATTATGTTTCTGGTGGTATTACCTGGCCAGGTAGGCAGTAAGAGGTCAGTTGTCCTCTCAGGGCAGCAGGAGATTGGGATGGGGAGCTAAGGTTTCTTTCATTTTTGAATTAGAATGAGCAAGTAAGAAAAAAAATCTGGAAAAAAGTTTTAAAACCATTTAAGAAATATTTTTATTTTACAGTATTTTTACTGTTTTCACATTTTACATCTCATGTCAATAACAGTAGCAGGTACTGCATGACAGAGTGGATCATGTTGTGACACATTATGACATTCAACTTTTAACCATTCTGTTATTTTTACATTATCAGCAGCTACTTAGTGCAGATTACATCATCTCATTTTCTATTTCAAAGTGTCAACACATCAAACTGTTCCACAACAGAAGCAGGTGATGTTTTGATCTAGAAAAGAATATGAGCACTTGTCTTATTAATTAGGGCATCACAGGTTTTCAGGATCAAGAAAAAGACTCCAGCTAACATGAGGAGACTGAAAATGCCTAGCTCTCTAATGACACTCTAAGTGATCACCTTGTTTTTTAACTCACAGTGTTAATGTGTAAAACTGTTTCATTACAATACAAATGAGACAGTTTGACCTAGAAAATTAGATAAAATGTTGCAATGTGTGTTCAAGTAGCAGCTGGCATGGATGATTTCAAAAATGAAAAGTGAAAATTGGAACTGTACTATAATAGATGTTATAAATTATTGACATGTCATGTAATATATAACTAAATAATAAATCCAAATTTAAAACATAAAGTTAAAACTGAATTTGGAAATGTAGATTCAAATTTTCACCATATAACAGTTCTGGGAGATAAACTTGAGATGAAAAAGTTTGGAATACTAACTGAAATCATTAGAAATTCATGAAAGTTTAGTTTCTCAACACATCATTTCCTAATGGAAATAGTTTTTATTAAACTATCTTAACTCTGAGTAAATCAAGCAACTGTAATACTGGTCCCTGATGGATCTGTGCTGTTGTGGAGGATCAGTACAGCTAGAAAACTACCCTAAAGAACCAGCTGAGGATTATTTGTGAGTGTGAATTTCAGGGTAGAGGTGGTGGTGGTGGGAACTATAATAGCCTTTAAGCTCCAGCTTCTCCCAGCACCATTCCACAGCCACACTCAGGTGGACATTCCCTCTGAGCACAAAGGAATGGGATCTCAACAGCAAACATGACCTTTATGAGTTTGCATCAGGATCAAACAATTAGCCATAATAAGACTTTATTCTACCTTCTAATACTCCTGTTGGTCAAAATATGTATCAGTTAATGAAACTTTTTTTTTTTTTTAATAAAAAGCATTGTTTCAATGAAGCAATAATGCCTTGTGAAGATGCATTAGTTTGGATCTTTCTAAGAAACCTCAGACAATTTCTGACAAAACAGAAAGCTGTTCTCCAGCCATTTGACTAAGTTATTCGTTTTTGGATGCAGAAACCTAATGCTGAGTCCAAGCCTCTTGCATTAACTCACTGTGAATACAGCAGACTCCCACCAGTGAGAATATTGCCCTCCTCTAAAGCCATGCGAGTTGCCTACATTTCAGGTCACTTGCACAATCATTGGACTATGTCCTCTCTGGCACAAATAATTCTTTATTAAATTGTTAAGCATGTGACAAGCAGGTCCAGAAAGAAGATGCATTGTGAGTAAGGAGACTACCTCCACAGCCCCACCGTTGGGACTTCTGAGGGTGCCCAACTGAGATCAGAGAGTGGAAATTGGGGGTTTCACATATGTGATATGAGCGCATCGACACAGACTTTTTAGCAGTTACAGGTATATCTTTTTGAGTTGTTACTTTACAAAGAACGTCTTAATGTTTTCTCCTATCAGAATTAAAAATGGTAACGCCATAATCTCCCTTTTTCTCCAAAATGGAATTGCCATTTTACAGAAGTGTTTTGCTGCAAGTCTACGTAATGCTACCCTCTTCAATTCAGTCTTTATACTATCCCTAATTTAATATATTTAGGGAGGTTTTCAGAAGACTTGTAAAAGATGCCACTGTCTGGAGTCCAGATTCAGTCTTCATCACAACAACAAATTCCCCAGTAGGAATACATGATCATACCATATGAATATTGCTTGTATGGTCATTCATTTCTGAGAGGTCCTGTTGCAATTTGGAATAACAGCAACAGGCCATAAGAAATATGCATATTGTGCAATTAGGAAAAAAAAATAAATCACCAAATAGCTTTTTTTCTGCTCTGTCAAAGAAAATTAAAGGATCCAATAGCATTTTTGACCATATTAGGCACATACCTGGTTCATTTTATTACAATAAGAGTAAACTTAGTATCTACCAATTATCTTGAAGAAATACCATTTGAACCTTTATGTCTGAGACGTGAATGCCTCATTCTTGTACTGCATGGTCACATCACACTGTACCAGAAGTATCTGACAAGCAGTTTACTCTTTCACCTAATGATGTGCCCACATTAGCATATATTACAGACAGATTCAGGCTATTATCACATTATGCAAGAAAAAGTCTATATGAAATGCTCATGATATTTTTTGATGAGAATTACCTTAAGAATTTGCTTATCTAACCTTAGGTACCACATTTATGCAAAGTTTCCTCAACATCTGCAGTATTATTTTGTAATATCCTGTATTTTTTCCAAGCAATATATGGCATACAGAAATCACAGGAAAAATTAGCTATTCAGAGGACAATCCAAGGCATGTGATGAGTGTATGAGACTAATACATGGAACTATTTTACTGTAAAGAATGATTCGCAGTGAAGAAGATTAACTTGAAATTCTGCCCCTGTGAGGTAGAACCCAAACTGTAATTGACTTCATAGGGTCCAGTTTTCATTTATGATTTCCATTTGTTTGAGTACATAGCTAAAAAACACAGAGATACCATCATAGATATCTATGCTGTGCTTATAGATAACTACTAAGGATACTGCAAAGCTTGTTTCAGGTAAGATCTAACAAAAAAACTCCTGAAAAATTTCAAGGATGACAGCAGCAAAAATACACATTCATAGCTGCACTGGGCTTTGCATGTAAATAATGTCATGCACAGGGATGCTGACTTTTTAGTAAGAGGGATTTTATTAAGAACACAAGCTGGTAGTGCTTTAAAATACCAAGTAGTTGGGTCTCCATATACAGATAGGTAGATACTTGTCTCACTACTAAATAATGATGCACATGGTGAAAAGAAAACCAAAGAAAACAACCAAGAAGCCTTCATCTTAAAAAAGGAGCAAAAACCCATTCATCACAGTTATTTTTGCAGGGTAACTGTGGCTTTAGAATCTATATACAAATACAAATTTTAAAAATAACAAAGGTAAGTGAATTCTTCTCAGATTAAAGAATGCTTACAGCTGTGGGCATGTGGAAAACGCACATTTCTCTATGTTCTGTAATTCAGGTTTGGCCATGATGACATCACATACTTTGCTTCTGATCTAAGAATCAGTTGGAAAAATACAATTTCAAAGAAATAATGGAAAGATATCAGCTATACAGAGAAACTTGCATTTGAAGGGAAAATTAATAATTAAAGCACACTGTTTTGGGCATGGTGTGTCTAAAGTAGAAAAAGTTTTCTGCAGAACTTAAAATATTCTGGTTATCTGAGGAAGCGTTCTTATGTCCTGTCCATGGCTGCTTAGGTAACTGGACTAGAAAACAGACACATCCCTTCTAAGGCAGAGTGGGTTATCAAATATAAACTTAAAACAAAGAAGAAAACCCTCCCTGATCTGCTTTAATAACAGGCATGTTTCCCACAACTCCGAGACCTGACTTGCTTCACACGCACCGTGAAGACTTTACAGCAAACTTTACTGGCAGTCTCCTTAGAGGAAATCAAGAAGGAAACGACTGTGTAGGCTGGAGTAAGCTGGACAGCCTGCACGGAGCCCTCCAGGTTGCCTCTGATGCCTACTGGCAGACTGCTATGGGAAAGCTTCAAATGTCAGTACCCATGATAAACCTGTTGTCCACATAAATGACTTGAGCCACTATGATATCAAGTCAATATCTGGTACAAACAGTAAGTCGTCAGCACAGGATCCAAAAGGTAGTGTTGTAATGTTGTCTCAGAAGCTTTACAATAACAAAGACCCTATTCAATAAAAAGCACATTCCCCTCAGCCCCAGAAGTGTTCTATCCAGTTCGGGGCGGAACTGAACTGGCAGAAGAACAGAAGAAAGTTCGTATTACAGCTAGACACGTTTTAGCTGTGCTGCAGGCAGAAACCGTGTGTACTTTCAGGGCTCTCAGTCTGGTATGCTTTCAGGCGCTGCTAACAGCCCCAAACCTGAGCACAGCAGCACCCCTCTGTTACTAAAAAGAACTACCCAGGAACTATTTTCCGGCCTTGACACCTACTGGCATGACCTGCCTTGTGTTCACACGCCAAAAACTCTCTTCTGTCCACCCCTAAAAGGCAGGGCTGCTAACACCAGATTGCCTGAGGGGAATAGGCCCCGGTACACAGTATCTTTAAAAGGCGTTGCCTGGGAGCGCAGGTTAAAGCTATGCCAGGGAGCTTTCTAATAAAATGTATAGGTGATTGTACGTCATTCTGCAAGCCCAGGTCCTGATCCTATTTTAGTTAGACACAATTTAGAGTAGACACAAATAGTCAGTCTCGCCAACTAATAGGGACTTAATAAACTTAACCAAGCTTAATAAACCCGACTTATATAAACGTTTGACTGACAAATTGCTTCTCTCTTCCCAATAAGCAGATGAGGCGCTCTTGACTGTTCAGCAGGTTTCACCCACAGATCCATTCCAAAGATGCAGGAATAATTCTTGCTTGGATGAACACTTCAAACCTTATGTCACTACTTAACCTCTATTGCAGACTCCACCTTATAGTGAAGTCCTTGGCTTTGATCTTTGACCAGCTATTGACCATGCCCTTCCATTACCATTTGGACTTGGTTATCCTTTGGCTTCTCTGGTGAGACATATTCACTTAGAGTTCTTCACCCCTGCTTTCAGTGTGACGCCAGTTCCTTAGTCTAACTGAGACAGTCTGACATTTCACAAGTCTCTTTTCCGTAAGAAAATATGTACATTGAAATCATTCATGTCTCATTACAGTGACAGAAAAAAACATGCAAGGCAGTAACTTGAGCAAAAAAGCAGTTGACAATTTACACTCAAAAGCTCAAACTGACGCTAAATGACAATATACCCTAAATTATAACCTGTCATTCAAAGAGACAGAATGACTGTTACCTCTTGGCAGATAGTACTTCTGCAGAAGGCAGCAGTGTCAGAATGCCACTACAGCAATTAAACTATGAATCTTTCATAAAGGCCATGATTCTGTACAGGATTATAAAAATGAATTGTCCCAGACTTCACTAGGACCGCTTCTGTCCATAACTCTTGCAGGATTTGGAATGAAAGGCGGGGAAAAGCTTGAGATAATATTTCTTACTTCACCTTACAGTCTTCCTCTTATGGAACATGAAATACTAGGAGGCATACACAGCCAAATTTATCTGATATTTTCATACACACATAAATTCCGAATCAAAGTACTGAGTTCAACAGTAACTGCTACACTTAAGAAAAGAATAAGTCGTTACTGAATAAATGTTTCTGTTAGCAGGAAAATTAGGAATAGGAAAGAATCAATGAGTATAAGCCCCACACAGACATGTCCAGACTTTAAGTACCAAGACATTCTCAAAGTGACATTGAATCTCGCAAGCCTGTTAATACTTCTTCTCCTTTGATAGCTGAAGTTCTCATCAGACTACCTAGCAAAACAATTTGGGATCTTTCCCCAGCTGGATTAATTTTGTGCCTAGCACTTCTGGGAAAAAGAAAAAGCTGCATGCCTGTTCCTGAGGCTGGCTGCAGGCTTTATTACCTTGAACTGCCTGTGCAACTGGGATGACTGTGTATTTCTGAGACACTGTGAATAAGCTACCATCATGTCTCTTGTGATGAGAGGATCCTCAGCAGGTAATTTAAAACAGTTTCAGTCTCTGTGCAGTCCTTGATGTGTAAAGGGAATCAAACACTGAGTCTGAATAGCTGATGCTGATTTTGATCATATTTATGCAGAACAACTCCCTGAATCTTGCTTTTTCCACAATCTTACTGCAGTGTTTTGCACCCAAGTGGAACTCTCATTAAGGATTTTAAATTTGAGTAAAAATGGCAAATAGGGGTGTTTGTGAGAACATACATTCAATTCTTATCGGAACCATCTGCCTGCTGGAAAAAGTACAGGAGAGGATTCAATAGACAGCACCTTCCTATTGAATCAGCAGGGGACAGATGCCCCCACAGATTGTTATGGACAGTATACTGTTGGATGAGATCTATTCATATAGGTAAGTTACCTTCACTCAGAACTCAAAAGTAGGTTCTGATACTAGAGATATCTGGTCCTTTCTACTAAAATGGATCTACTTACTAAATTTTATATGAGGTAATTATGTTTGCATGTCTATTCGATTTGATTCCATTAGATCTTTGCATCAGGCAAAAGCATTCTTTTCACTTTCTACCAAAGTTAAGGTGCATGGTTGGAGAGCACTTCTGAATTTCTGTCACAGCTCACTCAGACTCTGCTACATTTCAATGGGAAAAAAAGGTGGTTCCTGCATATCTGACAATACTTGAAATCTTTGGAGGAAGGGAAGGGAAGGGAAGGGAA
>VXAL01009912.1:5890-40278 GCA_013399475.1 Chauna torquata
AAAAAAAAAAAGAAAAAAAGTAAAAAAGGGACACTTGACAAACCATTTGGTAATGTTTTCTGTCAACTGAAGTGTTTCTCCATGTTCTGTAAGAACTTTGTCTCACATGGTGAATTCCTAAGGAGCGTTTTAGAAAGAAAATATATTTGCATGCATTGAAACTAATTCAAGAGAATCTACTTTGATCATACTTTATTTGCAATGGTATTTTTCCTTTCTCTCCCTTAACGTACATAAGATAGGATCTGGAGCAAAAATTTAGCTGCAACCATTAAAAAATTGTATCAGCAATCAAAAATGTTTCAGAAATTAAATTAAATTTCATTAAATTCTTTGGGGAGGTGGGAATATTTTAAATTAATTGCCACTGTGTTGTCAAGTTGTTTTGAACTGAAAACAAAGAAAAGGAAAGATGAAAACTTTTCACTTATCAGAAATATTGTGTCAAGAAAAAAATCAAAAGCAGGTCAATGTCAAATCTGTAGCCCTAACTTGAGGACAGACTTAAAGTAGAATGTTCATATATAAAGATGCCTACCCAGATTGTATCTGATTCAGATTGTTGTGGTAGATGTCTTCTTCATATCTGAGTATCTGATCACATTAGCCTCCTTTATGAATCCATCCACCAACTCCTACTTCATTACATTCAGTCGTCAATCTTAAGTACCTTACCATCACTTTCAAGAGCTTCTGTGATCTATTCATATCACTAAATCTTTTTTTCTGTAGAAATACAAGCTTCCTCTGATCAGCCTATGAGTCTATGCTCCCCACACCCCTTCTCAGACCTCCCTCTTGATCCCCATTCCAGAGGTCTTCCTTTTGGGGCCTTCATCAACATGGACACCTATAAGCACCTCCAGCCAACTTAGCAGCTAAGGGCACAGGGATCATAACACCACTACAATTTTACTACTTTTTCCTCAACCACTGTGTTTTGTCTCTTGAATTGAAGTACACATACACTGGTCTTCTTCTGGTCATTTTTTTTGCACCTTTAAGTCTTTGTACAACACTTACTCTAATGAATAGTTGGTTTGTGATCAAGTTACCAGGAACAGTGATAATACAAATAATAACAGCATATGCAAGCTATCTTTGCGTAGACTTGTCTTTTTTTTGGTCTTCATGTATCGTTAGCCAAGTAGAATTGTGTTAATAAGTTGGTACCATTGCTGACAATACCCAAGCAGATACAATTCCCTAACTTTGGACCTAAAGAAAACCCAAAGAAAACTTCTAGGGATGGCCAGTTGGATAGCCAGAAGCAGCAAAAGATCCAGTAATGACCCCATCCAGATTGTAAATTACAATCTTAAAGGTGTAATTATTATTTCTATTGTTTCTGATTGCCTCTCAGACAGTATGAACACTACTTCTAGTTTTAAAAATTAAATACAGTTCTTATCTCCATGGTTCTTACCCTCCTCCCTCTTCTGTACTCTCATTGCTACTGGAACATAATTTTAGGAACCATCATGGCAACTGGATATCCTAAAGTTTTTTCCTCATCTCCTAAAATTAATTTTCTAAATCTGTTCCTGCTGTCATCTTAGTTTCACTTTCTTGTTCAATTGTGACAAATATTTATTTATTTATTATAAACCCTACCTCTTTCTCCTTTGGATTACTGTTTTTTTTTCCTCCCTCATTTCCACCCCAAGATTTTTGGTAAATGTTCTTCCCCCACTATTTTGTTGGGTCACTAAAAGTTACACTGAGTAGACGTGAAGAGTCAAACAACCCTCCCCCAAAGATTTTTTCATGTTTTGCATCTTGGCCTTCATTAAGTCTGACAAATGTCTCACAGGAGAAAAGAGGCTTTGCTTTTCCTCTGCTCTGTGTTTTTGTGTGTTGGATTTTTTTTGGTTTTGTTTGTTTGTTTGTTTGTTTTTTAATAAAAATTAGAAAACTGATTCTGTACTGATCAAAACATATGCAAGTACTTTTTTGTATGCTTTAGTAGTATTAAACCAGTAACAGCTTCTCTGTCAGTGCTACTAGCAGTCTTTTTCCCGTCCTAATTACACTGTTGCTTTTTTTTTTTTCCCTGCCGTTACACAGTTGTAAATATGAAGTAACTTCAGTGAAGCATAGAATGAGAATTGGGAAAAATCTGTGTAGTGTATCTGTTTGTGATTAACCATCATGTTTCCACATGTTGTACTCCTGCTTGAATTCAAGCAGTCTATGGAAACCTGATCAGCACTGTAATTATGGCCTGCTTGAATCAAGTCAGTCAAATAATGTCAAAAACAATTATTTTCTTTCCAAAGGGCACTACAAGTTTGAGAATACACAAGAGAAAATGCAGATCTCAACATGTTAACAGTTTAAGAACCAATCTCAGGGTACTCATTCCTTGATTCTTCTTGAACTGGCAATGATGGAATTTGAAAATACATTGACACTTTTTCATTAGAATCATTGTTAGCCTTTTTTTTTAATACATAAGCTACAGTTTTATGATATGATGCTCTGCTATAGATCACCTTTCTAATTTGGTCCACTAGCTGGAGGAAAAGCTAAGAATAAGGAGAAATGAGTTGCATTAATGTAATACTGCAGCCAAGAAAAACAACAACAACAACAATGAAAAACACAATAGAACTAAGAATATCAAGAAATGCAGCTAATTTTCAGAGGCACCAAGTTTGATGGGATTTTAAAGTGTTCAGCATTTTTAAAAAGTCAGAGTATCTACAGAATTTGAGCTAAAGGTTACTGCCCAGAAAATGAAACCTGTTTGTTTCCATGTGCCTGGGATCAAGCCACTCACTCAGTTGCCTGATGGCAGACGACTATGTTTGGATATTTTGCACTAAGTGCAAAGATTTTCTGTATAAGTTAATATTTTTTAATCTGAGCAAGACTTGTAGAATTAAACCCAGAATAAATCAAGGTGCTAAATAATTAACAGCTACGGCATAGTTCTACAAAAGTCTCAAGAGATTAAGTACCTACATAGTTCACAGAATTATATGCAGAATAATTTAACACAATAGTTTCATTAAGTACATATTCACATACTTTTCCTGACGAGAACGTGTAGATATTCTGAAGAAAAATTTCATACAAACTTGTGTTTTTTAAATTCTTTCTTGCAAAATCATCAATGGTCTTGACAAAGGCACTAATGTGAAACTTCTGATTCTAACATTCACTGCAGAAGCTTCCAGATAAAATAGAGACGACAGAACAGTGACGGCATAGCTGCGCAGAGCATTAGTAGTCAGTCTGACAGGATAAATCCCATTTTTTGATTTCAGGTGTTTAATAAAATCTGATGCCTTTTACTAATTCAAACAATGATTTATCAAACTAATTGCCATAGCAAATGTCGTTAAGACCACGATTAACAAGAAGTAAAATCAAAACAGTAATTTCTGTTGGACATTCAATTCTTTTCATACATAATAAGGTCTTCAGAGAAAAGGAAGATGGTGTTAAATGTTGCCATGTTTTTCAATATTTACTACAAGACAGGGCAGTCATCTGATGCTATTTGATTGCTTGAACATCCTCATTGAACAGAAGGAAAAGAAATACCAATTCAGGTTACAAAATTCATTTCTTATTCTTCCCTTTAAGGCCCATCACAGATCTACATTACCTCTGTTTTTCTTGTAATATATCATACTTACTTAGTTTACTTGCTTTACTTAGCCTTACTGTTTTAAGAAACACACTGATCCTGTTTGCTTATCCCCAGACTATCTTTACTCCTGCATCCAGGATGTCTCACTTAGGTGAACACTTCAATCTAAAACCAGCAGCAGCTCTGTTTCTTCACATCACTCAAGAACTGATATTTTAATGGTTCCTATAAGATGTTAGCTCATTAGGAGGCAGGCTGAGACGAATTAGGATATAGTTTATTTTTAAAATTGAATGCAAGATTATATAGTATGAGGGTGAACATATATATTTACATTCACAGAGGAGAATGCAGTATATTTCAAAATGTGAGTGTATGGATTTCACAGTGTAAGTTTTCATGTATATGTATAAACAGATATGTTTATATATACAGATGCGAATTTAAGTGACTTTCTGTTATATTTTACTATCGCCTTTTGAGATAGCTTGTCATTTTAGTCTGTAAATTCTTTGGAATAGAGAATATCTCCTTATATGCTTATGCATTTCTCTGCACAATTAGACCATGACCCTTAACAGAGAACACTGAGCATTACTACAATAGCAAAAAGTAGGTTTTACATGGGTTTTTGCCTTAAATCACCTGTCTGTTTCCAGGAATTTTTATGTATTCATTAGTTCCATTCTACACGTAAAACCGATATAAATATTTTAAAAGGTTTACGTACCACACACTTGTACATACTGTTCTACCAACACAGAACTATTTGCTGTCTCTGATACATGTACATATATACATGATACAATGGCATTATTGTATCCGTAAGGTCAAATATTCAAGCTTTCTTGCCATGAAAACTGTTGCTTTTAGAGACAACTGTGATAAAAGCATTTGTTTACCTTTAGAAATTCTGCAAAAAGAAAAATTCATTTACAAAAATTGTGTAGATGCTAGGGATAGCATGAAAGATGTAGCATCATATGGTGACCATATGGATCTCATTAAAGCCATCTTCTGACAGGTTTCTGCAATCATTCTCTACCCATTTAAACTCCTTTATGCAAGATAAATGTCTTATTCTGTTAGAGAAAGTAGTGCTTCAAAAGTTTGGTGACAATAATACTGAAGACCAAAATAACATTATACGGTACACTACCAGTGGAATGTAAATGGTAGTAATAGAATCTATGATTAAATACTTGATTAACTACCTAATTACTTGATTAATATTTTGACATATTTCTTAGTCTGTAACTTTTGTAAAGAAAGAGCTATGAATTTGCTACCCTGTAGAAATCTTTTAGCACAGTCACCAATCAAAGTACCTGTGGCTGTCTCTTAACCTATATTCAGACTGCCTTTTCCTGATGAGAAATTTAGGAAAATTTCATTATTTCTTCTTAAGTTTAATTACTACTGATGAATGGTCCAAGTAGTCACAATCGTTAACCGACAATGATGTATACAATTACCATTTCAAAAAACATTTGTATTATTGACCAGGGGATCACTCTGTTTCTTAAACATAAAGTCAGTTTATCTGTATACTAAGAAGCATTACAAATGTTATATGAACGTTAACATTTGTCTAATGAATAACAAGATATAAAACATGAAAAGAAAATATTCTGCTCATTCTTTTAAGAGTACCTGCATATTACAACAACTGGGGATTGGCCACTGACAGGCCTAGATTAATTTTCCCTATTGTCCCACTAGGAAAGAAAATCTACTTTTCAGGGAAAGGCTGTTGAGACTGAGCATATTCTCTAAGTATAATTTGCAGAGAATAAATGAGGTTTCAGACATTTAAGAAGTGATGTTTAAGACAGTGACTGTTTTTCTGAAGTCATAGAGTATTTCTGCCACAATTTTTTACTGAGTTAATCTTAACAGTCAATTAAGAAAAGAAAAAAATGCTGTAGGTCACTGATAAATGAGTATATACAACAACAAAAAAAATCTACTCAGAATTCATGCAAATAAAAGAAAGGAAAACCATAGCATACTAGGAAAGAGCCTTCTGAAGTGTGCAGTAATATTCAGAAAGTACTTTAATTTTTGTTAGAAGCTTTATGGTGAGAGTGCACTCATATTAAAAATGCATAACAATAAAACATAAAACCATTTCCTTATTGCTGGCATTTACGCAAAACCACTTACAACCATTCAAAATATTAATATCCTTTCTTATCTAGCAATTAATGCTGCACTATGGATTCAGCACTCCGCACACTAGAAAACAGCATTGCCACACTGCACAATGACCCGCTGTACTTAATCACACAACAAAGTTCTCGACTTTAAGTCACTGAAATGAAAAGTCAGGGTTAGGTTTCGCTGTAAAATCATATCAAAATCCATAAACAATTTCAAATATACGTACCACAGACACTAGAGAGCAATTTGGAGACTCACTGACATGTTTCTTCAAATTACTGCACTCCAATTTTTCCAACTCATTTTTACTAAGCAGACTATTCGTAGAAAACATGTCATACGTGTTTGTGAAAATGGACACAACAAACGTGCTCTCGATTCTCCACAGAAACAGCTAAGTAGCTACTTTCCATTTCCTTGTGCACTCCTAAACTGGTCTTTAGGCCTCAGTCCCTCATTTGCCTTGCATAGAGATAGTTTCTTAGGAAGATAACTGAACTATTATGCTGTTAAAAACATAAGTAAATAAATAGAGCAAGTGGCTTTGTATTCAAGCTTTTACACAAAATGGATTCCAAAATTAGTTTTGGCTTTATTACACGCCCAGGAGAACAAGTGTGTGCAGTGTACAGGCCCAGATTCCTTTGAGTTAAACTGTAACTGCTTTTTTCAGCAGCAACCCACAGCTTCATGGTATCATGGTATAGTAATGAAATTAAGACATTTGTTTATTACCTGGCAGAACACCAGGATGGTGGCTTTAAATGTCAGAGTTTTACTATGTTTTTTGAAGAAATTTCAATGGTTTGAGTGCAAGTAAACTAGAGAAAACCTTTGTGTTTATTTTAACAATGGTTGGAGTCATGACTTACAGCCAAATCCTGCCTCCAGATCCATGCACACAGATATAATTGAAGTTGACTAGATTTGAGGATAGAACTTGGACCATAACTATTATGGCAGTTTTTCAAATGCATTCTCTGCAGTTTGACATGACCCAAGAAATCAGCTGGTTCATCCCAGCTGACCTTCCTTTTTTCCTGTGTGTACTGAACTCCAGCTCATGAGTTACAAGACTTACTATGCTGTACCACTTTGGAAACTTCTTAATTTGCAAGTCTACTTTGTTCAAAGTCAACTGGAAAAGCTTCTTTGAACCTGTGCACTGGCACTGTTTGAACCCTAGACTTTACAAGGTGAAATCTTTACTGAGGCATTTCAGTTCTCAGTTCCAACCAGTCTAACCTGGTGTCATAGTTTTGGCTGGGACAGAGTTACTTTTTTTCCTAGAGGCTCACACAATGCTGTGTTTTGGATTTTTGATGAAAATAGTGGTGATGTTTTTGGTTGTTGCAGAGCAGTGTTTACACAGAGCCAAGGACTTTTTGCTTCTTGTGCTGCCGTGCCAGCGAGGAGGCTGAGGGTGCACAAGCTGGGAGGGCACAAGACTAGGACAGCTGACCCAGTCTGGTGAAAGGGATTTTCCATACCATGTGACGTCATGCTCAGCAATAAAAGCTGGGGTAAAGAAGGAGGAAGGGGGGGATGCTGCTCGGGAACAGGCTGGGCATTGGTCAGCGGGTGGTGAGCAACTGCATTGTGCATTGCATTGTGTACACTTGCTTTGTATACTCTTTTATTATCATTTTCCCTTCCTTTTCTGTCATATTAAACTGTCTTTATCTCAGCCCATGAGCTTTTACTCTTTTTTTTCCCCTTCCGATTCTCTCCCCCCATCCCACTGGACTGGAAGGTTGGGGGGGTGAGCAAACGTCTGTGGTCTGTGTGGTGCTTAGCTGCCTGCTGGGTTAAACCACAACACCTGGACTCCATGAATGACAAATAACTGATATCCGCACGGAACAGGACAAGAACAAGAAATCCAAGTTCATTCTATCAACATGACAAACAAGGAGTTTAAACCCATTTTAACAGTTTTGATTATTTTCTTCATCATAGCATCTCATGGGACACTCATGCTGAAGAAGCTTCACTTAAATGTAGCACTTTCAATTAATCCATTTTAATGTGTCCTGAGGAGATTAACCAAAAAATTCCAAGTCCTACTATCAGTCAGATTTCCTCTTCTTAACCTAAACTGTGGTAAAAATCAGTCTAGTCACTGGAGGCTCAGTTACACACTAAGTGACTGAATAACTAAATTAAGCATTATGAATTATTCTGGTTTTTTTTTTTTTTGGTTGTTGTTTGTTTGTTTTTTAAGTTGTGCCCCATCTCAACAAGACCTTACTATTCTAACAAAGAATTTGGGAATGAGGGGGTTATATCCTGAAGCAAAAGGTTTCTGACTTTGAAGTCTACTTCCTAAAGTAAAGTAACAGTGGTATATTTTGTTGATTTCTTATACCTCATTGTTACATTTTTTAGTTCAAAAAGGTGTCTCTGAAAGATGCAAAATCCTAGCTCAGGAAAGAATGCTTTCAGCTTGGCAATGTCATATTTTATTTGTTCACAGATTGGTCAAACATTCATTTAATAATTCACTCAGTAAGCACAGTCAGAAGTTCCAGATACAGCCTCTAGCCTGGAAGACTTTGTGCTTATACCCAGGAGTACATTTTGGTTTTAACCATATAGAGATATTTCCGTTATGACTGTTAGAATTTTGCATGCTTTTTTTCTGCATTATCCCACTGATATACACACACTCTGCAATCAATGTTACGAAATGTTATTCTCACTCACTGTACCATCTTATTCCCTAGGAATAACTATATCTACACTCATTTTCCAGACAGATGGGAGTTTACTCTCATCATTTTTGTATTAGTAGTACCTCCAATGTCTACCTTTCAGAAAATATTAACAAGTGAATAAATTGCTCATAAAAAACTATTAGTCACTCCACATGGTACAAAATTGCTATTGATAGTAAATTACTATGACTATTATTGTTTTCATATTTACTGACTTCAGAAGTAGCTGCTGGTTCTAGCACTGTCCCTCCCTGCAGTGGTGCCACAGTCTCTACTTTAGCGGTGACCAAATGATTCTCATGTTTTTCTGTAAATAACCTTGCCTGCAGAGATCCCAGAATTACTGTTTGAAGACCCCAAAGCAAACAATTATTCTCAAAAGACAGTTCCTATATAGGATATAATGTTTCAACAGAACCTCTGACAAACGGCTGATGTGAAATAAAGTACTTTTTTGAAGAAAACTGGCTTTTTCTCCTTGGCTATTTGCCATATACTATAGAATTTAAAGTTAGAAATTAAGGATTTCAAAACATAATATTTTTCTTTTGCTGCCTGTTATATAAAATAAATACACTGATGACAATAGCAATGATAATATTAAGAAGAATCTTATTGTAATATCTGTCACTAATGTCTTCCTAACCTGCCCTTCAGAGCACATGCATGCCTGAAAATGAGATTAGAACTGCAAAGGTTTTGTGGTGCCTGGGCACCTCAGAAGTTTCATCTGGGGAACTTCAAATTACCTACAGCATATTGGTCCCAAGAATGTGCCTGATTTAATACCAGATTCAAGGCTGCTTTTGAGGAGTCTGCCTCAATGGAGGAAGGAGGAGGAACATAGGAGAAGTGCTGGTTTATCTGTGATACCATTACTGGGTTGAAAAAGTTCTGCCGGTGACGAAACTTTGAGAATTTAAAATTAAAGATTCAAACCATTGATTAGAAACATCAGGTCTACAGTCTGTAGTTTTGCTCCTCTGCAGTTCTGAAGGTCTCTAAGAAAAACATTTATTTCTATAAGTGGTAAAACAAATAGTAACATAAACAGTAAATGCAATACACAGGAAAGATCAGCAAGATAGCAAAAATGTACTTAATAAGGCCTAAAACAACTATTATCTGGGTGATATAGATGCTTAGTCCCAAGTTCAATCATACTTAGATCTACCTTGGAAAAAAAGGAAGTAATTGAGAGTATAACATAGATATATATGGAGAGAAAAAGAAAGAAGAAGAAATGGGAAAGCTTGCAAGAAAAAAAAGTTGTGTTAGCATTAAGAACCAATTTAGGAAGTATAGATGAAGACTAAGTATTGCTGTTCATTCTCATGCAATCAATAGTAGCAGCATCACAAGGAAATGGAAATAGGATTATATATTCTATTCAGAGAAAGAGAACAGAGAATACAGGACTGCAGAAAGACTGAATCCCCTCCCCTCTCCTAATAGGAGATTATTCAGCTTGTCAGAGCAATGCATTCCAAAAGAAAATAAATTCATATGACATTGAAATTAAAATAATACCTAACATATTTTCTTACTGAAAATAAAAAACATTTCAGAACAGATGTGAAACACTTTTTCATTTATTTTCTCAAATAAATGTTGAATTAATTTTGTAGAAGGAAATGTTGAATTTACAACTGGAAGAACAATACATGACAAGCCTACTGCTTTTTAGAATACAATCTTTGGCTAAAACTGAGCATTTCCAACTTGCTAGAAGCTGACACAATCTGTGGCACATATGGGATAGAAACCTACTATTAGATATATTAGTATATTACTAGTATATTATTATTACTATATTACTATATTATAATACTATTAGATACCTTGCCTGATATAGTCTGGTCTAAAACAGTGCTGCAAGTTTTTTCCTGTCTCTGTCATCTCACGCAGCTTCATGAATCTCTCCCTGCATAATTCTTGATATGCTACTCTAGGAAATATTTCTCCAACACCCAAATTTGGAACAGATATTTTATTTTTGATCATTTTTTCTCTTGTTCTTTTCTTTAAAAGGTAACATCACAGGAGTCAACTGGAGTAGGCTTGCAACTTGCTCGCAGTTCAAAATATTTCTTCCACTGTTTGTGGAAAACATTATATGTCAAGGAATACATATCAGTCTACACACTTTGGACAAAATCTTTTCCCAGTGTTTACTGAACAGAAGTTAATTTTCATACAGTACAACACAATGCCAAGAAATCTTTCCCACAGCTATATGTTTGATCATTTTCCAGTGGTACAAAAGCAAGATGTTTCCATTCCTCCCCAGTATCTGAGCGGAATACTGCAACCTATGATATTCATGCAGCCCTAAGATACCATTGAATAACTAAGCCACGGGTGCCACCCTTAGCAACATATCAAGGTTATGAAACCACTGAGAAATTTATTTAAAATTTCGCTTTTTCCTACAAGGAAAAACTACACAAGTTCCTTACAGAAGGTCTCTCCTTTCCAAAGGTGGTTGATATGATGTGACTTAGACTCAAGGGGAATAACCTGATAGAATACAGCATGAAACAATTTTTCAGCTTAAAAACAAACAAACAAACAACAACAAAAACCAACAACAACAAAAAATAATGCTCAGGTGTACATAGGACAAATAACAGAAGGTCAAGCTGTAAGTATACTGACAAGTCTGGATCAGGAAATACTGCATGGGAGGGGAATGAGAGTATTTCAAGTTAATGTGCCAATCTTCAGCTGTGCAGTTCCCATAGGGTGTATTCTGCCACCGTTACTCATGTCAAGTAATATATTATTCTATGAGGTATTCGCACAGACTTCTATTTCAGTTGATTTCATCCCACCTAGTCACAGACAGGAAATTCTTTAGCACCAAAAAGTGTTACAGATAGAGGTTCTTGGCCCAGACTTAGATACCTGTAGTTCCTCAGCCCATGATAGATATGTACAGAATACATATATGATAGTTGTATTTTTGATTCATTGATTTCAGTACTATTTTTGGAATAATATATTGCTCAGCGTAAATAAATCTGGCTTTTAAACATTAATGGAACGTTAAAACTTATGCTATGAAGTGTGTGCTTATACTGGAGATCTCTCATATATACTACCAGGGGAAAAAAAAAATAAAAAAATAAAAGGTAATTACCTGGAAAAGAAGGGACAATGCACAGAGAGAATCATAGAATATCCAAAGTTGGAAGGGACCCACAAGGATCATTGAGTCCAATTCCTGGCAACAGGACCACCCAAAAATCAGACCATATTTCTGATAGTGTTGTCCAAACTTTTCTTGAACTCCAGCAGGCCTGGTGCCATGAGCACTTCTCTGGGGAGCCTGTTCCAGTACCAAACCACCCTCTCAGTGAAGAACCTTTTCCTAATATCCAACCTGAACCTCCCCTGATACAGCTTCATGCCGTTCCCACAGCTCCAATCGCTGGTCACCAGAGAGAGGAGATCAGCGCCTGCCCCTCATGAGGAAGCTGTAGGCCGCCACGGGGTCGCCTCTCAGTTTCCTCTTCTCTAGGACACTTCACCATCTTCACAGTCCTCCTTTGGAAACTCTCTAATAGTTTTAGATAATAATATCCTTTTTATATTGTGGCGCCCAAAACTGTACAGCGCACTCGAGATGAGGCCACACCAGTGCAGAGCAGAGAGGGGCAGTCACTTCCTTCAACTGGCTAGCAATGCTGTGCTTGATGAGAAAGCAGGTCCCCTTCCAGTGATCCTGAACTTAGCATTGTCTGAGAAGAAAAGGACTGGAGAATATCAGACTTATGAATAAGTCTGGAGACTAGAACTTGTATACATTATTAAAATATGGCTTAATAGTTTTCAGGAGAATTTCACTGAAATGTTATTGGTTTGGGGTTTTTTTCCACTTTTAAAAAGTTGAAAGATGTCAATGAGTCATTTAGTCATCTCGTATCATTCTGTTGCTTTTCCAAGCAGAATTATCATTCATCAACCAGCATTAGCAGTGCCATATCAGGTTGGATGATGGTCACGTGAGGAAGAAAGGCTGGGCCATGTGAAAGAAAGCTGCAGAGGCAATATCCAGACACCAGGAGTCCCACTACAGGGCAACTGAATTAAATTGTGAAGAAAACCAAATCTTTGGAGGAGATATCCTTATGGGAATTGATGTCAAAAAGCCGCTCTTCTTGCAGCCATGTAGTCAAATAGGTTTATCACAGCAGGCAAAGCTCTTCCAAAGGCATATGAGTTATCATAATTCTTCTCTTTTCCCCTTTGAAGAAGGTGAGTTATTCTTGATGAAATTGCTTCAATTTCAGATTAAAACAACAACGACAAAACAGTCCAACATTGTTTCAGAGTTTAGAAAGCACTTTCTTAAATGCAGTTCACAGACTAGGAAGGTGCATGTGGAGCTGTTTTACTGCTACAGTTTCATGTTTCTTGAATTAACATAAAGGGTTGGAATTATTCAAAAATGGAAGCTAGCATTAGTGCTGAAGCCTAATTAAGCTTACCCAAGCAGTTATGTTTTGTTCTGTTTTCTTTTTAGCATGGGAGAAACAGGATGCTTTGTTCCGTAATTATGAACAGTAGGCCCCCAAACAATGTTGGCAAAGCTGTTTTCCATTGTAAGAACTGTACATTGTCCTCTACTGCACAGCATTAATTGTCAGATGAGAAAGGAGATTCATACATTGTATAGCGTGTTTTTGCATCAATGCTAGCGATCAGGAAATATTTTTATGTCTTAACAGTATGCATTTTTAATAATCCCAGGACTTCTGTCTGCCAATAAAGGATAATCTGTAACAGAACTGAAAATAATATCTAGACACTGGTGGTTGTCTGCATACTAACCTGTATGCCTTAATTTGGAGGTTTTCATCTTCCTGCAAAATAGAGACTCTAAACTGATTTGTCTTTATTTATACACTACAATTTTAGTTGGCAATATTGCCAGTCCAGACACTCAAAAAGCAGAAGATTTACATGAAATGATATTTTTTCTCTTTTCTGAATTTTCAGTTGTTCTTGGATGATGTTTTCAAGCTGTTCTCCACAGCTACAAAAGCTAGACATGTACATTTTTAAATGAAAGGTGAGACTCTCTTGTTATCACTTGTGTCCAGCAGCTGGTGCTTCAAGTACAGCATCAAATACTGCAAGACTTACAATAAAGCAGCGAGAGCTGGCAGGAGTAGGTTTACTTGGGAATATGGGTTGTTGGTAGACAATAATGTTCAGCACTGGCTTAAAAAAGAGGTTCAGTGTGGGATAGGATTTGGTTTCTGTGTTTTCTAAAGCCACTCTAAGGAGCTTGACAATGTCTGTTTCCAAATGATTTTTTGTTGTTGCTATTAAAGTGAAAAGACTACACTGAAAGGAAAAACTGACTTTAAAATGCCATCAAAGGTGCAGAATCAGCATACTAACACAGTAGAAAGGAAAATTTGCTTTGACATTAAGACATTTATTAGCTATGTGCAACAATAGGAAGTAGAAGTGGTTGGAAAAGACTGTTTCACTTTCATATTTTAAGTCTGCAGAGTAGGAGGTTGTTTGTGTGCATCTATGAGCACTGCAAATTGTGAGTTATTGGGGTGGGAGGGCAGAGGCAGTCTGCCAGTTGTACAGGGTACTTACAAGAAGGCCGAAACATAGAGTATCATAGTTTCAGTTACAGAACACTGTTAAGATCCATCTCCCAGCAAAATAACCTCAGGCATAAGAGGAGGGTGAAAAAAGAGAAAAAAAGAGAAAAAAAAAAAAAGAAAAAAAGAAAAAAAACATCTTTGGGCCATGATCTAACCCTCTTTACATTGCATTTACTGGTTGGTGTCTGGGGATTGTCTAGGAATTTATACTAAAATTAACTTGGTTGCTAATCTGTGCTGTTCTGTTTGCCTATGCACATGGGGTATGCCATTTCAGCTGGATGAGGGTGGGAAAAAAGAACTGTTAATCTTACCTCCAATTGCACTACTTAGAAGGTCAAAATTGTCAGTGAAGTTTAATACTGACCTTTGATATCTATCCCTGTTCCCACCAATTCCTTCTTTCCTTTGACCTCACCTCAAATGTTTTTTACAGAGATGTTTTATCAAGTGTCAAAGGTAAACTTAAGTGGGTGATACCTGACTGCTAGAAGATGATTCTACATATGCTATTCACTCTTGGATGTCAATAAATTTTTTGGCTGTATGTCTCCATTCAGCAAAATATTTACATTTATAACTAATCTGAAACATGTATATAGTCTCGGAGATTTTCAGAAGAATTATTTGCTTGCTTAGATTTAGGGATGCTCCTTGAGCATTTTTCTGAACCAGGCCCTAAAATGAACTTGACGAAAAGCAAAGCTAGATCAAATGTTCTTCATTTTATGCCTTCAATTTTGTGCCTATAATCACACATGAAAGGAAAATTGTAGGGACGTTTAAGAGCAGTTTGAAGTTCTAGATGGTTGACTCATAAGCACAATTTGGTTTACTATTTCAGTTTTGTTACTGCCAGGATTCAGTCATCGATATCCATTAAAGACAAGCAGCTTTTCTTAATGTTTGGCCTGAAATTAGAAGAAAACACCTGTACCTTAACCATCATGGAAAAATATCAGCTGGCTGCTACTTAAAAGTGAGTGATTTTTCCAATTAACAAACAGTATATTTCAGACACAGTGATCAGTAATATTACACTGACTTTAAAACAAATATTAACTGGAATTTGGAAGAGCTCAAGTTAAAATGCTACTGTCATATATTTTGGTCAACTCCCTTTTATCAGCAAGAGTGACTTGTGCTGTACCAGTGTAGGAAATCCACAGATGCTGTAACGTTCCACTTCAAATCGGAAAAGATAGCTTTGAAGATTGCTGGTTCAAAATCCCTCTCTCTCTTTTCCTCTTTTTTTTTTTTTTTAATTTGTCTTCTCTTTCTTTTGCACACAAAAGGACACTGGCAACCAATCACATGTTTATCTGGAAAAACTCACCAATTTTTATTTTTCTTTAAGCCTATCTAGTTTGCTGCCCACATTTTTATTAAACACAAACTATTTGCCGTACAACTCTTGCCAGGAGCAAAATAGTCCATAGTATAACTCCTCCATAATGGAATCATTTAAAATCATGACTTATTCCAGGTCTAAGGCGACTGTACATTATTTTTAGCTGTTTCTGCTATCCTTGACACAGACTTGGGAGTCAGGTACTTAAGCTCCTACACCACAGGATTTCACTGGGATACTTTACCTATATGATATCTCTTCCTCTTAAATTTTAAGGCTATTTCATTCATGAGCTGAAGTTGTTTTTTCCCCAAAGCCGGATGGATTACACAATGTCAGAAAGGAGAGCAAATAACAAGTCAGTAATTTACCCAGGATGTCAACAATAAAATAAGAAACTAAAATAAGTATAGAAAGGGGTTTCACTCTAGCTAACAAAATGTCTACCATAATAAATGTACTGTTCTGAATTTCAAAATATTACAGAAAAATAAAGAATCTCAAAATAAATATTTAAACTAAGTAAACTTGTAGGCATACATATACATTGTAAATTTCTGGAGTAAGACACTTCCATTTCATCTTCAAAGTCTAATGCTAAATGTAGAAGGAAGCCATTAATGTCCCATAATTTATAAATGATAACTGCTTCTACATAATGCTTCAAAGCCATTTTTAAGCCATTTAAGCTTTTTCAATTTCCACTAAATATCTACCAAGAGATTATAGTTTAGAATTTAGAGCAATATTTAAACTGATATCATATACTTAATTTTAAATAAATTTTAGTATAAAAAAATATAATTTCTCAAGGCATATGGCACATGATTTCCCTCTTCTGATCACAATGAGAGCAAACAGAAGCTTTAAAGTTAAGTTCTTTGAGTTGTTCCTAAGCTATTAACTTCCCTGGTATTCAGCACATGTGTGACACTAGGGGCTGCAGCACTGGCTATGTCATGCTGAAAACTGGATCTTACTTTTAAATACATAAAAATAGTTATTTGAGAATACTATTATAGAATAGTTAGTTTTCAGTTACTTCAAAAAAATGAGCAAAGTTTTTTTTTTTTTTCCTTCCTTTTGTGTTTTTGAATAACAAAAGATGACCTGGGGAAGGAAAAAAACAAACAAACAAACAAACAAACAAACAAAAACAACCAGGTCCACCTACCATTCCTGAAGTGGTTGGTTGTTGGAAGAAGGTGTTTTTAAAGGTATGGGTGGTTCTAGAAAACTTAATTTTTGCGTAACAATCGTAATGGAGGACAGATGCAAAATATGTGGTCTAAACTGAATCCTGCTACAGGCAACACCCCAGTCATCTCTCAGCTACCTTTCTGCTCTGTGCATTTTTCTCACTACATGTAATTTCCAGTCTGAGAACTGAGAGACCTCACTCTGAGTTGGAAACTGCTTCATGGAGGTTACTCTACTTTTTATAGATAAAATGGAAAGATAGGTCTTTCCATGGTAGTTTTTAATACTTTTAAGCTTTTTAAGTTCTTTTGGGTAGCAACCATAAGTCTGTGTTTGTACAGTGCCTCTGGCAACTATTACATTATACTGAATAAAAATGATGGAGGAAGGCTGAAAAAAACACTATGTTCAACACATTGCCTGCTCCTGATTCTTTTCAGTGTTTACCATAATAAAACAACCTTAAAGTGGGCACTATGTCAGAAGTCAAAGGGATAATGATGATATGCCTATGAACGAAGAGTATTTTGCTGAGAGCCAAGCCCCTTTCCAAGTTGGTACGAAGCGAATCTGAAGCAGAAATTCTCATAAATTTTTTATGACTGAGGGGGATCTCTATCCCAGTAACTCTTGACTTTATCATTACAATTTTAAATTCAGTTATTACCCATTTTAAAATACAAAACAGTTTCCATGGAAATATAAAGTAGAATTGTTGGCCCATTTGAAACAAGCAGATGGTGAATGAAGCAGGAAGGATGGAGACAGAGGCAGTCATATGGAATTTCTCCATTTTTTACTGGTTCACCAAGAAAATAGCTCAAGTCAGCTTCTTCAGCGCAGCCAACTTTTGGATGAGATGGCTAGAAGAACATACAACAGCAATACTATTCTGCTGGTTTGTCTTGTATGTGTAGTAAATATGCTTTATTTTCATCTAAACATTCTAAAACCTAAAGTAAGTCATAAGACAGCATTTACAGAAACACAGGATATTTTCTCACAATCATGTTGTACTTAAAAACAGATATGTGACAACATCTCACAATGAATTATTCATATTTTGGAAGTAACTTCTGTTCAAGGAGGTCCCAATTTCCTCAGATGATTAGCTATTTTGACTAGTATTTTGGTCAATCTCTTATCTGTGATTATAAATATTTACAATTCAAGCAGAATCAGAAAAGCCAAACATATTTTGCACTTTGCACAACTGGACCAACATACATTCATTTCTGCCATAGATACTTCTGCGTGTTTTGAAAGTAGGATTCTGCTACCTTTGAAAGAACTTGAGTGACATGTCCGTCAATGTAAGCAAAGGTGCTTGAGCATGGCCCTCATGATTCAGGACCCAACCTACTTCGGTGACTAGGCTTTTTTTTTTTTTTTCCTCCAAGAAACTCCATTTGCAGTGGAGTTGCCAGAACATTCCATTGCCATTTCTTCTTCCCTCTGAGCCACAATTCCCCTCCCACAGTGGGGAGGGGGTGTTCAGGTGATACAGACCTGTCACAAAGGACTTTCTGTTGTGGAGGAGTATATCTTTGGCTGCTCCATTATGATAGCTTTTTGGGTGCTTTACACAGCCTTTACCACATATAGCAAATGGAGCAGGGGCCAAGAATTCAGTCCATGGTTTCCTAATAGCACAGACAGATTTAACAATCCCTTTCTTCCAGCTTCTTCACCAGTAACTTGATTTCGGTATTCACTGAAAACGACCGCAACAGATCATGAATGTGCTGAGCAAATTAATCTTAAAATCTAAATAAAGCCTTGATGTTGTTATCATTATTTAGCATTTATCAACAGTTCTGTAGGTTTGATGACAATACGAAATTGTTGAGAAAAGCCATTATAAACTGAAATAAGACATATTAGCTCAAGTGTGGGGTGGTGAGAGGAGATGTAGCTAGAACAAATATAGTAAGTGGTAAGTAACAAAAGATGTTATTAATGCATCTAGATCTGACACAGAAATGTAGAAGAAGAACTAATGCGGTGAGTTAGGGTCAAGGCCACCATACTTTCACAAGAATCTGGGAAAAGCAGTGTGTTCAAAAGATTTCCCAATACATATCTTTCTGATTTTGTTCCCTCATCATATTTGCTTTTTGCAACCTGTGACTCACAGTTGCCTGAATGGTTTTGCAGTATCTAACATGTTAAGGTGTTGCCTTCAAGTTTTATTAATGTTTTCCAATCATTTTCTAGTTTCCTGATGAATTAGCCTGTCAAAAACACTTTTTAACAGATAGTATAATAATTGAGCATTGAACATCTGTTTGAATTTGTTGTGGATAAATACTGAATTGGATAGCCACAAAAATATAATTTATTATAGCTAGTAGATGTTTTTCTGCAGTAAATAATTGCTAGCTGGAAAATTAATTTACTTTTTTATTATTAAAAAACTGACAGAGAATAATATAAAAAGTATGGACTCCTCAATTCTTTAAAATCCTTGGCATGAAGAGATGGAATAAGTTTTGGGGTTTGCTTACTTTCTTTCACTTGCCATTTTTGAGTGAGGTTTTGGGGGATATCCATCTTACATCAATATTTTTGAGCCAACATTTTGTCAGCTTTTCTGCCTTGGATAGATACAGGATTTGGTGAATAAATTCATCCTATTCTTTATAGAATTAGTCTTTTTTAGGTATAGAAATTGAATCATTTCATATATTCCAAATTTAGACTTAATGTGTATAGCTCTGAAGCCTTGTTTTCTACAGATTTATTGACAACATCTCATATTCTACAAATCACAAATTCCCCATATGGAAGTGGCTTATATTTGTACAACAGGAAGTAGTGCAGCCTGAATAGCAGCTTCAAATTAACATTAGACATTGTGAAATCTCTTTCAAAATACATGTTAAACAGTAAAGCTGAGAACATTTATATGTATATATAAAACAGTTTATATAGGGCTGCTAATCTAAATACAAATGCTGTGCTTCAAAGGCTCAGATCTGTTCGAAAAATGTTCTCTCTAAAGAATTTGAAAATTAAAATGTCTGCATGTTGAAACACATCTTAATTTAAAATGCTTAAAAATAAGTAGCAATCATCTTATTTTTCTGTGTGATACAATTATGGAATAACAAGGAGGAACATTTTTGAAGTATATTTAACAAGTAGCTTGTTTCAGCCTGGATATTAGCTTGATTTACCATCTGCAGAATTACCAATAACATGATGCATTTATTACCCGTAAAAGCTATTAGCAGGTCATTTTGTTCAGTTCATCATATGTGTCTTGAGACACAATCTGGCGTCTAACAGATTTTCATACATTGATGTCACAGAGAATCAGACTGTTCTTTAATTGATTGTTTCTTGCTAGACTACTTTGATTAAAACAGGTTGTGCTACTCGCTTTTAGTTCTACATTTCTCTACTTTAAATTCATGCCCAGGAAAGGCAGAAATTATTCTAATTTCCCTGGATTTGTCTAATTCAATGTGGATGTGATAATCCTTGTAATCAAGCTGTTTAAAAACCGTTCCAGTTATTCTAAATCCATTACTCCCTTCCCAATTAATACAATCTACACAATGTTTTAAAAGCTATTCATCTTTCCAGGCCAAGTTGTTAGAGGATTGTTAGATCTTAAGCCTTGGAGACATGAGCGCATACAGAGGAATGGCATCTGAAGAAAGTGTTTTTTCCTTTAATTTACTGAGGGCAGGCTCATAAGCTGGGCTCTAGCAGTAGGAAAAGAGGTAACTGTTCTATATAACAGGAAATGGCAGAATATCCGTGGACATTTTGCTTGGTGCTTCATTTGGAAGTGTAGTCTCATCTGGCCCCCAAAGGCCACTTCTATGCTCTATGGGGAACAGAATACCAATTACACGGTCTATATTTTCTTTTCTTCAAGAATCAGCAAATTTGAAATAAGACCGGATGTGGCAGGGATTTAAAAATGAGAGAAAAAAAAAAAAAAAGGCTATTTTAAATTTTAATAGGTGCAGAATTCTACCCAACACACTGTTGTTAACAGAATTCAAGATGCTGTTTGAATTGTGGTAGGGGATTTTTTGTTTCTTTCCCTGTTTCATTTGGCATTAAGACTCAGCTGATTTAACTTGTTATAATTACCTAGCAATTAATAGCCATGTCATCTTACGGTGTCTAAGGATTTCATTTTTCTATGTTAAACTATAATTTATTTATCCCAATGATTTATAAATAAAAGTCACTCCATGCAAAAACACTATTCATGGCCAGCGTAAGGCTGAAGTGGTGCATAAGACTTATGCATTGTCATTTTACCCTAAGCTGCAGTTTATCCTGCATGACTTTTTTTTATGCTCCACCACTTTTGTTGCCTATAATCATTATGCATGTTGGTACACAATACAAGTTACCTACAAATGCAGAGGGTACACCTCCCTGGACTAGGGTGGACCATCTGTAAAATTAAGCTCCTGAACAGAGTGATTTTTCATTCTTGCTTAAGCAATTTATAGCTTCTTTCTAATATGATGACTAAAGAAACAAAAGGAAAAATATACAGAAGATAAACATAATTATTTCTTGGGCATGTCTTGTACTATTGAAATTATTGACTGTAATATGAAGTAAGATTTCCTATGTTCTTTATTACATACCACTTATAATAATCTAACTCCAGAGACAGACACTGCACTAAGACTATGTGATACAAAACACCTAAAGAGAGAAGAATTGTAAGAAAATCCAAATGAGAGATAAGAGAAGGAGGGAGGTACATAACTTGCATCATGATCTGCTGCACTTTTCCCAATCACGGATGCAAGGTTGGTATTCTCTTTCCCTAAAGCTTCAATTCCTGTTCCTAAATAAAGTTACAGTAATACCAGGAGAACTCTATGTCTTTCTGATCATGATTGTAGGAATACAGGGGCACCACAAAATTCTAGAATTAGCTGTGCTGCCTGTGCTACCACATCCTTTTGCATTTTCAGAGTTACCAGGTGCATATGTAAACAGAAGACATTACGGTTGGTAAGAAGCTGCATTTAAGTTTAGAAGCATCCTGGATTCTAATTAAAGAGAATGAAAATTAGCCATATGTGATGGAGAACACAAACATCTATCAAGGCCATTAAACTTACATAATCTCATGCGTTCAATGCAGGCACATACCATTAATACATTTAAGAAATGGCTAGGAGAAGGTCATTGGACTGAGCCAGTGAGATTGGGCGCCAGCCGTTTGTACCAACAGGACAGGGAGCAACACCAGGAGGAACAAAACAGCAGGGAAAAGTGACTGACAAATTGCATAAGATCCTTTGGGGGAGGAGAATAAGGAAACACACTTCTGTTTGTAGGATGAGAGCAATAAACAAAGTCAGAATGCAAAAAGGTAAGAGAGATGTACGGATAGGACCCAAGGTGAAAGCACTGTACGAAAAAAGACAGGGGGTGAAGTAGACAGGTAGTCAGTATGTGGCAAAGAAAATGCTGTCCAAATTGTCATTGTTTCTCCAAATATTGAAGATCCCTGCTTTGACATTCGTAGATGCTTTTCTTTCCAGGAGTCCCCACAGAGCAGTCACCCAAAGGAGGGGAAGAGCTATCACCTAGGTCCTCTATGGTTGCTGATCTCTGTTTCCAGAATGCTGATTTGCTCCAGTGAAGTCTTATTCGTTCTGCCATCAAGCTAAAAACCTTTATTTCAGCTGCTTGTGTGCCTTCCCCTCACTGCTGGAGAATCTTAACCTCCCCAGCCCACTTCTTTCTTATGTAGCTTAGCTAATAGGGAAAGTTACAGAGGGAGTGGAATAGAAATACAGCCATGTTGTTACATCTTTAATAAAAAACGATCCAGTTCCAATGACTATTCTGATTACCTTTACAATCTAAAATCTGGTTCTGAATAAGAATGGCAATGGCAACCCTCAGCACTGCAACGAAAACAAATTCAAATGATTATCAATGCCCATAGACATATGCTTTTCTTCTTTCTTTTACTTACAGGTCCATCTAAATCTCCATACAGGGAAAATACTACTCCTTTATTACCCTACAGTTACAAAATAAGAGCTGCTAATTAAGTGAAATGTTACATTTGTAGGGTTTCTCTAAGCCTATCAAAAGATCAAAAAAAAAAATTACAGTCTGTAGAGGATTAGAAAATAACTTCATTAATTAGCGATATGCAGCCATCTCTGGTGAAGACCATGTCAGCCATTCCAAGTGAACATACATCATGTTAATTCTTTTTTGTGGGTGGTAGTAGGGAATATTATGAGCAACAAATCTTCACAAAACTACAGAGAAACATAGACACACAGAATGCAATTACAAAAATACAGAAAATTACAAGAACACTAAAAAACAATACATCTCTTGCAAAAAGTGCTACGAGTCTTCAGCAACCACAAACTGTCGGTCCTCACTCTTGCTTCTGAGTTATAACATGAACCTTGGCAACTGACTTGCCGAGATTTTCACTCGGCACATACTCAGAGGAAAGAGTGCCACCTACTGAGAGCAGACACTGAAACAGGGCTTATTCTTCCTGATTTAACACATTCTCCTCTTTTCTTCCTAGCAGGTAAAAAGCCACGAGTATGTTTTAATATTGCAGTCTAGATGTATTTGTATGTTTTGTGGAATTTCAAAATTAAATATATATATATATACACACATATATATCCCACACTGAGTAATACAAATTCAGATTCAAACAGACAAGGAAGTTCTGTTCAAGTCTCCAACAAGCCAATATGCTTTTGGAGAACTGGGTTAATCACAGTGGTGACATCATTTCAGCGGAGTTTAGTCTCCCAGTCAGTAGTAGGAGATGTGCTAAAAGGCAGCGAATGACTTAACTATGAACCAAAAGTGAGGAGGAGGGAAGGAATTACCAACATCTGACATTTCTGAGAAAAGGGAACTAAAACAACTGGCTACAGGCCTATGCAAAATTAGAATAGGTTAGGAGCACCCTAAAAAAGAATGTATTTCATCACTTTCTGAAGATATTTATACAGTGAGCAGTGGTCTCCTTATCCAAGAGCATGAATAGGTCATCACTGAGTTTGGTTTTACGATTGTAGCCCCTGTTCACTTTCCCTGCTTTTACATATCATTGCATCATTATTGGCAAAATTGACATATGAGCAGGGATGTTTTATATGGGCTTAAGCTGCACAGAAATAATGGTGTAGAGTAGATGGCCCGTACTACTGATTGCTGGTCATCTGCTTCACTGCACTCAACAGTATTATCTGGTTCATGAATACACATCAACCACTTCTGATACTTTTTAAAAATATTATGCTCTCATGAAAAAAAAAAATATTGTTTCAGGCACACAAAATATTTATGGGACAATCCAGCACCAGTGCAAAGAGCAGAGTCGGATAGAAAGGAAAAGCACAGTGGAGAGAACAATTTCGGAAGAAGAATGCACCGTTGATAAGAGGCGTAGTGCTGCTTACTTCTGCAAAGCTGCAGCCTTTCTGTGCCCTGCACGCTTGCCGGCAATGGGTCAAGGGGCAGAGCCTTCACATGCTAACATAAGGAAAATCAATTTCAGTCCTCAGCGGACTCAACTACTGGAACAAAAGGCAACCCAAGCAATTGCTCTATGGCACTTCACATACTTCTAGCATGATGCAGGCAGCCCACCACTCCCAAATCCTGCACCGGTTCTAGAGCAGCCTGAGAAAGAATGCAAGCTTCTGTGAAGTTTCTGGTGTACGTTTACAACACTCAGATACGACTTCAGGTTTGAAGCTGTTCATAAAAAATGAGAACCAGCACCCTGGATCTAAAGTGATTCTTAAGCCAAACAAAGGTGTTTATTTCTTCAAGACAGCCATTAAAATACACAGAGGAAAGCAAGGTGAGATGACTACTTTGAACTAAGTAAATCTAACAGAAAACAGAATAAAGCCTAGACTTTTTATTTTCATAAGAAATCAAGGAACAAACCCAAGCTCATTGTTTATTTAACATTTAAGTACAGCTACACGAAACCAATCTCTCTGCCTCTTAGTCATGTACAGGGAAAATTCTCCTCATCCCTCCTGATAGCCACAACACTGAAAATGATTCCGTCTTTTCAATTTTTACTTCTTAAGCTCTAGTGATGTGCCCAAGATAGAGGCTGAATTTAGAGGGAGGAAGAAAAAAAAAGGTGGAAAGGAGAATAATTCCTATCTAGGAGAATGTACAAGCAAATATCACTCTTTGATTTGCTAGATTTCCTAAAACAATTTTAACTTACCTTTAACATTAAGATAATTTGTGCATAGGTTGTTAAGATTGTTACAGAAAACGTTCTTGTGCCTCATCCAACATTAGAGAACCTAGTCAAGAACAATGCACCCAGTGACAGCACTATCCATGTAATTTGAGGAAGGTCAACACCAAGCCATGAAACCAGATTGACTAACTGAGCAAACTTTGTTTTTAGCTTTTGTTTGTTTGTTTTATGTTCTTTTTTTTTTCCTTACCCCCACAGCAAGGGATCTCTGCTTGCTGTTTGAACTTGCTCATCATAGGCCTGTCCGCTTACATTGCGCTCCCTGCCAGGAAAGGCACCGCCATGCTCGGCACCCCATGCCAGAGCAGAGGCCGCACTGGGAGGATGCCCGCCTGTGATGGGCCCCGAGTGCCGGCTGGTGGCCCTGCGCCGGGTGTCACTGAGGCTTGCTGCAGGCCAGCTGACACGCTGATCCACTCTGCTTCTTCAGACACTTTCATATTCGTATGACACATGGTATAGCTGAGTTTGTGTGCATAAAGAAACAAGATAATGAATTTTAACGATAACTTAGGAAGTCCAAATTGCCCAGAGTGGCAATGTTAAATACAAGCTGCTTGTTTACAGTTGTAATTAAGAAACATATTTGAACACCCAGCTAACACCATGTACAGTTAGAGGTCTCCAGATCAGCTAGAGAAGAAAATGTCACGCTTCTTTTTACATTACTAGCTTCAGCAGCATAGTGTTAAATCTCAGAAAATTCCAAACTATCTGCTTCAAAATGCCAGATATTTACATTTGCTTTCCCTCACGTGCTGGTCCTACTGTCTCCAGCAGGACCTGCCAGACACTGTCCACTGGTTCACTAACAAGGCCCTCCATGGGGCAGGAGAGTCTGCGGTGACTCTCATCAAATCAGGGTGACAGACTAATCACACCGGAAAGGCTGTGTTCGAGAGCAGAAATGGGGGAAATATCCCCTGCATGTGTTTTGCCTCCATTACAGCACTTTAAACGAAATGCTGTGTCAGTGCTTTTGATGTATCCAGGGACTGAATGTAAACAACATGGTACAACTCTAGAAACTGCCATCATAAAATATTTTAAGAGGCAGAGTAGAGTAAAATAAAATAAAAATGTCTTTTTATGTGATATCTCAGAGTAATTCAGGATTTATGGTACCTTAACCTTTAGAATCCAAAATATTAAGCTATGTTTCTTAGAGATAATAACTCGGTTGTCCCTCACTTATGTGTCTTAGATAAAAGCCTACTGCCACAGAATCCATGAATGCTCAAATACCCTTGCGGGCCTTTAGTAGTAAATCTTATGGAATAGCTTATGGCCAATGTAATGGCCCACAGTAGCCTGCGAATATCATGAATTCTAATAATACTTACATCAGTAGAAACATGAAGTAATGTCTCCATTGTAATTAAATGATGTATTTAGAGCAGTGCACTAAATGGTCCCCTAGTGTGTTGGTGATATATTCTAATAGTCTTCTCTTTACAGCCCCACACGGTAATATTCATGCTTTATTCTGGAGGGCTTTGCTTCTTACTGAACATTTGAATTGCAACATTAAGTGGTAAAGTGGATTACAGCAGACCTCCATGAATATGGATTCAGATCAAGAATCTAAGTGCTTAAAAAAATAACATGTTAGTATTTAAACAGAATGATTACCAAAACATTTTGATATGGAGGGATGTCATGAGTTCTTTCATTTTTTTAAGCACATCCTGGACCCAGCTCAAATTTGCTGCAATTAAAAACAGAACAGAGGGAGACATCTGAGTTTAATTCACCTAAATAATATGCACTGCAGTTATGGAATTTAATTTTGGTTATTTAAGGCATAAATTCATTTTAATAATTGTTATCACTGCATTACATTTTAAATGTAATTCTGAAAAGATTCAGACTACAGTACATTGTCAGCTCACAAGACTGCTGCTGATCGTAAATGTTTCATATTTATAAAAGGAGTATCCGCTGCTTCAGAGACAGAAAATAATCTCTTTTCTGCTGATTAGGTAGCAACAAAAATGTTCATTTATGTATTTCTACTCTTTATTTTCCCAGTAAATCAGCCAATAATATAACAGCTGGAGGTACTAAGGGCCTGAGGCAAAGCTAAGGGCACTTCAATATATCCAGGCATGGCCAGAAATTGTGGAATATTAGGAAGCATATTACAGTATATGTAAAACTATGGCTGACACCTCATTATGAGGCAATGTTTTATATTATTTTTAAAGAAAAGCTGATTTTAGCATTTGGGAAAAAAATCACAGAATAAAACCATCTATATCAATAAGAAGTTTTATTAACAGGTTTTGTTCCTTCATTGTATCTCAGCTTTTCCAATAATTGCTTGTGAAATACTGTTTCCTTGTGGCACTCATACTAAACAAGCAACCTTTTCAGAACACTGCTCAAAATAAATTCTCTAGGAATTCATGCATATGACATATAGATTTTCATACGATTAAGCATTCGTTATCCACGCACAGCATTGCTTGTCTTTACTTAAGTCTGTCAATATTTTTGTTATGTAGTGCTTTCTGGAATAACCAATACTCATGTAAGGAAGACTCCAGAGGTTTTTAGTTTGGTTGGTTGGTTTGTTTGTTTTGGTTTCATTTTGTTGTCCATCTACTTCAGGGCCAGTAACTAACCAGCAGTGTAGTTTTCATGGCTCCAAGTTTTAAAAATGAATGAGCTCTGTCATTAGAGAGACCTGCAGAAGGTCATGTACTTTAACTTAGAACAGAGAAGAGTCATTAAGTTGAAAATGTGCTTAGGCTGCCTAGCCATTTGCACAGCCTTTTTGGCTAGAGCTTTCCTTGGGTGGTATATTCATGGACACTCTGACTACAGATTTTGGAAAGACCTGTTTGACTTTAAAATTCCAGAAACAGATCATCCAAATCTAGGCTTAGCCACTGTAGGGTAAGCTCCTGAAGGAAGCAACTGTTGTTCATCAAAAATACTTTAACCTTTAGAAAATAATAGCTTGATTTTCCTAAGGGCATACATTCAGAAAAGCTGTAATCCTTCTTGCTCTAGTCCTAAAATTTTGCCTATTCCTAGAAATGAGCATTCTTAAGTTTTTGAAGTATTCTGTTCACATTTCTGTAATTTTCAGGTGCCTATGCCCTGGCACTTTCTGGCAAAAGTTGAGATGTCAAGATAAGGTGTTTTGACAGTGCTTCTAGACAATTCCTAGGTTTGTTTGTTTGTCTGTTTGTTTTTAAATTGATCTTGTGAACACTTTTTTTTTTTCTCTTGTGAACGAGTCAGTTTTGCAGCCCTAAAAGATATGGATAAAATACAGAACTTATCTTGCTAATGGAGAATCTTGTGAACGTCTTTAACCACTGAATTTACCCTTCACGCTTAAGATCTTGGCCAGTGGGGTGCAGAGTCCACACCAGGTCAGGCACAGGAGTTAATTTAATGCAAAGGCAGCCCAAGCAGATGTGTTCTGCTCTGAGGAGCTTGCCTAAAGGCCGGTTTGAGAGTTTGCTTTCTGCCTTATCAGAGCTCCAGCAGGTTGGTTACTAGGAGAGCCCCTGGTCACAGGTGGGATACTCAGGAAAGAAAGTACTGATTCTGGCCTTATTTAAATTTTGTTAGAATACTCCCAGGAAGGCAGACTAGAGAGAGATCACACTGATCCAAGCAGATAATTGTCTTCTTTGATATTACCCCAAGGAAGGTGATTCAGTCTGGCTGCAACCAGAACACTTATGTAAAGAGACTGAGGACAATTCCTTAGAATGGACTGGAAGATGTAGTCTGGGTAATAAGCTCACAGAAAAGGTCTGAATATCACATCAAGGATCAGCAAGCTTTCAAGCTCCACAATCATGATTCCTGGTAGAGGATGAATCTGATCTTGAGCTGGATTATATTGGGGCAGGAGCCCCAGTTCTCTCTGACTGCTGAGTATTTAGGGAAACTAATTCATTATCCAGACATTGAATACCCCCAACAGTATTCCTATGGTAAATGTAATTAGATGCTGCCAAAGGGAAGTTCATCTGTCTAAGAGATAAGGCATTTTGTGCAATTAGTCCAAGGCAGTGAAATTACATCTTAAAGTTATTAAAAAATACCTTATGCTTCCCCCTATTGCCTTCAAAAATGAAAAGCATGCATGAACTATCAACTTAATAGAATAATAAAATTTAAATAGTTCAATTTAAAATATAATAAAGGTAAACATAAGAAATCATCACATTTCTCAAACATTTCTAAATTCCATTCATTGTTAATTCCTTTCTGAATGAGAGATGAGGAGAGAAGGAGAATTACCACAATAACTCTTTGCTACAGTAAATAATGAACTAACAAACACCCTGGTTTACTAAAATGCAAGAAGTACTAATACCCATTAGCTGCTTTCCAAGCGCTATCTGATCAGACAACTGCAGGTCCTGGTTAGATCTCAGCAGCAGAGAAGGAAACGAATTATTCCTTCTTGTTTTTGTCAATAGCTTAGCACACCAAAAAGTTACTTTCTTGATCTCTGTATAATATTTAAAGATGTTCCTTAAAAGCATTATTCTAGATCATATTCCCACATTTGCACCATTCAGATAGTTCAATTTACAACAGTCCTGAGAAGAATAAAAAGTATTACAAGGCAGAGGACTAAGTACAAGTGTAAAAACAGGGAAATAAAGCAGTCTTGAAGGAATAGCATGTTTGATAACCAGCTGAACCGATATCTTAGTACAGAAAAACTGTTGTGATAAAACAGCCAGAAAATTTCAACTCAATGCCATGAACAGTCTCTTTAATTTGAACCTGTGTCTTGAGATATTTTATAATGCCATAATCTTTTATGCATTATATGTGAAACACAACTGTACCTTCAAGCTTAGGAATCAAATCTCGAGTCTGTACACTACAATTGATACTCCCAACATACGAGCTTCATCTTCAGGAAAACTTCTGAGATTTTTTAACTAGAACAGTGACTACAACACATTCTGGCTGGGATTTACATTTACTTGCTTTTTATAGTCATAATAGTATTCTCACCTTTGTTACCATTGCCACTGCTAGTGCAGTGGCATGGTGGAGGTTGCATGTGAAGCGGTAAATGCTACCACAATACCATTTCTTCCTCATTTTCACAGGATGATAGGGCATCAAAGCAGAACTTCTCTTGAATTACAAAAACCTGAATTACTAGATTATCCCAATGAAGATGGCTGGGAGGAGGGCCAGTTTAGCAATCTAAGATGGGAAGACAACACAGGCCAGTGAGATCTCTGTAGCGAAGTGTAGGTGTGGATGGAGAGTCCTGAGGCCAATGGTTATGGGAGTGGATCTGAAGCCCACTGCATGGAAGAGTTGCAGTTCTAGGGTGCCAGGTTAGAATTCAAAAGACTGCTAAAATTCAATTTTAAAAATATTATTTTGAAGATGGAAGGCTTCTATCTGATAAACTAAAACCATTTTGCAACAAATTTTTGTCAGATTTCTGATTTTAGTTAAAAAATTACTTTATATCTTTATCTTCTGACAGAGATCAAGTATGGGTTCCAAATGGCTATTAATACATAAGTTATCTGAGTATAGATTTTAGGAATATTATTAGGCTACCATTGATATGTCCTACTTTACAATAGTAAATAATACATGGCTAACCATTTTACTGAAATGTCTGTTTACCCTTGTGAACCTTGTGGTTATTAGTATAGGAGGATTTAAAGAAGTCATGATTAAATTATACAAGGATTCTTCAAAAATGCATTACCCCTAGTTAGCCATTATTTTGTAATTAGCTGTATTCATCACAACACTTCATAGAGGTAGCCAATGATCAGCAAGACCATTTACACACACATGGAAGCAGAAGTGATGTTTTGTACATCTAAGGACACTCACTGTGAGTTAATGACATAGGGAGAAACTGACCTCCAGTACCCTGATTCCCATTTCTTCTTATTCCCATTTCAGTTCTCTGTATCTTGGCTGTCTGTAGTCGCATCTTGAGAAAGATTTTGCTGTATGCATTTGTCTAACCAAAATTAACTTACTATTTTCCTTCTTAAGAAGCATTTGATAGTATACGCTAATTAAAGAAAACCTCCAAAAATGGAAAAAAAAATAGATAGAAACAAAGAAAAGTAAGAAGAAAGAGAAATATCTCTAGCTGCTGCACCTTCTGGTCATTGGGCACTACTGCCTCTGAGAACATCTCTGTAGGTACATAAAAGACAAAAAATGGTACAGCAGTTTAGAGAAAGAGATCGTCTGTCACTGCTTGAAGATGCACAGAAGCCAAGTACTAGGTTTTTTTATATTTACAGGTGAGCCCTAGGCTGAGTTCAAGGCTTATGCTCAGATTTAACATTCATCTACACTGGAAACACTCAGGATGATCATTTCTAGGAGGCCAGGAAGCCTTCTCTAGCTGAAGGACCTTTGTCCCACCCTGCATGTGTATATTCCTCCCTACTGTTTTATAAACAAAATTTTTCCTATTTTTTAGCCTCCATCACATACAGTAATTTTGGGCCTAGGACACATCAAAATTTACTAAGTGATCAAGGTGCAGAGAGAGATTAAGACAAAAGTATTAAATGCAAAACACTTGTCATTTCTCCTTGGTATGAAGTGGGCGGTGACCATTCTTCATGGAACTGCTGTTGGGGCAGCCCAACTGTGCAGCATCAAAGTAAACTATAACTGCATCACCCAGCTTTTGGTGTCTGACTATTGTATAGCGTAATATTTGTACACACCTCCTGTTCACCCACAAATGCTGGAAAGGAGATGTATTCACTTTTAGTTTTATACATATTCTTATTTTTCAGACCTCTTGATTTTATGAAGCATGCCTGAAAAATCTTCCAAGTAGAAAAATAACAGTAAGAGACAAATTCTCAGAAGTAATCAGAAAAGAATAAGTAAGGTGGTTTCCTTATCTAAGTTTTTCCTGTTGTCTTGAAACCTCAAAAGCAATTCTATATTTAATTCACAAAGTCTTCTGTACATATTAATACCAATTAGTAGCACGACACTGCTCGTAGAACAAACGAAAATACAGACTGGAAGATAAAACCAAGCCCAAATTTTATGCTTATTCATTCAAAACACTTAATCTTTATGACCTGATTTCTGTCAAGTAAAAAACTTTCAGTAATCCAAGGATAGTCATTTACTATACCAAAAAGTATTTATATTTTCATTATTGTTTTTTAGAGCTTAATATAAAGACATTTTGTAATACAATAAGTAAAACACCCTGTAAAGGGTTCTAAAAGGATGGAAAGTAATACCCAGTGAACCAGGAAAACCTTTCAAATGCAACACCAAACAAAAGTAGAAGTTCAGTGTTAGATTTATCAGCTAAGTGGTATATCAAAACAAAGAGATGAACGAGATTTGCTCTTAGCTCCTCTAAGAATTCTTACACCATCACTTCACATATTCTACATTTTTTAATTAAGTGCTACCTAGGAAAAGATACTAAGGAAGAACATTTACCAGGCTCATATGATATTCTGTTTTTGATATCTAAACTAAGATAAAGGCCCTGACTTAGATTACAAGTGAAAAGGAAAATAAAAGCTTGCTATTGCATCCTGTATGCTTTTAGATTTTTAGTGACATGAAAAACAATACTATTGAGTTTGTCAAAGTGTTTTTCTCAGAAGATGTCCTGGACTGGAATATCACTGGTGTGAACAGTCAAGATTATGATACATTGGTAGAATTGATGGGTAAAACTGTGGTATCTCATTCTGCTACGTATGGTGGCTCTAACCAGTCCTATTAGATCTCTTCTTTGATAAGCTCCAAATTCACACAAAATAATATATTTTGTGTACATAGGTTCTTACATACATGCACCTTATATGTCATATCACAATTTATCAGGTGTAATATCTCTAAACTTACAGATTCTTTACAAATATTGCTAATGTTAAAGACAGTTTGACCCAGTCCAGAGAGCTGTGGGCATGGGGAATACCCACATAATTACTAGTGTGTATTTTGCTACGTGCCAATAATGGGTCAAACAGTTCAGACATGATTATGACTCTGTGCCTCCTGTATATTTATCCCATAGTTCCCTTGTGCATCTGTTATTTAAGTATTTTTTCTTACTGTTAGCTTTAGAGATATTTATGTTGGTGAGCATCTTTTCCATTAAAAACTATACAGAGGAAAAATTAATGTAGCAAGAAATACTGGCACATTAGATAGTGCAACAAGGGACCAAAGCACATTTCATCACAAGTAAAGTGTTGAACGTTGTATAAGGTATAAAAATAGAATGAGCTGGTAAGTCTGACTTTCTCATACTGTGTATTTCAAAAAGTAATTTGTATATATACTCCATTAGGACGTAAGAGCCTAACGCTGATTTGAAGTAGCTAAGCCAATTCATTTTTTCAATAATAAGGCAATTATTTCATGGCAAATGACTATAGATTTAAAGCGTGAACTGATAACTAGATAAAGATAAAAATACAGTGAAATCTAAATGAGGCTAGCTATACAATGATCTGCTATAATAAAATATTACGTATATTTGGATGAGCACTAAGTAAGAGGCAAGGTCTCTCAAGTGCAGAGATCTTTGTCTTTGAAGTATAAAGTTCAGCAATGCATCTAAATACAAGGAATCATTGCAAAGCTTCACGTACACTTTTTAAATTACTTTTGTTTTCATTTCTAAATATCTATTTTATAGCTAATTTAATAAAGTAGTTGAAATTTAGGGTATAAAACTCAGCATTGCTTAGTGTAGGATGAGGGGCAGTTAAAGGTCATTTCATTAGAGGTGAAAGACAGAAAAAAATTGCAGAAAAAGTATGTTGAAAATCTTTTTTCTGCCGTTTCAATTTCAATCTGACAGGGACTTGGCAGCTAACAGCAAAATCTGGGAAAGCCATGAACAAGGTTCAAAGCTGCTTTTTAAACGATAGCAAGCAGAAAAAAGAAACGTGGAAAATAGACTCTTACTCTTTTTCCCCCCCTGTACTAGATTAGGACAAACATGGCATACCAGGGAAAGGCTTGAAAACTGAACAGTCCAGCACTTACCACTGATCAATACTTTAAAAAGTATTGTTTTCCTGAAAGAAACAAATGACACTATTATATATAACCAAACATTGTTTACCTATCCAACAGTGAGAAAATGGGAATGTCTTTAAGTGCTTTTGAACATATAGACATTCACATACACAGAGACGTGTCGCAGAATAGACCAGTGCAGATTAAGCTGGTGACAAGGAGAACACATTCCACCACAGAAAGTAAACAAGCAAATAACAGAAAAGGAAATGTGTCACAAACCCTACTTTAAAATTGACTACTTTGTTTTAATTTGCTCATGCTTCAAAATATACTGGAAATGTGCTGTAACACATTAATATTTCATTAAATAATTTTCTTTTGGTAACACAAGACCTCTCAATAGCAGTTTCCTTAGCTTAAAGCAGGAGAAAGCTGCTGACATACCAGC
>VXAL01009912.1:45187-50187 GCA_013399475.1 Chauna torquata
TCACATACGAATGGAGAAAGGGAGCTAATGCAGCTGTCAACCGTCAGCAGTCTCTGCACATCCCAGGATAAATGAATCCCCTGGGAGTAATTCTGCTGAAGTCACTAAGAGATAAATTTGGGCTTTTAGTTCAACTGTAGTTCTTTGGGGCAGAGAAGCTCTGTTTTTTTAATTTTATTCTCTAAAATGTAATAACAATCACAAAGGGACCCTGACATCTGATATTGTTATATCTGGATTCTAACATCAGTATGATCTATATAAAATAATAATACATAGATACATGCCATTACCTAAAACATTTAAATTTTAGTGAAAAATATATAGCACCTGTATTACATATCATATATATACATATACGCTATATATCAGGGTGGAGGGTGTTTTATCCTTTTTAATCCATATATTAAAGAATTTCTTCCTGTCCCGATGTATTGTTTTAAATTTACAATTCACATTTTTTAAAAAGAAGACAAGGAATGGAGAAACAATGACAGGTGGCTTCTAGTCTGCTTTGGGATGGTGTGCTTCAGCTTATGGTGCTTTACTGTATCTCTCAAACCACACTAGTACTAGATATCTCCCTGTGGAAAGTAGCAATTACCTTCAATCTCCCTGATCTGAAGTAATCCCTGCTACATGCACAGCTCATTGTGAGTGATGAGGGCCTACTGTTTGCTGAGTCTAAAACCAAATGATCTTTCACAAGCAAAATTTAAACTTGAAATAGGATTCTCTGGCTCTTGATTCCTCCTCTATTTTTTCCGTGTACTTTATATATTCCCAAATAAATTTCAGGCTGGCTACAGATGATGCTGGTGCGTAATGAGACGGGCTCAGGAGCTGCTCCAGTTCCCAGGGGAGAGTTCTGTAATGGAACTAACTATGTATTGTCCACCTTATATACCACATTTGATTTTGGACTATTTGCCCAACTGTGTTTGTTTATTGCTTAGCACTGGAGGGCTTCCATTAACTGTGGGTTGATTGAACATAGACTATAGAGTTAGGAGGAACTGAGCATTTTTTTTTTCTTCTGAATGCTGATGTAATGTCTTTTCTTTAGCTGACAGCTTAGCCCTTTCACCAATAGAAACTGTTAGAAATAGTCTGGCATCTGCAAGATGGTAGCGAGAGACGACATTTTTTGATCCTTTGAATAAGCTGCACCTGATTTATTGAAAATAAATACTTCCAAAGTTTGTAAGAACACAAAAATGATGAGAATTTAAACTACCATCTTTCATATGGAGAAAGATTAATATGGAAGATCCTGGGCATTTTTCTCATGTAGCATAGCATATTTTCGTAATAACTGAAACAAAAACTTCAATTTAGCAAATTAGTTACCAATATCCAGATGCAAATTGAAATTTTTAAATTTTTTACTAACGGAATCATTCATCATTTTAGTGAAGCAACTTATCAAGAAACTAAATTAAGAATAAATTGCTATCATAATAATCATGACGAAATTATTTGTAATTACATTTAAACACATGGTTCTGAGAGAAGCTTCTATTTTCTTATCCAGTTTGATACTGCTGAAAATAGTCATCAAAACTATAGCTTTATCATCCACTACACATTTGTTTCCTTTTAAGAAACAGCATGAGAACTGAACGTAGGTAAACACTGCTGTTCACCACTATAGCACACAAATTCAGTTCAGCTTCAAAAAATTTTAAAATTTTGTATTATCATTCTGTCTGTGTCTAGGAAAGAAAATGAGAAACAAGAATCCTAACAGGCTCTTTCCAAATAAAGGAAAAAATATATTTTAATATGTAAACGTTTACTGACAAAAAGATACTCTTTGAAGTGTTTACATAGCATTAACTATTGAACTTGTTCTTATTAGCTTTTATTGTATGTGTGCTGTTTATCCTCCTACGCTGTTGGTTTTGTGGTAGAATAAAGAACATAAGATCCAGGGAGAAGATAAATTGAGAAATTATGTATGTTTCTATATCTACATATATGTATATATATATGGATATGATTTTATAGGCATACATTTGAATATATATAATATATANGGAGATGTAGAAAATATGAACACAGATGCTGTCTGCATATTTTGAGGCCTCTCTCAGTGAGCTCACTGTAACCCAATGGGCTTTTGAACTTAGTTTCCTGGGGAAGGTCGGATGGTTTCTGCTAGACCTGGTGAGCTTAGCTCCTCCTTTACAGTGTAGAGATGGCGTTTGCGATGCTACAGTGAGCAGTCAATCAAATCAGAAGGTATATCTTCTCTGAGTGCAATACACTCTCTCTGACTTTGGACAAGCTATGCTGGGGAGATTATCATCAGTCAGGGTGCCTGGCCTCAACATGGGGATCACAATCCCCATGGGGAATGGACTGGGGACTCAGACCTCAGCAACTGCAGGCAATCAGATGTGCTTTTAGAGTTAAATGTAGAATAAGTGTCTTCCAAGTATAGATCTGGCCTGCCCTGCAGAATTAAAATCAATTTAGGTATGACAACAGAATCTGTACTATAGGCACAACACACATCAGTGGAGCTTCTCCACCAGTTTAGTTCTCCCAGGGATATAAGCCAACAAAAATGCTCTTCTGGACATGTCTCTGTAGGTGTGCTGACACAGTGTAGTCAGCCAACCTCTCTGAAGATTTTTCATGTCCCAGCCAATACAGCACCAAGCAAAGCTCTGAGCAGTGTGATTACATCCAATCCTGTAGGTTTACACCCTACACCTATGGGGGCAGCCCACATAGTAAGGTTTCAGCCTGAAAGATGCATTAGGTCACATCCAGCTCCACTTATGCACCTGGAATTATTTGGCTCCCCATGCAGCATTTCACCCGATTTCCATCTCCTGTACGCTAGTCAAACCTAGAGAGAGAGCAGGAGCAGGTGTAAACTGCATGCTGTTGGGAACAGTGCCCATACCATGGAAAGAGCACAGGAGACAGGGAATAATGTCCCACAGCATCAACGTTCAGACCTGCTTTTACATGGATATTTCAAGTATGAAAAAGGAAAGCTTGCAAATGAAGCTGAAGGCAGCCACCAACAAAGATGAAGCCTCTGCTTCAGAATAAGTTTTGTGATGAAAGTTCATAATCCCCTAATGAATTTGAAGAGGCCGCTTGATTTCAAATATTTTTTGTTTTTCCTTTCACTCTGAAATAGTTATCTATTCTTTTATGTTTTACATGACTGCACAGCACAGTGTATGCTCACTGAGAACTCTAATTTCTTTTTGTTTCCAGCAATAATAGCTTTGGAGAATTCAATCACAACTGGAAATTCAGAAAGCTAGTCCCAGAGTATTAAAAGAGGGAGTTAGGCTTAAAAGCATTTGCCATAAAGGCAAAGTCATACATTGCCTTTCTATATGACACAGTAAGACAACAACACATGAATACTAATCTTGCTGAATACCCATTCAGCTAGTGAATGATTTTGTATCAGGTAAGTGCCTCACTTCTTAAATTTTTTTTTGTATGGTACCTTCAGATTTTTCATAGTCTTTACAAACATTAAAGTACTTCTTAGACTTAATTCCATTTAACTGAGAGGGTAACTGAGACACACAGGACTAGGTTCACAAGGAGAAGCTTACCTTCATCTTTACTTGCCCTTGTCAGATACTAATGGCATCTCTGTCACTTGCAGAACCCAAGAGCTCACAGCATGGATGACTATTATCTAAACATGATTAAGCTACTCATTACCTGTTTCAAACTCAAGGCCACAAAAATCACAAAATCGGTGTTCATCTGTATATCTCACGTTAAGGTAAAATAAATACTGACTAGAAGCTCTTAAACTCAGGTCACTTTTCAACTGACTGCCATCACAAGGCGAGCATAGAGTCAGCCACATTTTAGCTCACGAATGGCCTGCTTCAATCAGGACTATTTCTTACAAAGCAGACCAGCTTCAGCAGGAAGGACTGGGAGCAACCCCAGAGTCCTTTGGTTGCTTTTGTTTGCATGGGGCAGAGCAGCTTTGAAAGAATCACTAAGCTGCCTAAACCAGGAGCCAGGGCTGCTTTCCAGTCAAGTGTGTAAATCTTTGCCACTTCCTACTTTTCTCAGCTTGCAAAACTGCCTTCTCACCATGCTGGAGTTCCCCCAGGGGCTTCTCCATTCAGCACCTGTTGCCCCACTGGTATCTGAAGACATACTAGAACAAAGATATGGCATTTTGATCTCACAATTTTGAAGTCATAACAATGTAATGAGCAAAATTAGGATTTCAGCAATGTTTTCTGAGCGACTTTTGCCAGTAGATTTTTAGCAACACATCAATAAATGCTCCATCACTGGAGTTTTCAGAATAATCAGGAGTCACAGCCAGACTGGTTTTGCATGAACTGAATTTCCATTCACTGAAGAATGAAGAATTTCACTGAAGAATTTCCATTTTAAGTTTTTTTCTGCTTACTTTTAGGTTTTGTTGATGTGACTTTGCGTCTCTGTGTTTGAGGCTACTTTGGGGACCTCACGCAGTAAGTTACAATGATGGAGCATGACAGTCAGAATAGCACACACTATTAGCTAGAGCTCAACTCTATTACAGTACTATGTTTGGTGACACAGAATCAAGAGACTCAAGGATACAAGGTCAAAGGTAGCAAAACATTACATTAATCTGTTCTGTTTGCAGGCACAAGTGCGTCAATCTCCAAGTATAATATAGTGTTGTCTGTTTAATTATAAGAAACAAAGTGCTAAGTGCTGTATTTAATTCCAAAAAAAAAAAAAAATCTCTAAAAATAGAGAAGAATTAGAAAACATCAAGTTGTTCAGCTTGGCATTCATAAGCAGGAGTTATTTCCCCTTGTTTTATTAATTCACTGTTTGCTCTTGGTTTTGTGGAGCAGTAATCAGCCTACTCATAATAAAGAAAATATACATGAAGGCACTCTGCTTTTTTTCCCCCTCCTGTTTTGATTAGTTACATGGAAGTAGCTCAGGAAAACTCTAAACTGAACAAAATATAATTAAAAAAAAAAAAAGCACTT
>VXAL01009912.1:55187-59829 GCA_013399475.1 Chauna torquata
AAACTTTATGTATAAGCCTTTTGCAAATGTCATATCTGAGAAATATACGTGGTGTGAGCAATTCTTAATTATTTTCTTCTAATCTGTGTTCTTGTATTCAGTTTAATCTGATGGTTTACAGTTCTTGCTGCTAACAATTGTGTGTTTTTTCCCCTAATGTCAATGTTTGGCTTTAGCTGATGACCATTCAGGCCTGTGACACCTTTCATTTGATCAAAGGAATCTGATGTGCTTAATATTTTTCTTCTCAAATGAAGATGAAACCTGTGTTCTCCAAACAGATCAAACTTTAAACTAAACAGATCAAACTCTGTGCACCTCAAAGAAAAAAAAAATTCTCCACTATTCAAGCACTTTCTGTAGATCTTCTCTATTAGCCCTTTTGAAAAGAGGAACAACAAATGCAGGTGCGTTATTCAAATAGTGGTCTTGCCGAGGGGCTATGAAATAGTAGTTACATCCTTGTCCTACTCAGGTTGAAACATTCAAGGATTTGCACTCACCTTTCTGTTACAATGGAAATCAGAATGGGACATTGTACTGAGATGTCTACCTCCTATCACTTTTTCAGTGTTTTTTTTTTTTCTTTTTTTTTTTTTTGTTTTGTTTTTGTTTTGTGGTGCTCTTTTCAAGGCATAGTCCTTCATTCTCAGATAATAAGTATATAAAATATTACTAGATGTGCAATTTATCCGCATTCAGAAAATGCTGTAAGAGGTCTCAGTTTATCCACTAATGATATAGCTTCAGCCCTTTGATTTATATTACCACTTTCCCAGCCTTTGTATTTGTCACAGCTTTTAATTAATATTTGATTTTAGATTCCTGATTAAAAAAAATGTTAACTGGATTTGGACAAAATCTGGCAAAATCTACTAAGAAAAAGTTTTAGTGAAAATGGGTGATGTTCCAGTTGTCTGCTGACTGTACAGAGGGACATTTGAATCAGAATACCATCGGGTATCAAGTCAAGTGATGCTGAATGCTTAAGTACAACATTGCAGCTGCATGGAAAACTACATTTCTAATCACAATAAATAATGTAATCAGGTTTATTTGACAGAAACTACTTTCTCAACACTTGTTGACTGATATTGATTGTAAATGTTCTTTCTCCTTCATTCTCTCAGAAGAATCCTATATTTTAACACTTCTTTTACTCGGGCTGATCTTCAGTTAACAGGCCTACTCTTAGCCACATTATCCCATTGACCAAAAATTGCAACAGTAGCTGGTTTGGAGGAGGAATATGAGAATACCCTCACCCTTTCCCCACAAATCTTAAACCATCAGACACACTAACACCTGGAATTTACTCACATTTGAGATAGGCACAATAATATTTCCCTCTCCCCTCCACAGGTCAAAACTAGTCAGTTTACAAGGTATTTTAGAGACAAATGAAAGGTATTTTACACCTGGAAATATTATTGTAGAGATGAGTCATATAAAAAAAATATTTAAAAAAACCTAAATCATTATTGTTACCTACAGCCTGGTCAGTGTCATAATGAGGGAAACACAGTATAAAACAAAAATCTTTAAGAGCTAGCTTTTCTTGAAGAAGTGTTCTCTATTGTCTTTAATTAAATCTCTAAGTTTGAGAAGTTATTTATTTTTCATGGAGCATCAGCTCACCAGGCAGGTTTCCTCCAAGTCTTCTCAATTTTAATTACTTAATTACTTTCATGAGAGAAGAATCCATATCAAATTTTATTTCATATAAGAAAGAAAAAAAAAATCATCTATGGTTCAGTCTCTACAGTTTATATTTGTAGTTTGAAGGAGAGCAGCCAAGGTCAAATAGGTGGCTCTGCATCTACTGTATTAAAAAAAATGCCCCTGGACCTATAGGTAGCAATTTCTTAATAATTATAACAACCCAGGGATAGCTAGTCTAGGAACACAAAACACACAAGACTCAAACTAGAGCTCTCTCAAGTCAACAAACCAAGCTGCTTCATTTGCTCGGCTTGTTGAGAAATCTTCATCCTCCCCAGGGACATGTAGCCATCCATCCAGTCTTTCTTCAGCCAGGTCATGATTAGAAGAGAAACTTATTTTTAAACAGAATCTATTTACACTACTATTGTGAGCTATTAGTACCAATCATGGCATTTTGATATCCTTTAAAAAAAAGCTTTTAAAGTGTTGATATTTAAGCTGCAATAGGAGTGAAATATAAATAATACTTGATGATAATGTAAAAGAACAGTTTTGCATATACTTGAAATAGTATACATTGTATATGTCCCCATATTATTTCTTGTTTTTGCCAAAACCAAAAATCAGGTATCTTATATGCTGTATGTAATTCAGATCCGTGGCACTACAAAACTAACAGGTAACCTGTTCTAGTTCTATTCAGGCCAAGTGTGTCTATGTGCGTATATAAAATATACAAAGTAACCTTTTGGAAACTGAAGTTACTCAGAAATAATTAAATATTTTCAAATTAGGGTTAACATAGAGATATATTTTTATTTAATTCTCCCAGTTAAGCATTAATGTGTCTATTTTTGTGACTTTCTTTGACATGTTGTCAAACATCTATAGAAAGTGATAAAACGCTAGGTTTAAGTTTCCTCCTATTAATAAGGTGTAATACTTCTATCAGACCAGCTTAGCTTACCATACACGCCTGAAATTTCTGAGACTCGTTGTTAATAGTATTGTCTACCTAAAGATTTGAAATACTTCGTAATCTTTAACTTCTGATTTGACACTACTGGATTTAACAAGTAACAGTGTATGCAGCAAGCGAATCATCTCCATACACAGTGGTTTGCTGTTCATGACAGAAATGGTAGACTGATAGTGTGCAAGACCCATACTAGCAAAGTCCTCACACACAATATCATTCAGACTCATGTGGCATGAAGAAAGCTTGTGGGATTCCCTCATCATGGTTTTGAAATGAACCCAACGTAGCAAGAACTTTAATCTAAAACAATACTTTATGTCTTCCAAGGAAGTATCCTGAAATGGTTCAAACCTGATCTGATGGTAAGGTCAAACCCTAAATTTTTGCAAATACAGCAGTAGTGTCATAACTCAGTGCTACACACTGGCTCAAACTATCACTACTGTGTTGTCAATAGGCATCAACTTCTTGCAATTGTGTCAAACTGTCTTCTGCCCTTCAGACCTTGTTACACGTCCCCAGATTTGGACACCTCCTTTTTAGATACTGGAAAGGCTCTTTTAACTGTGCATTTCAGTGCCCAGCAAGCCTAATGCAAGACCTAAATGCTCGTTTCCTCAACCTATATCACTTTCATGCTGCTGTGGTGCATCACCCACCTCTCAGTGCTCAGGAATTATGTTTGAGACAACATGACAAGGAAACAAAGAAAATAAGCACAGCTTTCTTGTACTTATGAAGCACTTAAAGGATAACAAATCCTTGAAAGCAAAAAGTTTAAGAATCACAGTCTTTAATTTTACCTTATGCTTCCAACTCGTCATTTGCCCTTGCAGTCTTCTAGGTAAAAAGACCAGCAGTCCCTGGAAATTGAGACTGGTAGACAGCTGATGCCTCACACTGCAGTTTTGATAGCTCTTACTATTGACCTCTGAATGAAATGTGAAGTGTTTCCCCAGCCCTGCTGCATAGACTACAGATTACAATTTGCTTTTAAGTAAGTCCAGGCTTTGTAGTTACCCCACAAACATGCAACAAAAACTCATTATTTGACATGTGTTAACATCCTACTTGGGCAGGATCTCAGCTTCACTGAAACTCAACATTGCTTTCTATTCAGAAGCCAACAGAGCTCCTGATGTGATGATGTGGGTTTTGTTGTTGTTGTTGTTTTTGTTTTTTATACTTCTGAAGGTAGAATAAGACCAATAAGACTACCATCAACCAGCAGTCTGGGTTATTCTTGACAAGGTCTCATGAAAACAATGACCAAACCTAGCCCAGCTTCTACTGTGAGAAAATCATAACCTTGAGTGCAGTGTCTAATCCTGAAATGAAGTGTCAGCATTCCCAGAAATATTGCAAATTGTCATTAACCAAGGTAAATCTACTCAATCATTGTCTACGTGGGATTTCAGAAGCTGAAGCTTTGTGGCTTGCATGGTAAGGCTGTGACTGCTAAAAATGAACTGTTACTAATTGACAGCGGCTTCAAAATGAAGACATATGCTATTTGAGATCCCGTTTTGATCTTTTTTTATTTTTACACATGTGCCCTTCTGTATCCTGTGGATCTTCTATGTGGCTCAGTGGGTACATGCTCCACACGGTACTCTGCCTTTCTGATGTGAAAATACAGCACACAGGTTCTTACACATGGTGTAGGAGCTGCTCTTTGATGGACATATAATCAAGCAGGAATTTGAAATATGGCCAAGACTTTGCTTTTATTTCTTGGCTATTGGACATAAATGTGAATTTAGCCTGCAGAATTTATTCTTCTTTTATTGTATTAAATAAATTGAAGTAAGTGGGAAAATCCTTCTTCTTGTCTTTCTCCTACAGCCAGTTCCACGAAGCAGAGTTTAAGCTATCAGCACTTAAACATATATGATATGATAGCATTATCAATACAGGAGATGATTAGGAACTATTGTATTTTCATGAAAGAACTGATATGTGTTTCTTCCCTTTTTCTTGTAGTGTTACCAGTCAATG
>VXAL01009913.1:0-147860 GCA_013399475.1 Chauna torquata
CCCGCTCGCGCGGCCGCGGCCGAAGCGCGTTGCGGAGCCGCCTTCGCTCGCTGCCACCTCCTCGCGTTAATTTTCTGTGCGTGCCGCTGAGATAAGGAAGCCTTTTCCTGGGAGTCGGGGAGATGACAGTGAGCAATGGATGCTCCGAAATGGCCCGTGGTGACCGTTTAAAACTGTGCCTGCGTGCGTCTCGTCCCTGTGTGTGTGCGTGTGCGTGTGTGTGTGCGTGTAAAACGAAAGATATTTGGAAGGGAGGGGGTGGGGAAAGGGACACAAATCATTTTAATATGCCTTAATGATCGGCTCATGTTACTGTGGTAGGAACATCAGAGAAAATTAATCCTACCATTACGAGTAAAGCGCTGCTCCGGTACGAGAGTTCTCAGCTGCGTGCACCTTCCTAATAATATGCTCAATTTTATTTATTTTTACATGCAAACACCGCTAGTAATTAGCCGTGTGATTATCCTTGTGCATTTCACTGGGGCTTTAACTGATGTCATTCCGCATTATTCAACCATATGAAAACAATTTTCAATTAAGATAATGGCACGCCTTGAAATTATGCAAATGCTCGTCGTATTGTGTAGAATAATTATGACAAATGTAAAGCAGGTAAAAAGTTTCCTAATGCAGTTCTGTTTTACACCCCGGTGATGTCATTTCCCCTCTGGCCTAAGTTAGTCATTCATTAGCAGAGTAGCAGCAGCAGCAGCAGCAACAGCAACAGCTCTGAGTGATACTTCTCTGGCAGGGAGCCTACAGAAACCGGCACTGAGAGCCAGGGCCTAGAGAGGGCAACATAACACTCCCATTAAGAAATGTACTTTGTTTTCACTTACTCCATTAACTTGTTTATAGACATCGGAATGATTTTTATCATTGATTTTTAATAGTTCTGGAAGATGCAAGTCCCGCTCAGCAGCGCGCAGCCGGGAGACAAAGGCTGGTGCTGGCTGGTGCCGCGCAGAAGGCGGCCGGGGGTCTCCAGCTCCCTGGCGCGCGGGGCCGAGCCCGGCCGCAGCCCCCGCCTGGGTGACATCCCGGCCTGGCCTGGAGGCTTCGCGGCTCCTCCGGCATAAGGAGATGCAGCTCCCGACCGAGAGGCAATTTATGGGCATCGCGGTAGATCGTCCTCTTGGCGAAGGAGCGCCTGTGGGCTAAAACACCTCGTGCTGTCCGGGGGGGCCCGGGGTGAAGCGAGCCGGTGCTGCAGCACGTGTTGTCCGGCCGCGGTGTCAGAGGCTCCTGCCGGTGTCAAAGGGCAGCAGAGGCGCTCGCTTGAATAAAAGAGTCGGTCGGGGAGCATGGGGTTGAATGGCGGGCCTGGGTCGAGCCCACCAGAGGTTTAGGTACGGTCGCTAGCAGCTCTCCGCGCTAGCGTCGTGGTTAATAGAGGCAGCCCGCTGCCTGTGTTTTTGTAGCAGCAGCATTGACACTATGACAGTGTTCAGCTAGCGGCTGCTCGGAGGGAGAACGAGCGAGGAGGTACGTAATGCTTCTGTTACCCAGAAGTGTCTGATGGCATATTTTATCTGATTGCCAAATGTTTGAGCTAATCAGTGGTAACTGTAAATACAAGTCTTTTTATAGCCGCCTGAATTCATCACCCAGACTTAAATATAACCCGCAGCCCCGCTGAAACCGGACGTTGCCGCATGCCCAGGCCCAGGCCCAGGCCAGCGAGGGGCCGGAGCCCAGGCACGTGCCTGCCGTTGCCGCCCCGGCCGGGCTCCAGCACCCCCGGCCGCTGCAGGCCGCGACGCTCGTCGCCTCCCAGAGAGATGAGCCTGGAGAGCGGGGACGGCGCTGGGCTCGGGCTGGGGGTCTCGCCGCGCGAGGGAGAGCGACACTGCCTTTGGGGATGGCGTTGGGCTCCCCAGAGGAGTTTCGCTCTGCTCCAGCAAAAACTTCGCCGCTGGTCTTGAAGCGCCAGGGCCCAGGAGCCGCAGCAGGTGCGGTGCTGGGGGCAGGAGCGCCCCACTCCCCCTCCGCCCCGGCGGGGATGCAGTGCTCGTCCCCTGTTCCCAGCAGGGCCTTCACCGAGATGAGGGCCCGGGACCCGCCGTGCTGGGGGCGCGGGCTGGCTGCGGCCCGCAGCCCTGGGCGAAGCCTCCTCGGGCTCAGACCCTCCTCTGCTCCGAGGGGGAGCGTGGGGCCATGAGAGGGCTGACCCTGGCAGAAGCATTTCTAAAGCAGAGCGCTTGTTAGTGCCTTGCATCTTCATGTTTTTAAAGGTGTTGGCATTAATTGGACTGGGCTTAAAAATATGTATCAAAGCCGGCGCTCATTAGACCCAGGAGTGGTGTTTGATGCGATGTGCACAATTCCTGAAAAGCCCCAAACAAGCGACTGATTTGTTTTGCGTGGTGTGACATTCTGTGCATCGCCCCGCATTGTCACAAATGATGCGTCCGCTTAGGCTGGACCGTCAGTGGGAGTCTGCTTTTGGTTCATTCATCAGGATCTAAGTTTACTACGAACTCATGGTGGTTTCATCTGCTCTCCCAAACTGGGGATCTGATGCAATGCTTTTCACCTTGCAAATAATCCTTGCTCATGCAAGTAATTTACATGAGTAAGCATTGCTCATACAGAGGAGAGTAGAGAGCTAGTTTCCTGTAATTATCTCCCTAGCAGTATTTTGCATTTTCAGACTAATTGAAAAAAAAAGTCACTTTATAAATGTATGTCATTTATAATTGCAGAGATTCTTCTTCCAGACAGTTAAGGCGTGCGGCAGGTTCGTTCTCCGCCAGTTTGGGGACGGATGCTGGCAGTGTCCCTTGAGGGGCCCGGCTGGCGCGATGGGCAGCCGGGTCCTGTCCGCGTGCGCGAGGCTGCGGTTCGTTGCCACCTCCCTGACACGCGTGCTGCTCTCTCCACACGGTGACAGGTTTCTGCCGCATGCAGGATCCTGTATGCTCTCACTTGAGAGGCGAACAGCCCTGTTTTGGTCTCCACGGTGCGTGCCTTATGCTTGTATCTGTCAACACGGGTAATGACAACACGTTTCAAACACACAGATTACAATTATTAAAGGGTGCTTTAAAAATCATGCTAATAGCATCAATCTCCACTGTACACTTGCTCAGATTAATTCAGCTTCGGAAATCAGGTGCATCGTAGTAGCAGTGTTAGAGAAATGGCATTTGTCAGAAAATACCATGGTTTTGGTAATTGCATATCCACTGTGTATATTTTTGTCTCTCGCCACCAGTAGCATGTGCTGGCAAAGGAAGAAGAGGGCAGTGGTATTACTCAGAGAAGCCACATGTTGCTAGCCATTAGCCAACAATCTGGCACGTCTGGTCACTCAAGGCCGATCCCTTTTTTCACTGTTTTGCATTTCTCCCTTTTCCCTCCCCAGTGCATTCAGACTGTGAAAATACACCCACGGCTCTCCAGAGTTGCCGTTCCCAGTCTGATCAGTGGCACTAAACATTAAACTCTTGTCTTTGGAGAATAATAGGCCTCACATGGTACACCCTCAAGCATGTTGAGATACTGTGCAGGCTGGAAAATAAAAATGTTCTAATTGTGTCTTTTAAATAAGCATAGGAGTGAATTAATTAGACTATATTTTGTCTTTAGTTGCTTAGTTACACAATAGTATTCCTAAGCACAAGTAAGATAAATTGGCTCTTTTTGTGCTGCTTGTCCCTTAATCATAATTACTGTATTGCTCGGGAGAGTAACACATACATAGATTTTGCATTTTTAATAATATTCAAGCAATATGCGTGTGATATAGAAAGTATCTTCTGATTCACGCTCCTATATGCTTTTATTCAGGAAGAAGTTCTACTGTTATGGGAGCAATATTTGCATTAGTTGCTCAGAGATGTAGTTCTGGGAAATACATAATTGAAATATTCTTGCAGTGCTTGTTCTGGCCCTTTCATTCGCATTCAAAATAACAATGCCTTAAGTCTCAGAACAGTCATCCACTCTTGATTTAAGAGCTTTTTTCTTTGTGCGTGTGTGTGTGTATGTGCGCGCAGTGTGGGTTCACGCCCAAATTTAACCCTGCAGAGGCCAGATGCTGGCGTGATTCATAGTGTCATATCAAGTTGAGCTTTTTATTTTGTAGCTAAAAAGCAGTCAGAAGGTCAGATGAACATCGGCATTTTATGGCATGAATCCAATGACCTTAGTGCTTGGCAGGCATCCATGTTTCTACGTGAAGGTGCCAGGGTAATATAGATAATAAAATAGTTTGTTTTCATTTTCTCGATATTTTAATCTTCCTTTGCAAACTGCATCCTCAGTTTTGGGGGCCTGGGGGTGCTCTCCGGGGCCGAAACTTTGATTTCTTTCTGGGTTGTTGAGCGTTAGCTGCTAATGATGGGCAGATTGACACAGATCCTGAACAATGGAAGATTCTGGCAAGAAACCCACTAGACATGCTCAGTGGATGTATGTGAAAATTGGCTCCATTGTTCTGCTGTATGAAAAGCAAGTAAATTATTTACAGATATTTGCTAATTAAAGCACATATTGTTTTACCAGCACAATAGAACACAATATAACAAAAGACAAAAGAATAAGCTTGCATAATTTAAACCTGCTAATGCAATGTACTCCTTGTTAAGAAAAATATAATTATGTAATCTACAAGGAAAGCTCTTCATACTGTAACTGTAGTAGGCAAAATTAGGAATGAATTGCCTGTGAACTTGCCTAAACTGAAACAACTCCTCGAGGTCTGTGAGCTATCTGATGGGAAAACATTTTGACTGAAGCCTATTCTCTCTTTGGTCAGAACTTCTATCTGCAGTGACAGATAGAAATTCAATTTCAACCTCTGCTCAGTAGCGGGAGGAGGAAAAAAAGAAATAGAGGAGGAGGCTGGCAGTAGAAATGTCGGATCTGGCTGCTTGCACCCATCCCTCTGAGGGCTCCATCTCCACCCGGTTTCTGTCCCAGATGGACCAGTATCCCACAAAGTATCCTACAACAGCTGGATGCTGCCCTGCCCTGGGACACTCTGTGTGTCTCACTTTGGAAATACTGAGTTATGTAGAAATAGCTGCGTACAAATACAAAGAGAATTGCGACTTCAGGGGCTTCACCTGCGTCTTTTATTTTGGTCTCTTCTATTTGGTCTTGGGCGCTGGCAGATGGGGAGAACTTGTTGGGACTCAGTGTTTGCCATCAGTGTGAGCTTCAGCCAGCCACGTAGGGCTGTGCACAGTCTGGGGAAATAGTGCAGGAGGCTGGGGAAATACCTGTCACCTGAATTTAACGAGATCATTATAGCCCTTTAAAGTAATTAGTGAAGGATTAACAGATGAAAGTTTCTGCCTTGGCCTCTTCAAAATTCTCCCATGTGCCAGGTGAATTCCTGGGCTGTGCATGTTTCCCTTTTCAAGGCTCTCCCTGGGGTTCGTGGGTGCAGAGCGCTGGTCACTGCATCCTGCAGGATGCCTCTGTCCATCCTGGGCAAGGGGCATGCATGGGAACACGTCACCGTGTGGGGCACCTGGAGCAGGGAAAGGTGAAAGAAAGTTTCACCTGCCCATGTTACAGGCAGGAGCCTCGCATGAGGCTTGCCGTGACTCGGTGATCCCATCTGCAGAGTGAGAGCAGCAGTTCCTTCCTGGCAGAGAGCATGGTGCAGGGTTCCCAGGGCGAGAGCAGTGTTGTGCGAGTTGCGTGAAGGGTGTTTTCACCTAAATTGCAGACAACTGAAAAATACATGGGATGTAAAAAAAAAAAAAAAAAAAAATCCTGCAGTAATAGGGGCCTTTATGTCCCAATGAAATATGCAGTTCTATTTTATGTGGTGAATGCAGCCCATAAGAGTCAAAATGTATTTTTTGCTCCTGTGGATGAATGTGTTTTCATCAGCAATGTACTGGGTTGTAAAACATGCATCTCCAGCTATCTGCTGTCCTAAAGGTTTCAGTAAAAAGGCCAAAGATGTTTTCTAATGCAAATTGTGCTGATCAGATAAATGACATGCAGTGTCTCCTATAATTATCGGAAAGAGTTTTTGCAGTGCATCTCTCCTTTCTCTCCACGCCACTTATTTGATGGTAGGAGACGGCCAAACAGGTGTTCAGATCGCTCTTGCCCTCCAGAATTCCTTAAGTGACCTCTGGAAGCGCTGGAGTGAAAACAGTCTCAGCATGTCAAAATTTTGAGATATCTCAGTTGCCGTAATTCTTTTAAAGGCTGCCTTTGCGTCTTTAAAATATAAATCTTTCTAAGTTATTGGCAATGAGTGAGAAGTTGTGATGCAGCGTATGCGGGTGTGGAGTCAAGATGTACGACCTCCCTGTGGTGCCCTGTGACTCCCTGCCTTGTAAGAGTTAATATTTCTTCTAAAAAATAATTATCCGCGTTAAACTATTCTAACTACCTGACCTCTTTCCTTGAATGTAAGTATTCCAGCCATCTGCTGAGTCAGGCAATACAGCGGTCTGTGCTTGCAGGAGGCCGTGATGGTTGCTTAGACAACAGTGACATAATATTTAAGCATAACGGCTCTTGAGAAGATACTGTCCCTTTCTCCCTGGATTTCTTCTCCGAAAATACCAATCTGATTACGCTGTTCAGAAACAAGAGAGGGATGAGGACAGTTTGTATCACCATCGTTTCTTAACCATCTCCCCATTTTCCACTCAATAGGTGGAAGTATTCTGCTTAGCTCAGGAGTCTTGTAAGATGTGCTGAAATCACAGGCTGACTAGATACCCGCTTTTATAGAAACAGAAGAAAAAGTGCCTCTTTATGTAGTCAGTATCTGTTTCAAGATTTAGACAACTACATGGCTGGGAAGACCGTTCCCATCGGCCACCAGTGTCCGTAAAGGGGCACCTGAGATAAATCCCGCTCCTGAGCAGAGCTGAAATCAGCACTTGCTGTTTCCTCTTGCAAACCTAATTTTGGAGTAGCAGGAAAAAACCTGCAATTAAAGACTTACCAGGCAATGGAGACCTCATAAACATATCACTTTAGAGCATAGCTAATACACTACGAGTTGATTTTTGTTTAGATATATATACACACTGTATGCGACGTGGGTGGTTTTTCATGTTTACACAGAGATACAATTATGAATGACATGAAGGCTATACAGCAGATTTCTTTAATCTTCTAAAGGTTTGTTAGTCATGTGTCACTGCGTACCTGGTTTTTATTTATTCAACATCTGTATTCCTTTGTCATCTTGTTGAAAGGGTTCCTCTAGAAGGGCTGCAGAAGTGGGTGCGCAGCGGTTCGTGTCAAATAGCGAAGGGGGCTCCCCTGGACACATCGGGTGACCTCCTGTGCTACTCCCAGTTCGGGTCTGATCGCAACGCTTGGGAAGGTTGCTTAAGGGTGTGTAAAAGGGTGGCAAGACGTGTAGACATGCCAAGGTGATGGAGCGGCTAGGTGACCTCTGTTTGGGTGCCGTTGGAGCAGATGACCTCTTGTGTTAGCAAAGTGCCAAGATCTGGGGAAAATGGCCTCCCGTGGAGCTGCCTGTGCTTCACATGAGCAGGAGGACCACAGTGGTGTCTTCAGCGTCGGGAACAGCTCAGTTTTGCGGGTGCTGGTGGCGGGGGAGCCTCAGCTTTGCAGAGGGTGCAGGACAGGCCCTACTGGCTGACAGCCGTGAGGCGGGGGCGGCCATTTTGCGGCGGCGCCTCCCTGGGGCCTGAGGCCTGGCCCAGCTGCCATGAGCGTGAGGCCTGCGGCCGGCTGCCCTCCTCAGGCGTCCCTGCCCACTTGGGGCCCTTGGGGACGCGGCTGCAACAGGGTGACAGGGACCCATCACCTCTGGGGACGTGGCTGCTGCAGAGTGACAGGGGTAGCTGCTCTGTCCTGCCTTCCTGGGCGCCCCTTTGCACCACTGCGGCCGTGTTCGGACACCCAGTGCCATTTTGTGAAGGCGACTGCACCGGCACCCATTCACCATTGTTACAGTAGGGTTTCTTTTTTTTTTCCTTTTTTTTTTTTTTCCTCCTATGTACACATCATGTGCGTGTGTGCGAAGGTTGTATTCTGGAAAACAAGTTTATTCATTGATGATGTAATAGTGATTGTACTTTTCTTTTGGTTAATAAATTGTCTGCTCAGCTTACTTTGTATGCCAGCCAAAATTAGTCATACCAGTTCTTGGAAAGGATATGAAGAAACTAGTAATTGAAATCATAATCATTCGATCATGAGCGCTATTTGGAAAATAATATTTCAACCAAAAACATGTCTGATCTCCAAGTCAGGTTTTTATTAAAGTGCTGCTGCTAAATAGATTGCTTTAGTGTTGAATATTAGAAATTGTGCAGTGGTTGGTGATTGTATGCAACATCCTGAAAGAAGACTTCATCCACAAACTGCTGAGGCTGTCTTCAGGAAGGCTGATACATATATATGTGTATATAAATGTATATGTTTTTCGTCCTGACATTTAATAATCAGCATGTAACAGCTATGAAATTCATAGCAACTACAGCTTTTTTTTATTTCAAGTGGATGGTGTAATGAAATTGGGTGAAACCATCCACTGAAATTATACTTTGTAGTACGCAACACTTGTTTACAAAGTATTGACGTTTGTCATAAACAGAGATTTGAAACATTACTGCTATTGTTTGTTGTTCAGTGGAAGCTCTTATGCTGTGCAACGATAAAAGGAAAAGATTTTATTACAAGCTTGCTTAGCATGCCTTTCATTTCTGACCAAATACATGTTATTGCACTAAACGTAATGAAGGTGCCTGCTTATGAAGCGATTTTGTATTATATGAGGGAGAGTGGAATATCAGATTTGCTTTTTTACCAGAGATCCTTCAGGTTTTGTGTTGTGCGTAACTTATCACAATAAAGCTTTTTTTTTTTTTTTCCTATTGAGCAGTATTTTATTTCCTGAGGAATGTGTTCAGTGGAAAAAAAAACACACAGAGAGAATCAGTCGTGCTTTTCTCTTTGTTTAATAACTCAAAGAATTTCTCTCCCCTTTGCAAATAGTTGTGTTTATTTGGAAGAGAAATTGGATTCTGGTTTATTTATTTCAAGAACCTGTAACCTTATTTAGCGCTAGAAATCTACAGAGTGCAAGGTGTGGTGGGCAGCCAGCTCTCATTACAACATAAATTATTTCTGCTATTTTAACTAAAAAATCTGGAGTTTATCTTCCTGGTTATTTATGTTTGTTTGTTTGTTTATTTTTTGAGGCTTTCTTGAACCCTTGCTTACTACAGTCAGCTACAAAACATTCTGCTTATTCATCATGACTGAGAGGAGTTGATTGTTTCCTGGAAGGATAAAATTCAGCAATTAGAGCTGTTTAATTCAAGTATATGTTCTGGAGGCTAAACTAGGTTTAAGTGCTTTTCTTAGAATGTATGTTTAAGAAGGGAAAAAAAATTACAGTTCTCTTCTGATCTTGAAAAAGGTTTTCAGAAACATGAGAATGTGCAAGTTTCTTTTGGTGGGAAACACATAACATTTATGTAGTATTTCTTTTGGGATTACATCACAGTTTTATTTAATTTTTAGGACAAAAGTTAAATTCAATATTTGTGTATAAGCCAAGGGAAAATGTACCATAAACACAGGAATTTTCTGGTGAGTCAGAGTTCCAAGAATCTGAGATTTACTTAGTCCATTTATTTCAGGACTAGCTATAACCATTAGTCATCCAGCCATGAATTTTTACATTTGCAGCTAATTGCACCTAAAAAACAAACTTTCCCTGAAGGCTTTCGGTTATACAGAATGTGATTTGGCAACCTGCATTTCAAATGCCTTTTAGGATCATTGCCCTGGCCTTAGAAATTGTCTTTTGATAATGTGTATTTGCTTCAAGTAAACAACTAATATTTCCACCTAGGTGGCAGGAGGAATAAATGAAGTATTAGGTATTCTGTATCACAGGAAAATTAATCTGCCAACAACAAGAGAGGCTTTTCCAACAGCTTTTTGTGGGGGGTGGTATTAAGAATTTATCAGCCATTGTGGAGCCCTGCATGACATGTTGTATTCTCATCTGACTGCTTCTTGCAGGATGAAGTTATTGCTGTTTCAGAGAAGGTCACTGTGAAGCTTGAAGACTTGGCAAAATGGGCCCAGTCCGATTTCTCCAAGTGGAAGTGTGGTTTCCGGGCTGAGCCTGTCAAGCCGATGGATGTGGGGAAGAATGGGCAGAAGGAAGCCTTGATGAGATATAGACAGTCCACTCTCAACAGCGGCTTGAACTTCAAAGACATCCTAAAGGAGAAGGCTGACCTTGGTAAGTATCTCTTGCTTTCCTCTGTGGGGAGGAACTTGTGTTTTATTGTGTTTTGGAGGCGGATGAGCCTAATGCTGCCAAACCGTCGCTGATTCCCAGGGTATGTCTGTGCTTCGGGCAGAGGTGTGGTGATGAGATACCCAAGCTGGATGGGTGTTGTTGTTGGTGAGCTCATTGCAGGCTCGCTTGCCCTGCATCTTGGCTCCTTGGAGATTAATGTGGGGTAACCCTGTGCTACCTGTCTACTCTGTAGACATATCACTGAGTGCTAAGGCTCAAATCATGAAGATGGAAGCGCAGTTAATTGTCGAGGGTTTTCCCTGGTGCTGTGCAGGCCTTGGGATCACGTCAAAGCTGTGCATCATGGGGAAAGAAATCTGACACATCTTCTCTAGGCCTCCTGCACAAGGAAGGAGAGACCAAAGGCCTTTCAGTTTTCATGTCCCATCTTTTTGGAAGCACAGGATTGTTGCCAGTTTCTAGTGCTTGTCCTGGCTCTGTACGATCAGCTTTGCATCTTGTTCGGTAGGGAGATGTCCACTATTTCGTCAGAGACTGCTCTGTAGCTGGGTGTGTTTTCTTGTGAGCCTGGCGTGTTTTCTTGTAATCTTTATGTTATGATACAGCTTAGGCCTTCCGTGAGTGCCTGCTGTTCTCTGGCTGTGGTTTGGACAGACATGCTTTCTTTCCCTAGCTGTTTTTAGGGAGGGAGATGGTAGCTCTGCTACTTTGGATGGTTTCAAACAGGCTTGCAGCTCTGCGACTGCTTTCGTACCTCTAAGACACTCAGACCTCTGAAATTGTGGTGGGGGGCCTCTCAAAAGGAGTTGGGTAAACATGCCTGTTTGTGGTATTAGGACCTTGGATGCATAATAGCTGTCATCTCAGGGACGTGTCTCTGTGTACCAAATTTTTAACAAATGTTCCAAATTTAAAGACAAATTTAGGACATAATGGGTTGAAAGGTAAGAAATTAAAAGTTAAGGCTGTTGCATGTGAACAAATGCTTTTGTTCCTATGTGAGCAGGAGATACAGGGCCAAGTTCAGTTTCATAATGGCACTACTGTGTTGGCGTCGAAGCCAATTTACACTATGCTGAAGATTTGTCTTGGAGGATTTATTTTCTGCAGCTCGTTTTTCTGATCTTATCAAATGGTGAAGTGATTTTGTCAATCTCGCATTTCAACATTAGATATGTAGGTTGGAAGATTAAAGTACAATTGGAAGCTGATCTTATTTTTCATTACCTCTCCAAGAAAAAAAAAAGATGACCCATGCAATTCTTTCTTTTTTCGTTTGCTTTTCTGTGTGGCTTCTTCTGGTTCATAATTGCATGCAGTGATTTTCTCTGCTATTGCCCTGTCATCTTCTTTGTATACTACATTTATTTGCGTTTGTTTGTTGTGTCAAAAGAATCTTAATGTTTTTCAGACAGAACTTTTGTGTGTTAATGTTTTCTTGGTTTTGTTTTTAACAAACAAGAAGACCCTTGTGGTAAGTTATGAAATTGCTGTTATCTACCCTAGGAGCCAAAGAAAACTATCTTTAGGGCTAAAGCTTATAGTTGCATGTTAAACCTTTGAAAGTAGGGGTTATACTGAAAATGCTTATGGAATCCAAACTATATGTTATAATTTTGATAACCCACATTCTGATGTTGCTCATTTTTGGTCGGTGGTTCTGGCTTTGTTGTTGGGTCTTTTTATTTCAGAAGAAGAGGGTGTTTTGACTAATGTTTGATTATGATTGCTGTTTCTTCATCATGACTGAGTGGTGGGAGTGAAGCCAAGGGTTCAAGAAGACCTGACAGGCATGTTGACAGACAACTTATCTAGCTTGTGAAAGGCAATCAAAGAAACTTCTTTAATAATAAGATGATTTTTAACTACTTGGAAGACCCAAGAATTTAAGCATATTTTGCTTCCCAGATGTGAGAAAAACTCAGAAGAATGGTGATCTTCATTGCTTGTGAAGCAGCCCTGTGTGGCTGCATCCTCAAAGCAGCCCATGAACTCTGGTGTTGAACATCATGAGATCAAGGTTTAATGCACACAGGTGAAGAAGATTTACTTCTCATTCTGAGTGGTCAGTTAAGGTTGATATTGTGCTCTGGGGATTGCCGTCTCTCCAGCTGTGGGCAAAGGCAGTAACATAATGTGCAGTGTCCAGGTCACAGAGATTCGAGCTGCTTGTGTTGTATCTTCTCTGCTGTCAAAATGGCAGGTTTACTGCCTGTTACGACACGTGCCCACAGACCTTTTCCAATACTCAGCACCTTGCAAACAGAGCAACGCTCAGCCGCAGTGATCAAAGATTTACTAGCAATAACTTGCGCAGTAGGTCGCCGGCACAACATGATGGGGTAGTTGTCTTGTTGTCTTAAAGCAGGGCTGTAAACTGTGAGGGAGCCTGGTGCACTGTCGTGCAAAGGTCCCTCAGGTGGGAGCATCAGCACAGTCACGTTATCGAGGTCAATCAGCCCAAGTGGAGCGGTGATCTCCTGCATATCCTCTGCCTCCCACCGTCACAGCACTGTTCCCCTCTCTGTCAGGCACTCTGTGCTGTGCCCGTGCAGTCGTTTTGCGGAGGGGTTCCCCATGGGGCAGAGTGGTGGGGCTGTGATGGGGCAGACTGCTTTGTACAGAAGGTCTGAAGGGAACAAATCCCTTCTTGTGCTAGTCTGGCAGGCCATGCATGATTCTGCTAGTGACGCCCACGTTTAACCCTGGCCGTAGACGAGGAAGCTGCTGAACCAGGTGTTGAAAAGGCGTAGATAAACAAGGTGATCTCCTGGACCCCTTTTTTCCTATGAAATGGCATGTTTCCATTACAGAAAAATCCCATAAAAGTGAGTAGATTCTGAAATTTTTCCTACTAGATGTTTTTGGACAGAGCTATAGAAGGTAATAGGAAATTATATCCTTACTAAACTTTACAGAAGAAAGAAAATCAGTTTTCACACACTATCCAGAAGTGGTGGAGGGTGAAATAACCCGGATGAAATGAAAACATGGCTGACACAGAACCACAGAAGTGGCACTGTGTGACCGTAATTAAATGCATTAGTGTTGGGAACGGGGCAGCTTTAAACAATAACCAGGCAAAGTGGGGCCTTGGTATGTGAGGAGCTTATACATTGTACCGTATGCTCTGTGGCACTCTCTTAGACAAAAATGAGGCCTGATTAATCCACAACCCAGAGAAACTATGCACCTATAATTGAAAGTTGACCTTAATACAGATTATGTAGTTCTGGGTCCTTTTTTGTTCTTTTTCCTATTCCCTTTTTTTCTCTTTTCATGTCTATTTTTTCCTTGTCTTTTTCTTTTCTTTCTCTTCTCTTTCTTCTCTTTTCTCTTTTCCTTCCTTTTTTTTTTTGCAGATTTTTTTTTTTTTTCTGTAAAATGCTATTGTTCTCCTCACTAGTGAATTATGCAGAACTTTTCCTTAGGACTCTATTAAATAAAAGATCTAGCAATGGCTTTTTTTATTTCTTTGTGAGCTTCAAGATTTCAGCCTGAGAAATTATTTTTAGGAATTATTTCTTTCTGCATTTTGAGGTATTTATGTTATACATTCTGTCCCTTTCTACAAATATGTCAATATTGAATGCTAGCAGTTTATGTCTTAAGACTATTCATAGCTTTCTGAATATTTCTTTCAAATGTTGAGAAAAACAAAGAATAACAACAATGCAGCATATAAAAATAGAGTTGCTCAGGAATGTATTATTCATAATGAACATGAGAACCTGTTTTTCCAGAAGAATTGGTCTGATTAAATCATTCACTACTAAGGCCGCTAGTTATTTATTTTTGTCTTTAGAATTATTTAGGGGATTTTTCTTTGTAATAAATGGACTTGTATACCCATATTTAGTAAACCAGTGGGAAGTCACCAAATGAGGAATTATTTCATTTTACAAAATTTTTAGCAACTAAGCAATGTAAACACTATCAGTTAAATATGGCAAAGTTGCATATTTTTATTCCTTGGGCTATAGTTCGACAAAAATTCAAATTATTTTATATAACACTGCTTCTTACAGACTTCCTTTAAGTGAAGTATGAAAGCTGCAGTGTAAGCTTTATTGGCCTATAAATATGTCATTATAGTTGGACTACATTTATATGCTTTGGATTGTTGTTTAAGCCAAGAAAATATGTCTCTACAGGTTGACTTTTTATTGAAACCCTTTGAGGCATACAACAGAATGTATTTTAGGCCAAGGTTATTAAAACAGCATTTTCATTTTTGCAGCAGACTCATTGTCAATTATGCTGCCACAAACTGTCTGTGGATAGGCAGTTATGAATGGTTTCATCTCTAAATGTGTCTTTAGAAAAAGAAATAAAAGATAGAGGAGTCAGAGCTGAAATTGAGAGAAGAGACTGAGTGGAAAATGACTGAATTTAGTGCTCTTGGGCTTTGCTGGTTTGGGTTAGGCTGGGCTGCAGCGCTGCCCGAGCGTAGCTGAGGAGCAAACACCCCGTGCGGGCGCAGCCGTGCCGGGCATGGGGAGGTGGGAGCGGTGCAGCCCAGCCCCGGCTCTGCCGGTCGCTGCGAGCCAGCAGTCGGCATTCCTGTGGCACACGAGTCTGTCATGACAAAGCTCCATGTTTGGTCCCCAGGCTGTAATCACCACTCATTTTATCCGTCTTTTATGATTCTTTATGATGCCAAAACGGGTGGTCGAAATGGCCACGCTGCAGGCTCTCCTGTGCCTGTACTGGTGGCACTAAGCACGAACCACTAATGTGATGGGAAGAGCAAGTTCTGGTGCTTACTGAAAGGGTTTTGCTGCAGTTTTTGCACCTAAATTTGGGTCCAGCGATGGAGAACCTGAAGAAAGTTTAGAAACCAGGCCTGTCCTGTCTTTCATTTGCCACAGTCGTGTGTCTGGGGATAGAATTAGGATCTTTGTTCTCAGTGAAATCCAGGAATATCTAGTGCTACTTCTAGCTGAGGCCCAAGCAGTGGCCCTTTCCCGTCCATCCTTGGTTTTCCAGCAGTTGTTTCTACTTCGCTTTTTTGAACTCTCCTGTGGAGCTTGCTGGGCAGGGGCTGGGTGCCACAAGACTGGCTCACCTCTCATTTCCTTCTCTTCTTTACCAGTCTCATAGTTGACATAGCTGGGAGGTCCCAGTTCCCCAGAGGATCTTGTGTTTCCATGTAAATTGGGCAATCCACAGCAGACTGCAGTGAGCTTGGAAGGAGAAGCAGAGCAGGGATGAGGTCTTTCGAGGGAGCTGTGGTGCTCGGGTGCACGGCTGGTCTGCCTGGCCCTAGCAGGCACTGAGCACAGCCTTCCCGATTTCACTCACCAGTGGCATTGCAACAGGCACAACTGCTCCAGATGAAGATTATCAGGTGGTAATAGAGTCAAACTGTAATATTAATCAAAACTGATAATCTGCAGCTGTACTGCATTCAGACACTTGTGGTGACTTCTGAACTGATGCCGACTCTCCTTCATTGTTTGTCGCGTGCTGCTGAATTCAGGCTCGCCTGGCTTAACTTGATGCAATAATTTTCTGACCAACTAATTGTTAGCCATTCAGAGTACAGCTACTTTGGATACTTTGTGCCTAAGTCATGCCTCAAGCTCTCTTCCCTTCCCCTCCTTCTCTGTTTGTCTGCACTTTTTGCCTTCCTCTTTGTGCCTTCCTGTCCCCGTTGTCCTAACTGAATGTTGATCTTGATAAAGCTCCTGTGAGTGTCCCATTATCCCATTTTCACCTCTCTGCCCTTGTGCACCCACCGTATGTTGTTTTTTTGTCTCGTGGGTCAGAGTGACCTCTCTAACTCGTTTTAGCCAGCCCAATTGATAGCGCTCTTTTGCTGTAGATGAGGGTATTACATGGCTTGTCTGTTGTGCCCCATGGAGCCTGAAAGGAGGAGGACGGCTCTCTTGGGAAGGGACTGGGGCTTGGTGCTTTCTTCTGTGTTTGTGCATTACCTAGCACATGCCAGCAGTGCTGCAGCGGAGCAAGAGCACCTGCAGGCTGCAGGGCAGTGCTGGGATTGCCCTGCAGAGGTGCTGCTGAGCAGGAAGGCTTCCTTTGGTCGTACATCATCTTTTGGTTTAATTGCCGTTTACCTTCAGTGTTAACATGTTTGGCATCGGAGATAACCCGAAGTGCTGAGCAGACAGACAGCTTTGGCCTTGCGTGAATAGGGAAAGGTAAATGTTTATTTTTTTATTTGTTAACCAATTGGTTTAAGGTAACTAATAGTTGTTGGCATTGCTTGCCGGCTGCCTTTTGAATGCTGAAAGGTGATGCTGTTGTTAGGTGCAATGTATCCCCAATAATCCTGTGATAACAGCTTCTTTTCTCCTGGGGGTGACCCTAGCTCCAGTAGCATCTTTGGGCTCCCCCTCCTAACTTGCCCCTCTCTCTTCAGCCTCTGCTGTTCTCCTCTGCACCCTCGGAGGAGGTTGGTAGGGTCCTCGGGGCCCTTCCTGAGGCCACATGTTTGCCCAAGCAAAGCTGGGAGAATTTAAGTGCTGTTAATTTCTGCCTTTCTCTGGTGACAGCCTGCTTCATCACAGAGGAAGCGTGTGGGGGTGACAGAAACATTTTAATATGCAGCACTGGCTATGGAAGCTTTTCTTTCGCCACTGGATTGTGTTGAGCCTCATCTATTTGTGGCTCTTGAAAGGAGTTTTAACACCACACGTCTCGAACTTCAAGCGTGCCTTATCAAAGAGATAAAATTTGGATTTCTTTTCAAATTTTGACCTGCCTTTGAGCTCTTATAAAAGGGGGTGGTGGTGCTGCCACTGGGAATTGAGGAGGTGGGTATTTTGATCTTCGAAATGCAGAAGCTCTGCCAAGAAATGTAAGCAGAATCCCACATAACTTCTCTTTGGGTAGCCCCTAAATCGCAGTGCCTTTCCCCACCCCCACCACTTCCTGCAGCAGGAGCAAGCTAATGTGATTATCAGAATTGTGCTGATAGCAGTTGTCACTGTGTCAGCGTTTTCAATTATGTGTTGGTATGACAGGGCACTTTGTCGTTGGTGTAGAGCACAGCCCTTTGCAATTGCAGTTCTGCTCTGTTCAAAAACATTAGGGAAGAAATCACTGCTGCAGAAAAGGAGAGGGGGAAGAGTTAAATTTTAGTGCCTTGTGAAGCTGGAGGGAGCTGCCCCACGTTCCGCTGAAGCTGAAGTTGCCACAGTTAGCACCATTAATACGAGTTTTGTTGCAGCCTCTGCTTGGAACAGGAGTGGCCTACATAATTGCAAAATAAGTAGATAAAAAATAAAGACCATTCACAGACGGTGTAAAAGCAGCCAGTGTGGGACAGTGTTCCTTTAAAAACGTTTGACGGCTTTTTTTATTTTTGTCTGTTTTTAGCACCGAGATTGACCTTGCCAGGCTGTGTAATAACCCACATGTGTCTGCTCTCCAGGATTTTTTCCCTTCTAGTCACTGTTGGATCTTACATTTAATTCTTACTGACCATGAGGTTTTGTTCCAGTAACTGAAAACGTGTGCCTCCCAGTGCAGCGCCACTGTGCTTTATATCTGACTTTATCTCAATGTCTGCCTTTATTTTTTATTTTTTCCCACTTTTGGTTTTAGAGGGTGCTGTTTTCCTCCCCAGCCTTCCCTCTCGTTTCCGTCCCTGCCCATATTGTTTCTGGATCCCAGAGGGACCCACTTTGGGACTTCTGTTGTTTTGTGTCCCTGTGCTTGCCTTGCCCAGTGCCACAGAGGGAGGCGATCAGCGTTCTCCTCTGTGTGCCATGGTTGCTGGTTAGAGCTGTTGGTCCCTCATAGACCATCAGCGCCTTTTTCCTGCATTGTATCCTTTCCATGCAGCCAGCCAAAATCGGCTGAGTATGGAGATCTGTAAGCCAAGCACCTACATAACATTGTGGTATGGTTGGGTGGGCCCTGAGGACGTCCTCTTTTTCCTGCCTGGCTCTTTTCCTGGGCTGTAACTCTGCTCTGCCAGAGCCCAGGACTTGGAGCCTTGCGGTCGTCTTTGACTCCAAGTGCTCCGTTAATCAAGTCGAAGCTGTCTTCGTACCAGCTCATGAATCACTCTGGCTTGCGACCTGCGCTGCCGTGCTGAGGTGCTCTGGCTCTTCTGCGGGTGCTCTTACACCACGGCCGGTCCTGGGAGTCGGTTCCCTTGCTGGGGGGAGAAGGAAAGCCAGACCCAGCTTATTCAGCACCTTCCTTCCAAGTTGCTCTTCAGAGTTGCCTGTTCGTTGTTCCCGTGCCCAGAAATACTACTTGCCTTTTGTGTACGGACTGCAATGTGCCCAGCCTGTCGCTGTCTGTCTTCCTAAACACCTTCGTCCGGTTCTGACCATGTGTTGCAGAAAGGCTAGTGCTTGTTCTCCAAGATACAATATTCTTATAGGTGGCCCGTCTTGTGCCACAGGGGTTTGTCAGAGAAAGTATCCTTTGTGCATCTGAAATTGAAGGAAGAGACTTGCTTTTTCTCCCCATTCTCCTGTTTTCACAAAATCTTTTGCTGACAGGGGCCACTGGAGCCGAAGTTGAGCCGCGCCCCAGGCTGCGTGGGGCTGCAGTGCCGGTGCCGTCAGCGTTTGTGGGACCTTCGTTCGAGCTTTGCGTGCGCAGGCAGGGGACGGTGGGAGGCCGGTGGGCTGGGAGGAAGAGGAAGGGGTTGGGCAGGAGTGTGGGAAGGGGCTTGACTCCAGGGATTGAGTGGGCAGCAGCAGACCTGCCTGCCTGACATGGGCAGCCCAGCGCTGTGTGTTGCTCTTGTGAGCAGCCAGAGGGGCTGCAAGGGTACACAGGGGAAGGGGGTGGATCTGGCAGCATTTCTCTTCTTAAACCGACTTTTAAGACTCTCAGTATCGATATTGTGACTGCTTAACTCTTTTGTGTAATTTGGTTCGTGCTCGTCTTTGCTAGCCTTGTGATCCTTGCAGGATGAGACCATTGATAGCTGAGGGTGTTTGGGAAGGGAGGGGTTAAACCTGGTAGGTGTATAAATTGGAGTGCAGTTTGTGGGCATGGGTGGCAGAGAAAGTGAATATTTAAAAAATGTAACAGCATGAGTTGTAACTGGATAGATTTTGTTTGGGAGAGCGTTGTGGCATAACCTTTATTTACTTCATTTAGTAAAATCTGCACCATGTAAAATAAGTTCCTTCTTAATTTTATTGCTGATAATAATTTGCCTGTAAAAATGAATCCTCAGCACTGTAAACCTTGAGCTTGAGTCTCTCTTCCTCTGTTACATTGTGAAGGACAAATACTTAACACCATAAAGAAGCTTCTGCTAGTGATAGATAATGTGTATTATTTTAGCAGGAGTATATTTTAGCAGCTTGTGAAAAATCAAGGTGAATTTTTACATCTGCACACTGCTGCATAATTGATAGACGTAGAAGCTGAAATTCAAAATAAGCTCTAGCAGAGCACACATTTGATTTTCCTAAACATTTAAATATATGTATCACACCCTCATTTTAAGATGCTGGTTAATGACTTTATGAGCATGTTGGCAGCCAGAGCATTACATGTGGTTTGAGAAATGTGTCTGGATATGCTTGGTAAGCAGTATTGTTCTGACAGTGTACTAAAGGCCATCTTCAATTTGACTGTGCTCTACTTTGTTATGCTGTGAAAGAAAAGATAATTCAGCTGAGCATTGTGCTGTCGGCTGGAGACGCCACACTTCAGAATACAAATATTACTAAGGATAAATGAATCATTAAAAGAACAGTAGCATAAAATATCTGATGAATGAACTCCAGGAGTCTCTGCTGGAATAAATTTAGCATTCACGGACAGTACTATAATATGTGAAATAATAGTATCAGTTCTACATTCAGATGCCAAAAACATTTATGGACCCAGAATAATTGTGAATTACAAGGCTATAAATACATAGAGGGGATTTGGTGATATCATAATAAACCATGAGAAAGATGCTAGGCTGGTTTCTAATGTTACCAGAACCTTGAGATATATTTACAACCTTGTTCACACTCCTGCAGTTTTAGGGGGCAGTTCTTCTCTCACAACATGTTTGCCATTGCCATTAGTGCCGGGGGGAGTTAGGCATGTGTCAGGAGTGGAATAGATCCCCATGTGTTGTACAATTCAAGGATCTTACAACAAATTGGAAATATAATTTAAAAAAAAAAGTGGGAAATGGTCGCTTTTGTCTTTCTCCGGGTTCCCTCATGTCCCGTTCTGCTCCTGCGAATGAAGCTAGTGAGGGAAGAGCAGGTAAAGTACGACACGATAGCTGATGTGTTTCTGAACATTTTGTCTACAGCTGCATTATTTTTTCACTTTTCATTACTGAAGAAACAAAACAACCTAAGCCCAGATGTTCTGGTCCCAGGTTTCTTTAAAGTGCAGGCTAATGCATTTTAAAAGCATGTTGTAAATACCCAGGGAAGGCTGGGATTGTCAGCCTGTCTACCGAAAGGAGGCTTCGCTGTTGTGATACCAGATCCATGCCTGATAAGAACAGTTAATTAGGAACTGGGGCCTGAACCTGACGCGATATTCAAGTGCATGTTCAGCTTTCAGCATGTCCCATGTCACCTGTTTGTAATTAAGCCTGGTGTCCCCTGCCTTCCTGAATTGGGGCGGTGACAGGGTCTCCACAGGTACTTAGTGTCGGTTCACACGTCCCAATATTAGATGGGCTACAGCCCTGGCTCTGCAGGACCCCTTCCCCACGCGGCATCTTCCCCCAGCCAGCTGTAGTGTGTTACTGGCCTCATCCTTCTTGTAAGTCATCGGCAAAATATGCGTGTTCAACGCGGTGCAGAGCAAGTCTGCTCTGTAATTCCACATTCCTTAGTGTTGCAGGAGGTCTCTTGGCTGACCAAGCTGCAGTCTTACTGCTCATCCTTCTCACAGATTGACACTCCTGGCTTTACAGCTAGACCTTCCTAGATGCATTCCTAGGGCATTTGTGGTATTTGCAGTGGGAAGGGTCTCTGGCTTAGGTGACATCCCTCCACACAGTTCCTGCTTTACTTTCTGTGTCTTGGTGGACTAATCCGTCCGACGGCAGCAGATTAAGCAGGACCTTGAGATACATTCTGGACTTTCCACCTTTGCCAGCTGATAAAGCAAAGAGAAGATAATTACAGGACCAAAAAAATGACAGCATTGAAGTGGTCATCAGCAAGAGGGGGTCCTTGTCAGCCTGGTGGGTGACCTGTAGGCTGTGGCATGTGGCAGTGATAGGTCCTCACCCAGCTAGTTACTGAGCCTGCATCTGCTTCAGTCTCTCCAAGTTTATTTCATTGTCTGTCTCACTTGGATTCATGCATGTTCTTGCTATGGCAGGGTCATGGGATTATTGATTATTTGTTTTTTTTAGTTAATTACCAATGACTTTAACTTGATATTCTTAGCAGTATCTCTGTGAGCTCTCTTGACAAACTCAGTAGACAGTGTGTAATGCCATCTTAATGCGCGTTTTTCTCTTCAATTATTTTAAAACCACAGTTTCCACTTTTCTTTCACACCAAGTATTTCCAGATTAAAAGCTTACTGGGATGAAAATTAAATGATAAGGTACTATAAAAATCTGTTTCAAGAATCTCAAATGTTTCAGCTCCGTCTTTATTTTTAGTTTTCTTACTCCCTGAATGACCCTTACTTGTGACAATGTATGTCAGTATGCACTCCTAGTTTTGTTGCACAGAGGAAATAGCTGAAAAAGTCCTTTTATGCTTGTGTTCTTAATCCTCTGTTCAGAAACATACAAGTGTGACCCCATAGGTTCTGTGGTATAGTGTAAAAACAAAAAAACAGAACAAAACACAACCAAATAATTTTGGCAGTTCGAATGCAGAAACTAAAAATAATTTAATCTGCAGTGTGAACATAGTTTCATATTTATACTAGCATCTGGCCTCAGGAATTGAATACTCCATTCTTTAAATAGCTTCTCTCTGGCTCTTGAATGCTTTGTGACTAGAACATTACCCTACAGTCATACACCTTGTTTACATATTTCTGTTAAAAGGCAAAAGAACTTACAGTACTTCAAAACATCAGTACAAGCTCTCCCTTCCCCTCTCACTCTGGAAAAGAAAGTTAAAAAAAAAAAAGAAAGATTGGTCTGAAAGTGCATTTTTAAATTTAGTTCTCTCAGTTTGCTGCTGGGTACGTATTTTACTGTCATTTGTATCAAAAACTGGAAGAAAATTTTTCCAAAGAAAATGTGTGCCATTCCAGATGCCCAACAGTAGTCAAATACAAATTTATGTACACTTTATTTGTATGTTTGGTTTTAGTCTGGCAAATGTCTTTGTCATTAAAAATATTTTGCCTAGAGGCAGTGAATCTTTTTTTTGCCCATGTGGTAGAGGAGGCTCTTAGCAAGGAAAAATATTAAAATAATGTAATGAACAGGTAAACACTGTAAATAGTTGGCTAATGATTAGCTTCTTGTAGTCCATAGGGACAAAGTATCTTTTTATAGTTTTATGATCCTTGCCCAGCCCAACTTTAGGAGGAATTGTATTTTCAGAATTACATATTTGAAACTTCAGCTAAGCTTTACAAATTTAGTAGATCCCTATTTAGTGTCTGTTGGTGAATGTAAGTCCAACCTAATATTCGTGCTGCTATTTTTTCATTCACATGTCTTGAGGTGAACTCAGAAGCAGGAGAGAAAATATCCCATTTTTAAACCTCAATCCAGAATCCATTCATATGAGTCACTAAAACAAAATCATAGTGGTTTGGCTAAAAAAGGCTTCATTTCCAAAGGGAACGTTCCTTAAAACACTGGCGTGTTTCCCACAATGTTTCTTGAATGTGTTTTGTTTGTTGTCTTTGTGCTATTGTAAAACATCAAAGATTAGGTCCTGTAGTCTGTGCAGGGGGAGGCTCCTGGTGTTTCGGGGACCAGTCAGCTTGAACGGGGCTGGGGGTTTGCTCCCTTGGATGATGTTCAGCCTCTGGAGCCCTGCCATCAGCTGTGTTCTCTGCTCTCTTCACCTCATTGCGTAGGGGAGCCTTCCAGCTCAGGTAGGAAAGGCGTGAAGGAGCATTTCTTTTTCTTGCAGTTATTCAGGGCTGTACCTTGGGCTTAGGCTTGCTGCTGTGATGCTCGGTAGCAAACTTTTAGCAATGTGAGTGGCAGGACAGTGTATGCCCTCATGAATATTTTTGAGAGAGAGTTGCTTTGTTTTTCCTACCCAGCTATTATTTTCTCAACAGGAAAAGAGCCTCTGGGATAATCATCCCACTCAGCTTTTGGATGGTCAGTGCCATTTTCTGTAGGTTTCAGACTGGCCTGGGACACGTGAGGGGGTCAGTGCTGAGGCTGTGCCCCATCACGACCTCCAGCTCGGCCCCTCCATGGGGGAACAGGAGAGAGGTGATGCAGCGCTGGGGTGGGAGCAGGGAAGAGCATTGCCTGGGACAGCACCACAGACTGCCTCTCTGCCTCGCCACAGGGTTTTTTGGGCGTGTGTGTTTTAGGGGGGGGTTGTTAGCCTTCCCTGCAGGGAAGGTTGTGTACTCAGTTTTTACTTCGCATTTTTAGACCTGGGCCCTCTGACTTGCATGTAGTGAATGTGAATGGCCCAGGGCTTTTGCCTTTGGTGATTTCAGATACCATGTGATTCCAAGGCACAAAACGTGATTTATTGGGTAAAGCCTATTTAATATCTTAAAAGCATAGGGTAGGAGATCAGATGTGAGCGTAACAGCCTTAAAATATATTCCCTGACAACATACTTAAGAACATTTGGGTCTAAATGAAATTTACAGGAAATGAGACCAATTTTGTCCCTGCTATTTTGATGGCACAGTGCGCAGGAGAGAAGGAAAGAGTGTGGACAGGAATTTGTGTTTGATAACATGGGCCCAGCGTATTTGCAAAAATGGAATAGGAACATTTTTCACCCTCTGTAACAGAAACTCTAGTGGTAGTTTCCTTGCCTCGTTGAGAGACTTTAAACTGACCAGACGAATTGGCAAATCCATATAAATTAATATGAGAAGTCATTCCCTCATTTCTGGCTAGCTGTGTAGGATGTCTATACAAAGCATTACCTCTTTGCTGCTTCTGTCGGCTTGGGGAAGCACAAGGAGTGGCTTCTTAAAGGGCAGAGTTGAAGAAAGGCTGCTATTCTCTGTTAGAGCCTTTTTTCCCCTTGTCACCTTGCAGACGAAGTCAGCCTAACAGTAACAAATGGTTTACATACTTTTTACCTGTAGAATACTTGTTGAGTGTTGTCTCTAAAATAAGAGACCCTCACAAATAGTGAAGCAGAACAGCAATTGCCAGAAGGGCCTGTAATGATTTCTAATCAAGCTAATGACTAACCATTGTCTTCTGCTGCACAAATGAAATTTTCTTTTTTCCCCAAGAATGTCAGACCGCTTACTGTATGGCTGGTTTTCTTAAATAAGCAGTTCACTTTCTACTTTTCTGGAAAACAATGCAATTAATTTTCTTATTTGAAGAGGAAGATTGTTGCAACAGTACTTGGAAATTGTATTGTCCAGACTCTGAAAACGTGTTGAGTGTGTTTGTCTAAAAGCGTCATTCATATGTTGCTGAGTACATGGCAAATTTCTTTCTTAAAATCATCAAGCATTTCTTGGGCAGCAGATATTTTTACTTGGGAATGTAACAAAGGTTTTGCAAAGGTTTAGTTGGGCAAGCAGAAAACTTGGAAAACAAGCTGTGGTTTAGTTTTCTTTTGTTTCTATTTGTCAGTTGTGCTTCTTATGGTCATCGTATTTCCAGCTGGAGCACAAGCTCCCAGGAAACAAAAGTCCTTGGGCCCACAGCATACTGAGCGTCACAGGTAGTGTAAGGAACGCTCCAAGCTCAATTCAACTTACAGGGCACTTTGGCCGGAAGACAAGAGCTTCAGATACCTGCATCTGAACTCATCTGTACAGCTGTTTGTGAAAACTCGGTGGTGCTAAAACTTCACCCAGAATCTGTCTTCAGAATGGCTTCAGGCTTTTCTTTTAAAATAGTCAGTTTACCTACCATCCTTTGGAAAGCGTGGCTGGCATCAGAAGGAATGTAATTGCTAGAATCCTCTTCAGGATCAAGAGGAGACAGTCACTGCCAGGCAATCTGAATCTTACGCCATCCTGCCACAGTGTGTCTCAAAATGTGTATCCTGATGTATCTGTAGGTGTTGCTGGCTAAATGCTGTATAATTCCCATTGACTTGGAGACCTGCTGCAGCAGAGATTGGGTGTTGTACTCTTCCAGAATCAGGAGTCCACAGAGCAGCAAGGAAGAGCAGCTTCTCTGCAGTATCATTCTGTGGACTTGGCTGCGAGGTCGGGTGGCAAGTTTAGGAGAGTGTTTTTGTAATCGCTGTTTAACTGACAAAGATAAAGTTTCTCTGTCCTATCAAGTGGAAGGCTGTGGCTTGGCAGTCGCCATGAGGTCCCCGCTGTGACACACACTGGCCTGAGTGAGTAAAGAATGGTTATTTGCCCTTCCCCTACTAATTGTGACTTTTCTGGATTTTACACTCTGGACACCATCCCTCCCTGTTTTTCAAAGCCTTCTCGTATTTCAGGCTTGAATTGCAGAGGGGCTGTAGTGTCCCCAGGCTTATCCTGGTGCTGGTGCAGGAAAAGGCAGCCTGTGGGCCAGGAACGAAATGCTTTGCGTACCTCGGAGATCCCAATCTCACGTCTGGCATAAATGCACACTGCAATTCATTGAGCTGATCATGAATGCAGTGGTTATTGGTGATAAATAACTGCTGTTTCACATGTTCTCTTTTTCCTGGGCGCCATAGGAGTTCGTGCCTCAGTTGCGTACTGACAAGAATGACTAGACTAGAGTAAAATGTTATGGGTCATTAAATGGACAACCAGCCCCACCTTCATTTCATCAAAGGTACATACAAATCTCGTCAGTTTTCTTCTTTACAGCTAGTTGACCTGAGGATCTGTGTGAGAGATCAGGTTGCTAGCTTAGGAAAGTTAGATCACTTTAAGCAGCTGCGGACCAGTTTTCTAATGCCTCCAGCCTGTTTCACTCCCAGAAAGTGAAACTTTAAAGTAGGTCCTGAGTCTGGTTTCTTGCATGCGAGGACATTTTGCTACCCGTGACCTAGAAACCAACAATGAATGTATAAATTGCAGGCAAGAAGAAAATTCTGAATTGACTGTAAGGTGAATGGAAGTTGAATAATTCTCTGAACTTCAACTGGGAAAAGAAGAAAAGATCACTGAATTCTAAAACAGACTTCAATATAGACAAAGAAAATGTTATTTTAGTATAGATTAAACTTATGACTAAGATATAGAGAGATTATTGTGTCTGTTTCAGATGTAATTTCATGCCTGAGAATTTACATTGAAGGAAAACTGGTCTGGATCACATTAGCAAGGGCCCTGTTTTGCTGTCAGTTTAATTAAATGGAAACTGCTGGCAAGGAGACCGGAGTGGGTTTATAGAAGCAATACTATTTTGTATGTTGGAACAGGAAACTGTTAGGTCTTCCAGTTTGAAAGGGACACAGAAATGAAACCTGTGATTCATTCTTGTTTACAAACTCCCAGCTAGTATACAATAACCTTAGTGATAAATTAACTGCAGTTACACATTATATGTAGTGGGCTTTACAATAGCTGCAGACTTCATAGTTATGAAAACTGTGACCTTTGACAGAGAGGTTAGAACATGAAGTTTTTCCAAACAGTACATAGATCTTCAAAAGTATTCACTTTTCCTTTCCTGTTTCGTGTGAGTAGATTGACAAGATGTGTAGTGGGTGTTCTGTTTGCTCACTGCAAGATTGTTGTCAGGCAGAAACCCCCCAAAACAAAAAAGCCCGCCCTTCGGGAACATTGATTTATCTGTTAACTGTGCCTGGCATGCTGCCTTTTGGCTTTGATTTCAGAGAGAACATATTTGGTTACTTTAATAGGCAAAAGCACTGAACCTGACTTGTAGGGGAAAAAATTGTTTTCTTTCCCTTTTTCAGTTCTGTTTATCGTATTCTGACATTCTGTATCGTAATTGTACAACAATTCCAAGTTGGAGTAAAGAAAAGTAGAACGGGATCTCAGACTCCGTCAGCCTCATTATTTAAGAGCCAGCTTTTCTGGGTGACTCAGTGGGACTGAAAGTGAATGTTTATGCCGTTTAATAGCCACTTTGTGACACCAGCTCTGATGATATCAAATGCCTTTTTGTTCTCAAAAATGGTTCACATCACTTATTTATATCTCTTCGCTTTAGTTACATTTGTTTTTCTTTTAGAAACTTTTGCTGAGCTTATGAGTTGATTTACCTCTTCCCCCCACCCCCAAATCTGTTTGTTCCCCTTTTTTTGCTTCTTTTAGATGTATTTAAAGAGCAAGGGGTTTTCTTCCACTTATTCTTTGACTTAGGAAATTCAGGTCTTACCTACTTTCAGCTGCTTCTCCAATTTATGATGTCCTAGTGCGTGAGGGTGAAAGTTTACTATTTGAGAAAGTAAGGTTTTTAATCACATTACAGTGACCGTATCATATTTATTGCGTATGTATGTACATGTAGTTATGTATGATGAAACTGTATGTGCGTATATGCACACAACTGTGTGTGCTGCTGAGCTCTGATAGCCATAAAGCATGCAGCCAAGAGAGTATCTTTGTGAAAGACTTACCATTCTTCACGTAAGTATCAAAAGTATTAAAATACATTGTTTGAGACCTTCAAAGATCAAAAGAAAAAGAAAAAGATTTAAAAAAAAAAGTAATAGTAAGAAAAACAGAACAAGAAGGTTCTTGGAGCTCTCTGTCCCTGCGAATTCAATGTTTTTTTTTTCAGTGAAGCTGTAGGAGGAATCCATGTTTTAATATTAACTTCAGTCATGCTGTAGCCCAGTGCCTGCAGTGAGCATGAAATTCTGCATGGCTGGAAGGTAGGTGGAGATGAGATTTGGAGACCCGTTGCATAATGGTAGATAGGTAGGTAAGGGGAGGACAGAAATGCGGAAGCCAAGTTCAGTGCTTTTGCCTCTTAAAGGAACAAGACGCAGTCTGTCTTGAAGCACGCCCTGGGGTGTCGGTACGTTGGGGGGAGCACTGGAGGGCACATGTGCTCACCTCTGCTCGGTCCCCTTCCTCAGCTGGCTGGTGGTCTCCTGAGGGCCAGCACCCACTGCCAGTTGCTTAGCGGTAATGAAAAATGAACCAACAGGCAAACAACTTTCTTCAAATCCAGGGGCTGTCCATCAAAGCGGTCCCTCTTGCTCTCATTTATATGTCCTGGGGATTAAAAGAAGAGCAAGAGGGGGTTGGTTAGTTGATGTCGCTGTGGCGAGGTAAGAAGTGACCTCTCTGGGTCAGGGAGGAGTTAGCAAATTATTTCGTGCAGATGAGTAGCAAAATATTTCACAAGCTAGGATAGGAAAGGCTCAGCTGGCTGTGCTTCCACAGCAAGGAGGGCCTTCAGCTGTCTCCCTCCGGGTCTTCCAGCGTGACCGATGGTGCCACAGCGATGCCGAGGGACCCACAGCCCCTGGGCACTGGGGGGGCTGCAGGGAGCCGGGATCCCTTGTCTCTTCCCGCCCCGCTCAGCATGACCCTGATCTCACCGTCTGCAGGGAGCAGGGAGCCGCCGCCGTCGTGCTGTGGAGTTGCAGGGTTCCTCCGTGCAGCCCTGACTGGTGTGTTGGAAGGCTGTACAAAAGCGAGCTTTTTGGAGGAGGTGCCTTTCAAGGCAACCTAGAAAGAAGAAAGACTTTCCCAGTTGTAGCAGTGGTGAGACTCAAAGCCAGTAAAAACTTTCAGTCTCTAGAAAGTAAAATGAGATTCTCTACCAGCTAGTTTATTTTAATTTTTCTTTTCCTGCTCTGCTTCATGACAGTACTTCAAATAATTATGTTGATTTATGATTACAGGTATTTTAAAGCTGTAGTATGCTGTAACAAGGCAATGCCAGCTTATTGTTTCTGGCCCTATCCAATTATACAATTGAGTTTAGGCATGTAATAATGTTATAACTGAAATATCCATCATGATGGATTGAATTTCATGAAGTACAATGCAAGAATATTTATAGCTCCATTCTTAAAGCCACTTTGGGGTCAGATTATGCCTCCTCGGTACGGCCTTTAAAGACAGAAGAAAACCTGAAACTTTTCTCATTCCAGCCCCAAAGCTACCACAACCCAGTGCCTACAAGGGGGAGTGCGTGTGTAGGTTGATAGTAAACAGAATATGATAGAATAGAGTAATTATTTCCGCTAGAAAATGAGGATCCGGCATTATTTGTACAGTAACACAAAGTAATTATTTGGCTGTGCCACTGTAATGAAACAATAAAGATCATGCTTAATGTAAGTATCGTCTCCCAAGAGACTTCTTGTTCTCTTTCTAGCATTTTGGCTATTAAACGCATTTAAATTGCTGGTCTAGTTTCCCACTGCTTTTCAGAGAGTGGAGTGGGCAAAGTCTCCCCTCCTCCCAGCTCTGTTTGAATGTGGACCTTTGGCATTCCAGAAATCTGACCTTGTTTGTAGGGAATGGCTCATTTTTCTATAATGTAATATGAAGCACTCTTGTGTTTTGATTCCATGAAGTAGAGAGTTTAATGTTCCAGCATGCCATGATAAGGATATGATCTGGCCGAGATAGAAACACTAAAGGAAATTAGCTATTGTACTATTCTTTAACATATTGTTTGTGTAGCAGTTTCATTTAGAATAATTTTGAATAATCTTAGAGTACCTTTTAAAAAGAGATTTTTTTATTTCTTTTTTGGCCCGGATGAAAAGTGCGGCTTTAAGATATTTCTCCTAAAATAAATTTCAGGCCGCCTCATTTATAGTCAGCATGCCTTGATTACTTGCAGACATACTGGAAATTTACATGCGCTTTTCTCCATTATAAAACACTGATCTGTTCAGATCATTAGCTCCCTCATGACTAGCGCTTGGCAGCAAGCCAAGGCAGGCTAAATCTGGAGCTGTAAATCGTGAGTTGAAATAGCAGAAAGTGGATTTGTAACTTAAAAAGTGTAAACAGTTTGGAAAATGAAGTAATTTTAGAGTATGATTGATTGCCTTAAGATTGCACTTTAAATTATCCTAGGGTCTCCAATGCAGATATATGCACTAACTGCTTATTATATATTGTCACTTTTTTTGGGAACAATAGCATTGTTGGTAGGCTTCTAAACAATGTATGCTTCTCCTAGAGTGACCTTTGAGGAAATGAATAGTTTTATTGTGTGTCCATTACTTTGCCTGAAACAACATTTTTGAGTTATTAATTTGCCGTGGTCTATAAATAAAGGAATCAAAATGCAAAGCAGCTGCATTACACTGCATATAGTTCATCAGACTTGTGCTTAAACATCACCGTTTAAGATTGATAATGCACTGCATAAATAATTTTTTTCCCTCTGATAAATTAGTAATGTTTTGTGTAGCCGATAGTTGCTGGAGATTGGTTCCTGAACACTGCAGAAGCAAAAATTAATCTTTTTTTTAAGCACAAGCAATAAGTGAACGCTCTGGGCGCCTGTCACTCTGCATCCACTTTTCCAAGGAGCCCAGTGCGCTTAATTGTGTGGTTGAGAGTCAGAAAAGCACTGACACAGGCATCTGCAGTAGGAAACGAGGGACTCCAGCAGCCAGTACTTTGGTTCGCGTGTCCTCGTGAGCTCCGCGTGGGACCTTGGTGCTGACGTTCCCGGCACCTCTGCGGCAGGAGGGCTCCCACAGCCTGGCAGCAGCTCAGCCCTGCCCGGGGCACGTGTGGGCAGCGGGCACATGCCAGCATGGCGCTCCCGGTAGCAGACGTGAGAGAACGGTGATCCTGCTCCCTTGTGCATATGAGATGAAGCTCTGGAGCCTGGGACCAGTCGTAGAAAATCCCAGGTTGCTGGGGCAGGCATTGCCGGGGGAGCAAGCACCAGGCTGGAGGCACCCAGCAGTGGTGGTCCCAGGCGGCACGGGGATGCCACGGGGCCATGGGCGCGTCGTCGGGAGCCTGGCATGTCACCCCAGTGGGACAGGGCTGCGGGCTGAAAGGGAGTGTGTCACCAGGAGGCACGTCCAGGAATGTGGATATGTATGTATTGGATTTGGAGCCTTTAAGGTTTAGGGCATAATTTCCTCTGCTCGCTCTGTGCTGGCCAGGGAGGGTAGCAGTGGGAGGTAAACGTGCTGTTGGGTCAAGAAAGCGCATGCCATTCAGTACCTGGTGTCTTGTGAGTTCTGGCTGGTAGCAAATAGTGGCAGAAACAGTTTGCTGCTCTTCTCGAAAGAGGGATAAAATCAATCTTTTATATGTTCCTGCCTACAAGGGCAGCCTGGTCTCTAAAGTCACAAAGACCTCTAGTGTGGAACAAGACCTCAGGTTAACTTTGTGGGTGTGTGCTTGTAATTACAGGTGTGCGCTAAGTGCATGTATTCTGTGCATCCCAGGACTGCTCTCTGCTGCCCAGGCACATGCTGAAATGGCCATGCTAGAAATTAAGAATCTAAAACTGTTTAACTGACATTAGCGATGGTTACAAATCACAATAAATAGCTTGAATAGAATATGTGGCAAAAACTCCTACAGTTTTGTATCGGAGTATGTTTTTCATCTGTCCTTGCCCTAGATTTGATGTCTAGCACTTGGTAGATACAAGGCTCTGTTTTGTCCTTCTGGAAGCTCCTTTCCCAGAGAGTATTTTTTCCCAGTGTTACACCCATCCTTGATCTTCCTTCCTCTCTCACTCCATGTTTGAAGTGAAGGTTTTGCACTTGTATTGGTAAAACAGGTATCGCTGAGGTGTGAGCTCAGGTCTGGGAGCCAGGACCTGCTGAGAGCGAAGCTCAGTGACTCATTCGGTGGCCTTAAGCAAGTCAGAACATCTCTGAGGAGGTTATTTCATATGTAAAATGGGAAATAATACTTATCTATCTACCTGCCTCATAGGAATGCCCTGAGGACTAATTAGCGTCCATTAAGTGCTTTGAAATAGACAGTGCTATCTATTATTAGAGCACACTCCAGACTAGTAGATAGTATGTTAGGATTGTTTTCTACTTGGGAGCCTTCCTTGCTGCTGGATGTCGGACCTAAGCCCATCGGGAGCGGAGTGCAAGCCGCTGGTGTTCTCAGGAAGACTGGCAGCATTTTGCCGGGCCCTTCCTGGGCAGATTCACTGGAGACTTACGCTCTCGCTGAAAACTTGGAAAGAGTCTGCCTAGAGAAAGGAGTGGGAGGATGCTTGCTTGTTCTCCTCAGCTCATAGGCATAACTTGTCCTGAAATCCTTTCTCACCCTGCCTGCACCTGAGGCCTTCTCAGACAACTCAGGTAGCGCGGCTTCTCTTCTTCTCCGGGAACTGCTTCCTGGTCCTGCAGGAGAGGAAGAGAAATCCTGTGTTAGTTCTCAGGAGGAACGCTGGGCTGGGCTGACAGGTTCTCATGGCTGGGAGCCCTTTCTTATTCAAAAGGCTGTTCCTCTTTCTTCAAGAGCAAATGCTTCTGTTCCTTCCCTTCACTGCTTCATAACACACTCCTCTGCAAAGTCCTTAGAAGGCAAAATCTACTTTTGGGGATAGGATAGTAAACTGTGCGAGTGTGTGTCTGCTGAAGTCTGGGAGTCTTTTCATTACTGTAACGAGGAGGTTGTTATCTGACCAGCAGCTCCTTTTGTTCTCTGGCGCATCTTCTTTCACCATAAACTGTTGTACCTCTCTCACAGATGCCGTAATAACCTAGTTCAAAGGACCCAGCCCTGTTCTCACTGAAGCCCACAAGCCTGGTCTTTCTTACAGTGAGACTAGGACTCGGTCCAAGTTGACTTGAGAGAAGCTTTATTTCTCTCCGTTTGCTCCTCACACATCTCTCAGGCCATGAGTAATGTGCAATGAGACGGGAAAACCTGTGTGAAATTTTCCAAGGGAATTTTCTATGTTTTAATAACATTAATGAAATTGCTTAACACCTCATCAGATTTTTCAGCTTATGGTGTTGGGACTTTGATGCATCCCTGTTTGGGTGCTCAGCACCAGAAGGTGCTTCCCTCAGAAATGGGACTGAGAGCTCTTAGGAGCATTTGGTCCAATGATCGCAGTTTAGTTTTGCAGAGACCTCATTGGCACAAGAATCAGTAGATAACCATTCCTAGGCGGCCCTCTGTATGTCCTCTTTTGCCTGTGGGATCAGGAAGGGATCGGGAGTGACCAGCCCACGAACTCTCACATGCCTGCGACTGATTCCTTTTCCACTGAAATGCAGCTGTGCCACAGAAAAAATGTAATAATACAAGCCTGATCATGCAGGAAGGCTCCGGCATTGCTGAACCTCAGCATAGTTGGTTTGTTCATCTTTTCTTGCATATCGTTCAGTTTTTTTGTCCTCTTTGCCTAGGAGAGGGTGCGTGTTAGCTCCCGTTTCCTTTACACCTTCTTCTTAATGCTCCTCTTCAGCCTGAGTCAGCTTTGTTGTGATGCAGGATTGGATTAAATGAGCAACCGCAGGCTCACTCACGCACCCTTAGCAGCTATTGAAGCTACATTTGGGTTGTTTTTCAGAGCAACAATTTGAGGGCAATTCGACGTTCAGTTAAGAGGTGAGACATCCCAAGATGCTGGGGGAGTGCGGTGGGGAGCAGTTGGGCTGGTGGCCTGGAGTTTGGCAACTCCCAGCTGGCCTTTCCCGATGCTGTTCCTCGTGCTGATTTTCACCTGGTCACAGGGAAGGAGGGGAACCGGAGTAAGGTTGTCCTGGGGAGCAGATACATCCTGCGCTGGCATGAGATAAAGGACAGTAAATTCTTGGAAAAAAAATATGTTTTTGTAACTGCAGTGTTTTTTTTTTTTTCAAGAAACATCATCATGCTAATTCTAATTCTGTGCCACTCCTGGATTTAAGCATCATTACACTGCAGATGATAACTCAAGTTTATCTGTAAAATTCTTTAACTGTGTTTTTTTGTTTCCCAGCTTGACTTCTTTTGCTCTTCTCGCCTTTGATTGGCTTCCAAAAAAGTTATTAACATGTTGCAAAACAAATACAAGGGGCTGCTGAAGCTTATTAAAAATGGTTTCTTTTGTTCATATCTGGCAGTTGACAAATTGTCTTGTGCTCTATCTTACCTGCTCTAGTGTGAAAGGTTACATGAGAAAATGGCTGCAAATAAATTGCCATTGAATGTTGTCGAAGACTAAGCATACTGCTTCTCTATTAAGGACCTCTTTTAAAGCTCTCTATTCAGGCTCCCCTCTGCATGTCTCTCTAACACTTGTCTGTTATATTATGTTTGGCACAGAAGGAAACATTAAATAGAAAAGAAATGTCTGACTGTGGTGTTTCTAGACCCTATTATCCCTCTGTCAAATGTCCACATGAGAAGGGTACAATTTTTGTCCATATTGATGATGATTTCTGAAGGTTTTACTAACCATCTTTGGAGTGAATTGCTAGAAACAAATGAAATTGAAAAGCATATTTTTGCAGCTTTGGAAATCTTACTTAAATCAGTGTAATGAGACACACTCAGTAAAATGTAATTATTCTCACTTCTCCATGTGTCAAAGAAATCAGCAGTATGGTTAGGGAGCGGAGGGTTACAGTGAGCTTGTTATTTTTATATGGAGCCAGATACTGCTTGTGTGTAGTAAATGGTAAATAGTAGATAATGCAGTTTTTATGTGTACTAAATACCCGGCAAGAGTTAACGGGGTTGTTATTTCATTAAGGGTTTCAAAGAGGGCATAAATGTCAAAAGCAAAGCTGAACTGTTTAAATCACTGGACCATTTCCACCCTCCACCCCTCGTGTCACGGGTTTGGGACCGGCAGCTTCTGCCGTTGCTATTTCAAGGAGGGTGAAGTTCCTCCGAATTTTCAGAATGATAGTGAAAGGCCCTGCATGAGACGCAAAGATAAGTCTTTTGACTCATACATTTGGGGGTAATGGGAAATGAATGTGACTGCTTCTGCCATATGGTAGCGATGGTGTAACAGTCCCTTATGAGTAAGGCTGCGTCGTACACTTCTCTCATTTGTGTGTGAATGGTGCGTGGATGAAAAAGAGAGAGGAGATGACAGAAGACCCTGTTACTCTGATATTAAGCCCAGTAACTCAGTTTAACTCTCAATGGCTTTCCATTTTTTTTCAATTTTTCATTCCTTAAAGTTTTCCCATGCGAGTATGGATCTGTCGTGGACCTCTTCACCTCTTCAGCACAGAAGGCAAGTAACAGACCACAAGTTTAAAAAATCATCGTACTGGAGGATATCTTCAGAAGAAAAAAATTCAGTCTTGAGCACTGGATTGGGGAACCTGTTACTGCCCTTGTTTCGTTATCTAGTAGTTAACTGCCATCCCTGTAAATAAGCATGCACCTCTCTTGCTAGTGGCTCTAGTTGCCTGTATCTATGCAAGGGTAGAGTTTTTCACTCTCTTGTATTTTATCTGTGTAGTGCTATGCTTCAGAAGAAAGGAGCCCAACACACATAATCATGGTAATAATAATAAAGCTGAAGAGAAGTGTTGTAGGAAAAGTTACTGGATGTGACCCCGCTCACGAAAACTCTTTAGGGAATGTGTAACTTGAGCTGTAGCAGCAGTGGAAGTACTTGTGTTCGTAGCATTACTCCCGTGCTCAAGTATTTACAGGATCAGGCTTTACATGTAAGTAATGAAGCGTAGTTCAGTGGTATGTTGGATGGTGTTCAGAGATTGCTGAAAACGGTGCATTAAATAGCACTTTGAATTGCAAAGTGCTGGTTCAGTTTTGTCTGTGAGAATGATAACACTTATTATCTGATTGTTCCCTGTGCAAATCTCACCTCAGGAAAAATTAAATTATGTTTGAATTCAGCTAAAGCAAAGTGTATCATTATTTCCTTTCGTTATTAAAAGGGATTTTTACTGTTTGTTTGTTAAAACTGAAGCAGCTGCCATGTTTGAGCCTTACATGATTTAAAAGCAAATACAGAGGCAGAGCCATTTACAGTACAATTGGCTTGTTTAATGTGATTTAATTCCTCTTCTTGGCTTCGTCATATTACCAAATTATGTTTTCATCCCCCCTCCCCTTTTTAATTCTTTCTTCTTTTTGTTATCAGCAGAATTGAAGCTGCTTATCAGTAACCACGACAACCAGGATAAATACTTGTTTTAAAGCTGATGCACATTCAACCTGAGTGGTCCACATGACCCAGAACATTCAAGAGGACAGGCAGCATGTGCTCCCTTCTATAATCAATCTCCCCCTTCCCCCGTCTCCATCTGCTTTAGGAAGCTAATAGGGCAAAAAACTTCTCTATCAGAGCGGTTTTCTGTAGCGATCTGTGGCTGTTTGGCCGTGGGCTGGCCTGCTCCTGTGCCTTGAGGAATAGGTAGAAAAGGAAATGTGGGGAAGGAGGGAGGCAGGGAGAGAATTTCATGGCCCAGCTCTGACCTTGGCCGCATCCTTGGCACTGGCTCGCTTTTCTCGTGCTCCTCCAGCCGTTGCTGCGGTACTCACCAGCGGTTCGGCGGGAGAGCTGCAGCTTGGCAGTCCCTCCGCAGCGGGGCCAGGCAACCCCAGCCGCGCAGCGGAGGATGCTCAGTAACATGAGGGAGTGACTGGGACGGGGCAGGGCAGGGAAAAGGGTAGTGGTGGCACGGACGCCTTGACACAGAGCCTTTGCCTGGTCCTTGCCCCATCTCTTGGGGAGGCAGGCAGGCTGGGATGCCTTTCGAGTTTCCCTTTTGAGGAAACTTTGGAAAACTCTGACTTACCCAGAAATCCCCACTGATGAGGATTTCTGGGCTGTTTGCTGTCTCCATTGCTCTCTGAGTTGCTTGATGTTGTAGAATAAATCCTTTAAGCTCTCTCTGTCTCAGTTTCTCTCTCTGTGTAATGGGGATAATAATTTTTACTCATCTCCATAAAGCAGTCTGAGGGCTGTGGATGGAAGGGTTATATAAAAGCTGGAAATGACGATTGTCAGTCACTCTTCTTTGGAGCCTGGAAACACCTCATAAACCTGCTTCCTATGGCACAGGAGGGTCCGGGGAGAACAGAGCAGGAGCTGCAGTTATGAGGAGCAGAGTATTGGATCAGGGTATGAAAAAGGAGGTTGAATGTCCATTTGGAAACTTTTTCAGTATTAAATTTCTTTTGTCTTCTTCAAAAATTGAACTTAGGGATTAAATTCAAAGTTATTTGATGGGATAAATATTATGGTAGATTTGATTATATGGACCTGCTATTAGTCATCGATGAACATACTCCGTTTCATCCCCATCAAGTAGGACTAGAACAAATCCAATCCAAATCACTGCCTGTAAAATGTTCTTCAGCTGTGTGCTTTAAGTACGAATGAGATGCTGCTGTCTTTTTTTTTTTTTTTTTTTTTGTAATGACTGTGTTACTGATGGGTGGAACAGTAGTTTCAGTCTCCAGTAGATTTGTAAGTCCTCTCTCTTTCAAATGTTAGACTAATCTTAGGAATTCTCTGAACGACTGATGCTCTTCTGGCACTGTGACAGAAGATGGAGAGCTGGGGAAGTGGCACAAAATTCTGAGAATTAGCTGTGACTCCTCCTTACAAGGGAAGAAATATCCGATACATGCAGAAAGGCTGTGGCATGGTATTCTGTATATTGGCAAAGTAGCTTTTGCCTTTTGATCAATTTAAAAGCAAAATCAAGCAGGCAGACGTCCACGTAAGAACTACAGGCAACTTGTTAACATCATCATTATCTGGTAAACACAAATGTAATCACTGTGTTCCATATCCTGCAACACGTTGCCTTTGTTCTTGATTGCATTAGCATTCAAATAGAGGGGGGTTCTCAAAGCGAGCATGAGTAGCGTGGGTCCTGCCAACAAAGCAGTGTCCCTGTTGTGTCAATAATTTACCCAAATTGTTTTAAATCCAAAAACGCAGATTTCCAGTCCCATGTTACGGGCTTAAATCATTACTGTATTTGCATTTATCTGTGAGGGAAATGTGATTCTTAGATTAATATTTTAGATCTTGTAACTAATTAGCCGGCCAAGGTATGCCAAGTGGTGTTACTCTTTTTTACAGAGACTGTGGGAATGGAAAGGCAAGGTGGGTTGGAAGAGCTGCATTTGGTAAGTCTTCCTTAATCCCTGGGGAGAGAGTAGCTTGGTGTGCTACAGCATGCAGAAGGAGCTTCATAATGGTGATGCAGCTACCCAGGCTCCTCAGCTGTTTCTCCTAGATCACAGCAATGTAGTACAAAGGGACGTGGATTCCTGCTGGAGCTCTTCACCTTGTGTGATTAGATGTGTGAGGTGGTCAAGCAAGGATTCTGCCATAATTCTCCGTTGAAGGCTGTTACACTGGGAGAACCGTCCTTTCTCTCGTAAGAGTACCCAGAGAAGGTGATGATTGGCATTGCATCTTGGCCAGCTGCAGTTACCTGGGCTGTGATCTTGGAGTATTTGGCAGGTTGTAGCTGGAGGGTGATACGGGAAAGTGTTCTTGTTTCCAGATTCCTCTTAAAGGTTTTTAGGTCATAAAGACTGAGTTTCTTCTTCCTCCTTCTGGTTACTCTTTCGTTGTTCTGCTGTTTCTGTTGCTTTTGGACTTTTTGAGGGGGTTGGGTTTTTTAGCTGATGGTGTAGTAAGTTCGTCTGTCTGCTGGCCAGCTGTGTTGTGGCCCCTTGGGATGTTACTAGACCAGGCACGTTTGAGATGTGCCTGTCTGATCTGTGGTCGTTTTGAAGGGTCAGCTGTGCACATCCTCGTCTGGTCTCCCCATGTTCTCCTGCTCCTGCTGCAGAAAGACCTAGCCAAGGAGTAGAACAGGGGAAAGAGAATTGGGTCCTGTCTTAAGAGCTGGAAGAGCCAAAGTCTGTTAACACAGATGAGGTCAGCCTTTTTATATCTTGATGGCGAGTGTATCTGCTGGGAGGGGATGTTTTAGCATGCATTTGGACCATCGCTTTGGCATAGGGCAGAGTGTGTTGGCACTTAGGTGAAATTCATTTCACTCATTTGATCTGCAGGTTAGGCCTCTAGACTGAGCTAGTTGTCACTGATGAGTAACTCCAGAGAGTGAAATGATTCACGCCTTGCAAAAAAGCAGGTTGTAAGGAGATCTGTCTGACTACAGAGGGATCTGCACATCAGTTGTAGACTAAAACCATGTTATGAAATGAAACGAGTCCCATCATGTGAGCGCCAGTGGGTTGCAGAGGCCCTGGCCTCTTCCCAGGTCTTGCGGGGGCAGTGGGACCTGACCACAGCTCTGCAACGGTCAAGGGACCGTCCTGTCTTGGGAGTCCTGGCTGTGCTCACTGAACACCGCCAACCCTTGCCATCCCAGTCCCTCCGGATATCCAGATGCACCATCCCTTCCCTCTGTGCCTGCTGCGTATTGATGATATGGCCAACGCCATGCATACAGGCAGTGATAAACCAGTTATGATATGTGCATCCCCTGGGACGCCCCCTTAGTAGCTGAGCGTAATGGAAGAAGGCAGAGCAGCTCGTGCTGCGAGCGGGCGGGAAGCCTGACGGACACAGCGCTGCTGCTTCCTTCATTTTCACTATATATTCCAAATAACTCCCTTGCTCAATTTGCTACCCACACACCAAAGCATTGTCCCATTTTATCTTGTTCCCCTGATACTTCCATTGCTTATCTTATGAAGATCTGTGTTAACATTTATCAAAACAAATGGCAAGCCTGGGACCTTTTAAGTAGTTTTTTTAGTTAATAAAACCAATCTTCTACTTCTGTTATGTTAAAAGTACATTATCTTTTTATTACAAACTCTCTTTAGCTCTGTCTGTTTTCCTTCTTGGCAATTTCATGACTGCTCCAGTTGATTGCTGTATGGAGAATTACAAAATCATTAAGGGTGGGGTTTTACCAGCTGACTTACAGTACAAGCCATTTCTCAAAATAACCACAACAGTGCAATACTGATGTGTAATTTACGTCACAGTATGTTTTTATGAAATAGTTTGTGGCTTATTCATTTAGATTTAGAACTGAATATCTCTTCTCTCACTTGTTAATCAACCTTCCTTTTTTTTTTTTTCTTTTTTACTTTTTAATATTTTCCACTCCTTGGCTTGGCTTGCCTCCAATTTAACAGCTACAGTGAGAAGAAAAAAAAGATCTATTTTTTTTTTCTTTGGCCTGCAGTTTAACTGCAAGTGTGTTTTCCTCTTTCATGTATACATTTGTGTTAACTGCCTTGGAAGAAACGGTAGATCAGTGGCAGAATGTATTGCGCAAAGGTAGAACAGAGAACTGATAAAATAGATGCAGAAGTTTGGAATTTGAAACCACAGCAAGCGAGTGACGCTATTTAGTCTCCTGCTCTAGTACATTTCCTTTTTAAAAATGACTTTCTGTATAATGTCTTGTAATTAGAACAGGAAATCATTGAGTAACTGGAAGAAGAATAAGAGCACTTAAACTGAAAAGAAAATTACCTTCCGAGAAATTATATTCACAATTTTTTTTTCCTCTAAATTTTTTTTTTCTTCACATTGCAGTGTTGGTAATGATAGTAACAGATGTACGTACTGTTATCTGTATCATTGTTCTGCTTATGTTTTCTGGGGAAAAAAAATCATTTTCAGTAATACAAAAAATGAATGGACAGAAAATGGGAAATGCCTAATTACAAAAAATATTCTGTGTCACAACAGAGTAGCAATTAAATTGAAACTTCAATATAATTATCAATAACAGTCGAGCCTGGAGCTGTGCCAAGTGCGTAAAGTTGCTGCTCAGCCTTTATGTGGTTGCTAGGAGCACAGCGAAAAGTATAAAGCTTCGAGAAAGGAATGTCTAATGTAATAAAGTAACAGAAGGTAGCATAAATCATTGTGAGAGCAGTTCATATTGACATTATTTTACTTAAATTGGGTTGAAACTAGACATTTAGTCTTACAAGAGGCTCAAATTCATATTTCTTCTGAAGAAATAACTCTCTGCTTTCTGGGAAGAAGTGGAGTGTGTGCTTTTCTAGCACGAGCTGAATACATATTTGGAGTCTTTCAAGCAAAAATCTTTAAATGTTTGTTTCTGTTGGCACCCAAATGCATTTGCACTAATACGATTAAAAGAACTAAAGGGCAAAATACTTGGCAGATTTTGCAGTTGAGGTAATTAGGTACAGGAAGGAACATGCATAGTTTTTCCATCAAGCTCTATAAAATCCTGGTGTGAAGGTCTTTTTAAAGAAAAAAATGCTTACTGATGTTGAGAGTAGATTATGGCGGTTAGCAATAACATTGTAGTCTGATGTTTCCGAAACAAGCAAACAAAAAGCCGAGTTACATTTTTGTATTTCTCTGTTCTTTCTGTAAATAGTTCTGGCTCTAGATGGATTTGTTAGTAATTCATGCTTTTAGCAGGCTTTTTTTCTTTTGGGGCTTTTAATTGTCTTGCATTACATATTAAAAATGGTTGTGCTGATTTGAAAAGTCAGTTCTTACATAGATTCATTGTGTTTGGCATTTCATGCATCTCCTACTTACAAAGACAACTTGAAGAACATGTAATCCAACATAAATGCCAGGCTGTGCCAAATCCCAGCTCTCTTTACCCCTCACAAAGGAAACTGTTGGATTACATCTGTGCATATATAGGCAGCGTTCGTAACGCAGGGGCGGACCTCGTGTTGTAATTACAGCTACTCTGTTTTCAGCTCTGAAATATACAAGTAAATGAAAAATTGACATCGGAGGGGGTTATTAAAACAAGTAATTATGGTATAAGCATGGATTAGAGTAATTTCAGTGGAATCTTACAAGCGGCATACTGTAGGTATTATCTTTTACCTTATTCTCTCTACTGAAGCTACAATGAAATTCAGAAATATAGCATCGTGGTCTTCTAGGACCTTGGTTAAATGTTTTTAGAAATTACATTGTTTTTCTGGATTTTGATGGAAAGCGATTGACGTTTTGATCTCTCCTCTTCCTAAGAGTAAACTCCTTCTGATCATATTTATCAAAAATACACAGCAATATACACGAAGCCCACCATTAAATGACGTGTTAGATTTTGCAAGAAGAAAAATACTCCTTCTTTGGGCTTGCATTTTATTAGGGATTGGTCTACTTTGATTTTGCTTGTGTGGGTGTGGTTGAGAAAAAAAGTCTTTGTTCCAGGAACACTGTTTGTCTTTCACTAAACAAATCTTCAGTTTATTCAGTCTTTATTCGTTCTTAGAGGTTTCTATTGAACCTGGAGTGAATAAGGAAAGGAAAAAATGCATCATGAAGTACTCATTGGAGTTGCACAAGCATGTGTAAAAGTAATCCTGTAAAAAATGACATGATATTAATTTATGCCATGGGTTTGAGTTAAGATGTTAGTTTTCAGGGATAGGAAGTCTGTATAATTCTGTGCAGGGACTTACAGCACATTTGTCTAGAAACTAATGGTTTACTACAAAGGCACATGGGACATACATTTATATACACCCTGTTTAAAAAGCTGACCACATCCTGGCATGAGAGAAGTGCTGTCAGATCAACAGATTCAGCTCACCGCTATCTACAAGAAGGTATAAAGTAGTAATAACTGTCAGGCATGCGTATATGAAACTCTCGAAGGAGCTAAAGGATGGATCATGTGCTTGTTAATTCCTAGAACAGTTTTCCTGATCAGACTTTAGAGTTTCCTAATAAAGAAGAGACTGTCTTAATCCCAGGGGCGGTTGCTTTGGTCATGTTGTTTTGTAGGCTCATGGGATACTTGCTGAAAACAAAGCATGGCCACATCCTTATTGACCAAAAGAGGTGTTAGAGCCATAAATGTTATTTTCTCAAAAAATTAATGTAAATGCTGTTTACCAAAACATGTTACTTTTACTTTTTTACACAAGTTGTTTGATCTCCCCACCTACCTCAGGGCAGCAGGTAAAGTTCTGAATTTTTAAAAGTGTTGGCTTTCAGGAGCTGCACTTGTAAAAACAGGGTCCCTCTGCTGTGCTGAATGCATTGCATTCGTCTGCAGTGATGACATTCTAGGCAATCTGTCTGCTTCCAGAGACTTCTGAAAATTTAGCCTTTTACATGTCAGCATTTCCATTGCCTCACACAAATCAAGATGCGCTGTGCCATCGTATTTAGCTGGGGAGAACTGATCTGACATTTCTTTCAATATCTGAAGTGATTTTTACTTTAAGGGTATGAAAGATGATTTTGATATTAGTAACAGGATTAAATATTAGACCCTTTGTCTCCAACAGAAGAAATAGCTGAGTTATTCAGCAGTCAGAGTACAGCAGAAAACGTAAGCTGCATACTCTTGCTTTGTCTTCATTGGCATGCAGGGAAAGGCATGCTCGGTTACCCCACCTGAGGAGATAAATGAGCATAAAAAGAAGTGCTGTTAAGTACTTGGCTGCATACCTGCAAATGAATAATTTCTCATGTTTGCATCTGTTTTTTTGCTGTTAGGTTTCCTGCTGGTTATCATATGATGAAACTTGATTGTGGTAGTTCAGAATCCACCACCTTTATGCCTAATATCATTTAAAACTCAGGGGAATGGAAAGGAGTGAGCTCAGGATTGCTTTACATTTTGAGCCTACCTTTTGACAGTATGAGCTGCTTGGAAATTCATTTGCTCGTTGTGCTCTGTAGGTGTTTTATTGAGTCCTGCCGCATTTGCAGTTAATGTGAAGAAAGTTACTTCCACCTGTTGGGGCAGCTTCGCATCACTGCCCAGGTCAGATCAGCCCACCTCCCTGGCCCGGGGGCTCTTTGGTGGTTGCCGGTATCAGGCACTTCAAAGGAGCATTAGCAGCTGTATACTCTGGGGCTTGTATATTATTATTTTTAAAAGGTGTTAGGTGGTGTAAATATGAGTTCAGTGGGGTTGTATAGAGAGCTGAGTAGGAATGACAGATAATATTTCTATCAAAGCAGCCAAGTTGGCAAAGTATGGCGAGCGCTTTGATTCAGGCGATTGGCCATCTTGTGCAGAGTGGTGTTTCCTTATGCAATCAGGTAGAGTCCTTGCGGGTAAGCATGGCAGAACTGGACAGAAAGCCAGAGAAGAAGTTGTTTCAATAAACTTTTTCTAAAATTTCTATTTTTAACTTTTCTTTTGAAAACCACGCTATAAAATACAGGTCTTGAGAAAAGGATGAACTAGTGGGCCATGGGTTTTCTGAGCTGCTTGAGTAACAGCCTTGTTTTGTATTTTTCTGGCATAGTAATTTTTTTTTTTTTTTCCCCTTTTCTTCTTGCAGGTGAGGATGATGAAGATTCAAACCTGCTAATTCTCAGCTACCCACAGTACTGTCGGTATCGTTCCATGTTAAAGCGCATTCAGGACAAGCCTTCTTCAATACTAACAGACCAGTTTGTTTTAGCCCTGGGTGGCATTGCAGTAACAAGCAAGAACCCTCAAATCTTCTACTGTCGGGATACATTTGATCATCCAACTCTTATAGAAAATGAAAGTATATGTGATGAGTTTGGTAAGTCACTTTACAGCTATTTTCTTTTTCTTATAAGTAAAGATGTTTTTCTTCTCAAGTGTCTGCTGATTTCCAAGGGGAAAATGTGATTCCTTTAAAGAGAACCGATGCTATTTATGTTTGAAATGTTAAGTACTAAATGTACTCTTTCCTCTGAGACTGAAGTCTTCTAGCCACCAGTGATCTCGGTATTGCAATTTTAGTTTATAACGGTCAAAGATAATGTTAAATGGGTAGAGTGTGTAGCACAGTTACTCAGTATAAGTGAAAGGAGCCATTGTCTGGATTTGAAGTTTATGTACCTTAACCATTAGCCTATAGCCTATGTCTTTGCAGAAACTTTACAATGTGTGTTGTATTTTTAAAGTCATTGTTTGTGCAGTATGCTAACAAATGCAAAACAGGAGAGACTCCCTGCACGTCCCATTCCTGCTGCGAAGTGCTCATCAACTGCGCATATGCTCTCAGGGCACTGTACAAATGTCAGCTATAGATTGTGTGTTTCTTGCCTTCCTGGAAGGTGGACTTTTTCAGTAGGGGTTTTGCCAGTGCTAGGAGCTTGATTTTCCAAGTGCAGAGGCACTTCTGGGAGGTGACCTCTTAATTCAAAGAGTGTAGAGAATACTCTGCTGCTCTAGAGGAGTATGCAGCCCCTCACAGCTGGGAGAGAAGGCTGCAAGATGTGATTCCAATAGCTGCCAGGTAATTTAACACTTCTGGTTTTGTTTTGTTTTGTTTTGTTAAATCAACCCAAGTGCAGAGGGTATGCTGCTGAATGTGTGGCAGAATGCATATTCTACACATGCACAAGGCAGTAATGGGTTTGGTGTAATTTCTTCAGCAATGTACCTATGCTGTAAGAATCAAGTTTTATAACCAGTATCACCAGATGGATGAGCACTGTGGCTAATGCTAGTAGAGTCTGCAAGGAAGCTCTTGTGGTCTTCTAGAGAGACAATTTTTGTTTATCCATTTAACATATAATAATGGGAGTAAGAGGGAAGGGACTCAACAGTGCTTGTGATGGGAAAATAATGTCCCCCTTTTTCCTAACCTTAGCATGTTGGCTACTAGTTTTCTGCCCAGTCCAGGCCTTTGGTATTTTAGCAGAGAGAAATGCCAGCTCAACAGGTGGAACTGAAGCATTTGCTGGGGCGCAGTGGGACTGCTCTTCCGCTGCACCGTGCACTGATCAGCTCCCAGCAGGCAGGAGAGATCTGTCCTGCTGTGGTGTCATCACCAGAGCAGATTGCTACTGTTAATAGTTTTAATTTCATGATGCCAAGCTTTTGCAGAATGGGGCCCAAACTGTCAAGTCCACTTCCACAAAACATTGCAGGCTTTGAATGAACTACAAATAAAAGTGTTGGTTCCTCTTAGGGATAGGGGTGGTAGAAAAAATGAATGAAATGTCCTGGAAGATTGGTCCAATAACATGATAGTACTGTGTTGATTTTTATTTACTCTGAGCTTCAGCTCAGAATATAAAGTTCAGTTTTAATTGACTATCCTTCTCATATAGGAAAGGTTATTTTAGGCTTGAAGGCGTTTGATGAGCATACCATCTGTTTTCCACAGAGTATTTTATTCAGGGTCATTCCTTGATTACAGGTTTGTTGAAATAGTTGGATCCATAATGTAAGTGTATCATGGAATATTAGTAATAGATGAATCAAAGAGATGTGGAGTGATACAGAAACTACGCTTAGTGAAGCATAGCAAGTGCTTTGTTCAGTCTCTGAAAGCTAACTATGCCATTCTGTTGACCTTTGCGAGGCAATTATCTCATTATCAAACCAGAGCCACAGAAATCTTTGCCACAGAAATTAATAATGTGTATTTAAAATTTAGTTTGGTTTAAGAAGCAGATTTTTTAAATGCCTATAAAAACAAAAATGTACTACTCTTTAAAAGTATTTTTTATGAAAATAATGATGTGGTAAAATTTGCAAGCCTGCTGTGTTAGGAAGGAAAAAACTGTCCAATGTATGGTTCTGTTTCTATATTGCAGAATGTATGGTGTCAATTATACTACCTTTGTTGAAGGCAACAGGCCAAGTGCTATTTTATCCTTTTCTTTGCTGGCAGGACAATAAAATATATAACACTTTGTTATAGAAACAGTTTACGTTGATACCATGTAGATGGATGTCACCTGTGGAAAGTGATGACTGCTAGATAAACAGAGGCAGGGTGGTACAGTAGATAAATGGATTGCTCTAAGGCACTGGTATTTATCAGTCAAATCTGAGGGGGAGACCAGATTACAGAAATGTGACTAAAATTCGTTAAAGGTGCTTATAAAGAGATCCAGACACATTTACTTTGAGGGGCTTGGCTATTTCTTACCTTGCAAATGAAAGACGCATGCAGAAGGAAAAAGATGTGACCATGTGTATTTCCCCATCACCTGAAATTCCCCAAACTCTAAAGCAAGTACAAAATTTGGGGCAATATGGCTTATGAATGTCTTTGTGAGAACCTAGGACTTCTGGTATAGAGTCAGGGTTTCTTCAGAAGCGTTGCTGTATGGTGAGGTGCTATACCTTCTCTGAGCATTGGCACACCATGCGCTAGATACAGCATGTAACAAGGGAGACACCAGAAATACTTTACAAAGAGCCCCATTCACCACAGCGTGTAAGCTGTTGTTCTTGTTAGGCAGTTCTAACACAGAGAAATGTTTTTCCAGGAAGTATTATCCCCACTTTTATTAAACCTTTTTAAGAAAAACTATTTGTTTTGCACTGACTCCTTCTGGTCCCCCGCCTCCTTTATCCCATTCTGTGAAGGTTAACAAAAAATAAATCAGGAAATGAGGAAGAAAAATCAAGTTTTGTTGACAGTAGTTAAGGTGGAAAGTTCTGGGGTTTTGGTGTGGGATTTTTTTCTTTTTTAAGTAGGAAAAGTAAGCAGATGCTGCCTGTCGGCTCCTGCAGACATGGCTGGAAGAGATCTGTGAAGCACTTCAGGCCTTGATGCTTTGGGCAGTCCCGTGTGGATGGCCTCTGTATATCCACAGAGCTGCTTTCAAGGGTTAGGGCTGTGGAAAGCTTCACCTCTGGCTTCAGCGTGGGCTACCACCACAGATACCTGCCGTGGGTGCAGGAAGCTTGGAGCATCTACCTACGTCTGCATGTCTCCTGCGCGTGTACTGCTGTATGGTACATGCCTGACTGGTTTGGGCAGGAATATTCAGGGCTGAGTTTCTCATGAGTCCTTTTCTGCTTCTCCTGTAACTTGGTTCATTGGGCCACGATGTCCTGCAGAGGAGGCTGCTGGAGAAGCGGGCTGCTGAGGAATTGGCTCCGTGGCTGAAAGGCTCAACCATTGGCATCTCTGTCTTTGTGGCCTGCCACGGAAGGGTTTGCTCTCCATTTACAGGGGAAAGCTTGCTTCTGGTCAGCAAGCAGGAGACATAAGCCATGGACCTTGATGACCAAAGTTCATGGACATGACCACAGTCAGACTGTGTGCCCTCCTGAAGTGAGAGCTGTTAGAGGTCCTCCCAGCATGGACAGTCCAGATGGATAATGAAACACTGGTGTTGCTGGCTAGAAACAAGAAATCTGAGATTCTGAAACCTGCACAGAAGGTAGGGGTGGAGTTGTCCACAGTCGAACTGGCGCAGGAGGGCTCGAGCCCTGGCTGGTGGTGCCACGGGCTGCGGGGAGACCTCATGCTCCATCCAGCGGCTGCGGCAGCGGGGCTCTGCTGCAGCCCCAGGTGCTGGTTCTGCCCTCCCGAGGGAGGGACTGGCTGGACACAGCAGGGTGATCAAACAGAATCGGTGCTCTTCATGGCCTCATTTTATTTCTCTGTGCAGACTAGACTTCATCTACACATTCCTTTATCTAACTGTTCATATTAATTGGCATGTGAAAAATCCCAAACCCTATTTCCTCATTCCCCTGCTCCCTTAAAATACAAAGAATATATAACAGCTGAACAATTCATTTCTCTTCAACTCGAGATCATTGGTAAAGACATTTTTCAAAATTAATTTGATTTATCAGCCTCTGGGGTTACTGTTGTGGAGTAACTTTTGTAAATGCATATAATTTACTGGCATTTGCTGTGTGGTCATATATGCTGCAAGAGCAAAGGAATGAAAAAATAGGAGTTCTGATAGTTTTTGTTATAGACCAAAGAGATCTGGCTGGAGGCAAAGCTGCCTGAACAGCGTCTAGAAGATGTATTTGAGGGCTTTTGGCCAGAAATCAGTGTGCAAAGTTGTTGCTAGAGCAGCACACGTCCTCTCTGCATTTGCCTGTCCGAACAAGGTGACTTGGCCTTCTACCAGGCTCGTACCTGCTCTGCTGCAAGGAGTGACTTGCAGGGCGCATCGGTGAGCGTGGCTTCTTTCCTCACCCAGCTGTGGGCTGCGTTGCCGAGTGCGTGTAGACCCCTGCAGCCAGTGAGCGCACAGGTGTGTCCTTCGGCATGACTGCCACCCTCCCCAGGCCTGGGGACGCGCGGTCCTGCGAGAACAGGCACACAGCTTGGAAGCGGGAGGGTCGGATGCTCAGGTGATGGTGAATTTCTTCAGGCCCATCACCTTCACCAGCTGAAAACCCAGCACAGAAAGATTTGTCACGGTGCTTTGCTGGATAAATACTATAAATCTTGCCTGCTAAAGATGAGCCAGAAGTCTGTATTTCGTTTTGTGAGCATGGAGTTGCACGTTGCATAAACAGGAGTGTGAGGGAAAACTGAATACCTTATTTCTTCTCAAAATTTTTAAAATATATTTGGTAAATTTTAAATCATTCTGGATTACTTTTATAGCAAGCTGGGTCCAATATGCCATTAAAAAAGCTGTTTGGTCCCTGGGGTGCTGTAAACACTTGTTCACCCCCAAAAGAAGGTTAAAAGTTTTATTTTTGCCTGTAAAGGCCAATTTTTTATAAAATATTTCATACCAAAAAGTGAGAGAACTGCATCCTGCTATGGTATTAATATCATTTTTTCCTCTGAAAAATGAAACATTAATTTTACCGTAAGAAGAGCAATGCAGAGAGAAACTTCTCATTGTGTAAATGATGTGTAAAGGCATTGCAGTCCCCACTTCCCTTCTCCCTCCCCCCCCAAAAAAACTAACAATACATTGTTTGCATTGGGAAATCATCTACATTAAAAAAAAAAAAAAGAACAAAACCTTCACCAACTCGGATCTCTCTGTAGAAGAATGCAGAAAGCAGATTCTCTCACTGCCCAGGTGAGCAGGGAATAGTTAGGAGTGGGGAAAGATTTGCCCAGCCTCTGGGGTTTCTGGGCTGGCAATTTCAGGAATTACCTTTTCTTGTCATTTACCAGGGAAACATGGCAGGACAGGGCTACAAAGAAGAGGAGCTTTTTAGGGGTAGGTAATGTGCCACAGAAAAATGTTAGGATGGAAGCTGATGACTTCAGGGTATAGAGTGGTACCTTAGCTCCTGGTACAGCTGAAATTTTGTCTTTGCTCTTATTATACATTTTAGCTTACAGAAGTTTGTGACTAATAGATAAAATAAGTTGTTTAGGGGGAAAACATAACAAAACAAAACCCTGGCAGGGAATGGAACTTAAAAACAAAAAGATGGGGAGTCGGGGGTGACGACAAGAAAGAAGGAAGAAAGAATGTTTCCAGTCCAGTGAAATACGGAGTTTTCCTATTGGTAAGGTTCTTTATTCATGTGAGTCAAAGTTGGCATTTGTTTTTAAACCAGCTCTAGTATAAAAATCATACTTAAGACTGAAACGTTGGGTTTTTTTTATGTTTTTCAGCTGAAGTAAAGTGTCAGCATTTTTACTACTGACTGTTTAGGCTACCTGCAGGATAATTTATATCAATGAAACTCAGAAAAGCCAACAAGAGCTTCCTCCAATTCCAGGTCTTCTAATCTCAGGTCTTCTAATCTTCTCCTGTCACGTTAGGTGATCACTTGTCCAGACGGTCGGCATACTAATGTTCCTTTCTCTTCCGGATTTCCTCAAATTTGTGTCAGTATTTTCATCAGCGTAGCTCATAACTACATTTTAATGATCAAGAATAGGTCCCAGTTTAGCCAGACTTGGTTATCTGTTTCACATGGCCAACTTTCATTCTTTGGAAAAACGGAGCAGCTGTACTGGGTCCAGCAAGCTCAACATTTAGTCTCCAAAATCGGCTAGAAGATAATGGTTTATCACACTTAAGTCTATAGTAACTTATCAGTTCATAGGGATATTTAATAAGCTGGTGTTAGCTGTGATTAACTGCAAGTTACCCATCATTGTGCCATTGGTCCTTCCCCTTTTACCTTTTGAGATCAGCATCCAGCATGAGGATGTGCCACTAGCTCAACAATGGAAGACCTTTTTTTTTTTTTTTAATCTCTTTTAAAACATTTTACATCTGGTTCTAGGAACAACCTATGATGTTGATATCTATGATAATGCACAAGACTGAGAGCATAATGGGAGAGGAGATACTCGTGTTTACTTGTGCACCAAAGGCTGGGGAGAAACACCATGAGCTGGACGCTGCTCTGAGCCATGTTGGCTATTTGTTGCTGTGTTCTCGTTCACAGGCAGCACCAGAGTTTTGGGTCTGGTGTGTTCACCTAAGAGCATGTTGCAAAAGTCTGTGTTTAATGGGGGCAATAGATCCTGCTGTGACTCATACCAGTTCAAGGGTACAGTTCTGATGTCCCTCACTTCCTTGCCTTTGACCAGGGACTGCATGGGCAGGGCCCCCGTAGCGCTGCAAGTTCCCAGATGGATGATTTCAGGCTATCTTAACAAAAATGTGATATTAGAGTGGGATTGCTGTTAGTGCTCCTCTGCTAAGACTAGACTATTTAAGCATTTAAAAATTTGATCGGAAGAGTATGGAAGGTTTTTATTAGTGTAGATAGTGGGACCTCCTTAGATGGATCTTTACGGTGGCATCTCCAACAGTCTGAAAAATATGCAAATATTTTCCTAGGCCCTGGGTAGAGTGGCTTAGCTAAATATTTCAAATTTTAACTCTCTCAAAACAAAAACAGGACATAGCTGGAGGGGAAGTAATGATTAATGCATAATAGTGCTGCATACAATGTAGATAGATAAACGTACATTTCCTCCTCCCTCACACCCCACCTCTGCAAACATTAGCTTTTAGCATGAAAAACTGGAAATGTTCTGGATTCTGGTCAGACCTCTTTCTTTTTTTTGTTAATTCAACTGTAGAGTAAGATATTAATGATCCCCAGATGTTGTTTATAATGATTGATTTTTCAGTTGTGAAAAAATACTTGCAGTTTTTTTAAACAATTGATATTTTCTAGTGTGCTCTGCAGCATTTGAATAAAATGTCTGAAGGCAGAGCTGTTTATATGCCCAACATAATTGCTTCTGTTAAGTGATTTCTTCATTCTTAACATTTTTAGCTCTAATTGCTTTTTCCCCATACATCTAAAAATAAATATTTGCAAGTTTTGCATTCTGTCACTCATTGAAATGCATAAAATATTTGTATACTCAAAGCAAAAAGACACTGATAAGGGGTCACATTCTGTCTCACTTACAGTGGCGTAAATCCAAAATAACTCTGTCCGCTTCAGTGGCTGTTACTCAGGTTTTTCACCAGTTAACCAAGGGCAGAATCTCACCCGACATTAACAGCAAGCTGCTAAGTGAGCATAAGTAATGTGTGCTAAAGTAAGATAAAATACCTTCCTGTCTGTAAGAACTTCAATAGAAACAAGTGCTGTTTTCTTTACATTTCCACTAGCAACCACAGCTGTAACCAGGATAAATATTAAGATAGGTTATTTCTCACTCTGTAAAATCAGAGTCAAAACTCCTTCATGGAGAGCATCTACAGCGCGGTCGGCTGTGCTGAGCACTCCCAGGGCGGCAGATGCAGAGTGGCGGGGTAAGGGCTGCCCACGGGGATGCTGCTGCCCCTGCCTCCTGCCCTTCGCCCCTGCTTTTGGCCGGGCCTTGGGCTGCGTGCTGCAGCCCTGGGAGCCAGGCGAGGCTGGAGGCTTGGCTTGGAGCTCAGGGCACCCATGCCCTGCGACATACATCACAGGGCAGGAGATGAGGCATCCGTGGCAGAGCCAAGGTGCTCCCAATTCCAGTCCAGCGCTTTTAACTGGAAGGCTCTTCTTTTCCTCTTTTAATTTTAATTTGGTTGTGGATACGTGACAGTATTGTGGGGTTTGTGTGTTTCATTAGCCCGAGTTTGGCAGAGGATGAATGTGTCGCTCCAGCAAAAAAAGGGTTAGTGAGTGTGCTGTTCTTCTGCGTGTGATAAATGCAGCTTATCGCATGGGCTTTGTCATCTAGTACACATGTGCCTTTTTTATTGGTGTCCATTCACCAACTGATTGTAGATGTAAATGAGTAATTCCTGCTATGTAAGATTTCCACTCTGTAACTAGTTTTATGATTCAGCTATCAAAATCATTTTCTGTCATTATGGCAAAAAGCAAGCCAAGCTGCGTTCATCATGAACGTGAGAGTGATGTCAGTGCTCCGTGATTACATTGCTGGAGCCACCTTTTCTTCATTATTATTATTTTGAATACGCAGTCATTAGAGCATCCTCACTTGAATGTTCCCCTGGTCCCGGCACCTCCCCTGACCACCAGCCCTGCCCGGCCCAAGCCCTGCCTGGGGCGAGTGGCCGGCTGTGGGAGCAGCGCGCCCTGAGGCGCGGGGCTGGGGTCCAGCGGGGCTGGAGCAAGGGAGACCTGTGCAGCCAGGGCAGCCCGCCTTCCAGTGCCCCTGCGATGGAAAAGAGAAGTGGTTTGTGTCAGAATATGGTCACATTCTTCTGATTAAACCCACTCAAAAAAGACAACATTGTAATATTTTCCAATGACTGTTTATCATGAATTACGTCAGCCTTGGTTTAAATTGCTATTATTTCTCCTTAATGCTTCTTGGTGCCTGCATAATTTACAGCATTGGCAGCTGCGGGACTATGAAATAACCTTTCACAACCACCATACAATAGTAAAGAACATGAAGTTTTTGTTGTTAATTATTATGGGACTCCTTTAACTTTTTTACAAAGTGACATAAAATATTGTTGAGGTATTTATGGTTAAAGCTACTTTTACATGGATCTATTTTGCTTCTGGCTAGTTCTTAACTAAAGCAGTCATTTGTGGTTATTATGCCTTGGGAGATATTATGTCAGAACTGGTTTAGGAGTATTATTATGTATCACATGTCATATATTACATGTCAGCACTTGAGGCTGTCTTTCAATAAAAACAAATGTAATTTTAGTTAATGGTCTTTTAGGTATAGGCCATTTGTAAACTTACCTGCGTTCATTTGGAGGTATACTAAAAAGCTTTGTTCTCGTGGAGTGCACTTGAGTAATTTCATTTCAGCTTTGGGTGGAATTTCCAAAATATTTGTCATTATTTCAATCAGAGGGTACTGCCTCTAAAAAGCAAATAGTTTCCCAATACCGAGGTTAATGTACACATTTTAAGGAGCCGTAACTGTTACTCATTACTTTGTTTACTTTTTTCCCCCTTTTGAGCTCTTGCTTCCCAGGTTCCCCACTGGCCGTGCTGATAGTAGTATCCCAGGCAACTAAGCCACCTAATGATGATGCTTCACTGTGTTGCTTAAATGAATAGCTTATATGCTCGAGATAATCCATGGGTGAAGGGTGGTATAAATGAAAGGTTGCAGGCAAGTTTTAAGTTTCCTTGAAATTGCGTTTTAAATCTGGAAAACGCAAACTTACACAAAGCAAACTTTGAATTAATTTGTCATTCCCCTTGGTTCCAAATACTATGCATATTTTCCAGTACTTATTTAAAGCAAGAAGTGAAGCATATAGGGTGTGCCAGAAAGTTTACAAAGAATGAAAACACACGAATGACTCGTGAACTTTTTTTGAAATTTTTTCTTTAACATGGAATTAGTTAATTACTGCTAGGCCAAAAAGAAAAAAAAAGGACAGACATGGTTTCTCTCCCCCCCATCTATGTTTGAGCACCATAAAAATGATCAAAGCCTCTATTTGTCTCTAGTTACGTTTTACTCCATGGGACTACTGGTTTTGGTGACTCCATTGTTGGGAATGGAAACCCTGCTGGGCAAAAAATCGGTCTCTATCCCCATACAAATGGCCAGGCTGATGGTATGAGGATGCCAACGTGAAATTAAAAAAGAAAGAAAAGAGCAGAGTGAACATTTCATGTCTTACTAAGTTGGAATTTAATAAGAGAAACATAAAATGGAGCAGAATTTGCCTGGATACTGCAAGATTTTTTAATATTAGCCACCATGCTCGATTTCCCTGGAAATGAGTGAGCAATCTGAATTTAGAGTTGCTTGGCAGGGGGAGGGTGCGTTTCTTTTTCTTTTTTAATCAAAGGCATTTCACAAGCCGATCGCAAGTGAAAAGGGGATCTATCATTACGTAAGAATGTAGCAAACTTGTCTGTTTAATGAATGAATATTAGGTATTTCTGAGGCAGATAAAAGATGGTAAAAGAGGGAGACAGAGCTGACGTCTTACAGATTTTAATAAAGATTGAAGTTAGTAGTGAAAAGGTCAAAGTGCCATTTGTTGAGCCCCTGCTTCTGGCACGGTTTCAAAGCTTGCAGTACTGACTGTGGGGCTGTGATGTGTGTTAATGAACAGTTGTGGCACTTAACTGAGATCATGGGTTGGTCACATGAATATATATATAAAAGATATGAGTGAAGATTTTTCCCCCCCTTTTTGCTGCAGTTCGGCTGCTGGAAGAACTACACAATTAAAAGAAATGTTTGAAATGTTTGAACACCACATTAAGTCCCCTAGTCTGGAAGGAAAATGAGCTAGGAATAATAGAATACTGCTATAGTTAAATATAGTTATTCAAAATTGTTTTTAGCTACAGATGTTATGCCATTTTAGAAACTTAGACTAAATAATGTCAGATCTTGTTTGCTTTTTTAGTATGTTATTCATTTATTGGGAAATTCAAAATTTAAAACAGCTGGGAAAGGGTTTGGTGTTCACTAAGTAATCTTTAAAATGTGTACATTTCAGAGTTACTCTTATAGAGCTGTTTAGAAATGACTGAATTGTATATTATAGTTATAAAGTTCTGTAAACATGCTGTACCGTGTAGATGACAGGGAAACATGAAATGGGAAAATGAGATAATTCTGGAGCCAAATTTTATGTATTACAGACTTGATAAAACAGCAAATGGGTTTCTCAGTTTAAATAATTTGTAGCTTTCCAGGAACATACATGGATGTTAGGAACGTTATGTGTAAAATAGCAGCAGAAAATAATGTTCATTCTCCTTTAACTCTCCCTTTCATGTTTATGTCAAAACGAAGGAGTTAATTTATCTAAGAGTTTCACTGCATGAGTTGGACTGTACAAAACCAATCATGTAGAAATAATAGACTACCATTGGAAGTGCTGTACTATTGCAGTTTTAATAGCTCTTCAGTTCTGCTCAACAATTAGTCCATACATTTTATAGCTGTGTCTTTAAGAAACTGGCACACTCAGCAAAATCACAGTAATTGGGAGATGATGCAATATGGAGAGAAATCAGAGGGAGAAAATTAATTGAAAAATAGTATTTTGTTTGGTTTTTGGTTTGTTTTCTTTTGAAATTTTAAACACTGCAGTAGTAATTACTGGTGGGTGAGATTTCTGCGGAATTTAAATTCCACGTGGCTGCATTTTTGTGAATTTATTTTTGTTTGTTTTCAAATTAAGCTATAAAAGAGGCAAGATGGGGCATTAAAAAGTTTTGCTGTGGTTTTCTCTCTCTGAAATGGAGTGAGGGCTTTAACGGTAATCCAGAGGATTATTTTTTTTTTCCTCTGCTGACCCTAGTGTTGTTTGAGGAAGTTCTCATTACCTGTCAGCATCTTTGTAAACCTGATCAGACAGATCATGGAGAATATGTGAATTAGTTTATCGTTTACAGAATTACAGAACTGAAGAGGCCTCGGCAATCCCTTTGTGCTCATGTCCACTAGAGAAGGTACTGCTGTTGGCTAAAAGGGGTGTCAGCATCCATCTTCGCAGGGATAGCCAGTGGATGCTGGTACATTCTTTGTAAGACGTTGTTTTTATGCAGAAGTACTGAATAAGGAGGCAATTAAAAAAAAAAAAAAAAAAGCAATATCTAGCTCAAAAAAAAAAAAGTGTTGCTTATTTGTAGGTTTATCATCAGCAATTAGGACTTTGTAATGCTTTTTAATAGATTTATTATCCATTATGGGCCAAAGGGCAGTGAAGCAGTGAGAGTTTACATTTCAGCTGAAGTTTGGGCCTGTGTGTTGTATATAGCCTTGTCTTGGTCTTTTAGCGATCAGACAAGCATTTCCTTGTGCTTCAGGGCTGCTGTGTTGGTCTTAATGCCATAAATTACTTGAGGGTAATGATAGATAACCAATTGACTAGAGTAGGAGAGCAAACCTGATTCTTAGATGAATAAGCAAGGGAATACTGAGAAGAAATAGAGAGGTGTTACTGCTGCTGCATATAACACTAGAAGAAATCATTATGAAAACCCCTAAGAGCTAACATTTTGGTAAGTCAGTCAAATGATGATGGCTTTCTGCAAAAAGGGTGATACAATTTCATGGGATAACTGCACTGCTAATACTCAAGTGCATTATTCTGAACTACGGTCTGCAGAGGAACATGAAAGAGCAGAAAGAGTTTATTAGAGAGATTTTTCCTACCTTCAGCTTTGTGCCTGATTCTGATGCCACATTTTGCACATTGTATTGAAACACTGGGTAGGATTAAGGAAAGACCCAAAGTACAACCCATGGCATGGGAATGCCTTCAAGTGAAAGATCAAAGAATGTCACGCCATTTAGTGCATGGAGGGGAAGGTTACGAAGGGCCTGATAGTTCCTCCATGAGCAGAAGATCTGTGACTGCAGAGGCTTCTCTCATTTGGCAAACAGGCACATAGCAGGACCCAGTGCTTCAAAATGGAAACAGGTAAATTAATGCTGAAACTAGGGCACAATTATCTAGCAGTGAGGGGTAGTTAACCAGGGGAACAACTTAGCTAGAAGTAACATGGATTCTTTATTACCTGACTCTTTTAAATCAAGACTGCTTTCCAAAAGACATGATCCTTACTCAGACAAGAGTCTTCATCCATTGGTCGCTCTGAAATTGTATAGACAGTATGTGCAGAAAGTAAACAAGGCAATAACATCCTACTATTTTCTTCTGGCCTTAAAAACCATTACTGTATTAATGTTAAATCATTTGTAGCATCTGTGTCAGTAAAGGCTAGGTTGTGCTGGATCATTACACATTCATTATTATACAATAAAACAAACCTTCCTAAAATTTGCTCTTTGTTCTCTCCTCACCAGCCTGCATCCACTGTGAGCAGTGGCCTGTGTCAGAGCACAACCTGGCAGGGTGCTCCTCTGCTGTGGTCTCTGGGGGCTCTGCCTGTGCTTTTGTGGGGAGCTCAGCTCAGAGAGGATGGGACCTGGTCCATTTTAGGCTACTTGAGTAATTTCTACAAAGGGCTAGCTCCTCAGCTGAAGTCTAACTGGAAAATGTAACTCAATAGCATCTCATTTAAATATGCTGTTACACACTGCAAGATCATACAGACTTACGGTACCGACTTCATGAGTCTTCCCTGATGGGTCCTTCACAGACATCTCCAGTCACCTTACCTTTTTGTGCAATAGCTTTAAAGAGCATGTTAATTAAAAAGCAGGTGTTAGCAACAAGTGAGTAATAGAAGAAGAGGAATTTATTTGAAATCAGCAGTTTCAGCCCACCAAAAGGGTAAGAGAATATGTGAAAAGGCTAATGGTGATCATCCTGCTAACATGGGTGACATTCGCAGACACTGCTGCTGCTTCAACAGAAAGGTGCTGTGCGACCTTCCAGCTGTCATCACCCTCCTGTGCTTCACTCAGGATTTGCAACTGTAGTTAAAGAAGTTAACTTCCCAGTGAAAACACTTCTTTGCTGTAGGGTGGCATGTTTACTTTAAGTAGGTGTTGATGATTCTACTTCTCACTTCATTGATTAAGTAAGTCACTTCATCTTCATCAGGCAAGTCATGCTAACCTCAGCTGAACTTCACTTAGGTGAGCCTGTGTCCCTTTATACATTTGCACACTGGTAGAGCACAAGTTTGAAAAACAGGGAAGAGCATTCCCAGGGTTTGTAGCACCTATTCACTCAGAATACGATGTTCAAAATCAGCAGTAGAGTTGCCGTCATTCCTTTATACATCCTGATTTTGCAATGAACCATAATCATTTGACTGATTTGCCAAAAAAAAAAGAAAGATTCTTTAGGGGTTTTTTTGGTGTTGGTTGTTTTGAAAGGCACCCTGTAAATAAGCTGAATATATGTACATTGTGAATGTTTAATTATGATAGAGATGGGTTTGTTACAAAAAAAAAAAAAAAGGAAAAATTACCTAGCTGCAAATCCTTCCAGTTGTTTAGTTTATAAGTTTAAGTCAATTTATGGAAGTCTGTGTTTACTGTCTTCAGAGCTTGATCATGACATTGGAATGTATTTTGGAAAAAAAGACTCTATAAAATGAAATCCACATTTACGGGTAGGGAGTGCAGAGCACTTAGGATCAGCAGTGAGACTGGAGTATCTCTTTGAAGTGTAGCAAAGAGGAAAACTTGCCAGTACCATTTTGGGTTTGGAAGGCAGTGGATTGATACCCTCAGTAAGTTCTAACACTGTAACAGCGGATGGACACGACACCATTAATTTCATGGTGAAATGTGGACCGTTGTACCTCAATGACAGCAGTCTGAAGATAAAACTAGATCTGAAGCACATCATTTAAAATAAAACTTTATTATAAAGTCAGGTCTCCTAAGATACTTCTTTTGTGCTGCGCTGTGAGTAATCGCCATGACTCATCTAGCCTCTGACATACTGCAGCCATCAACATTCCCAGCCACGAGTGTTGCCCTTTATAAAGGAAATATCCTATTTTTGGTATGGCAATGTCCTCAGTTTTAAAGAATTTTCCTCTTTTAAAGTGCTCAGACAATTAATGCCTCATGCATGTATTCAACAATAGTTGCCTAGCAACCATCAGAAATATTCGGGAGAGCAAAGGAAGCCGAGATGAATGAGCAGCAACATCAGCTCCCATTTCAGGTGAGCTGAGGAAGGCGCGAGGGCTGCGCTGCCTGTTTGGGTCTAAGCGTGAATACCCGTGGAAGGAGACAGCCCCAAAGCAGCTTGCACGTCAGTCAGAGGCAGAGATGAGCTTATGACAATCCCACGGCCAGATGCAGTTATGGGAGGGTGCGATTTGTTGGGCTTTCATAGTTTCAGAAGCCCAAACCAAAACAATGTATGGATAAGATGGTTAAAATAAATTATAAAAAACAAACAAACCCAGCTTAATTGCTGGGGAAAGTTCTGCCACCTTGTGATAAGTTCCACCTGTGACTAAAGTTCCCGCTTAGTTTAGCGGAGATTTTCAGGCCTGGGTCTAAATGCAGCAAGCCCGGTGTGTGAGACTTGACTCCAGCCCTTCTCTTGCACTGCCACCTGATTCCCACTTCTCCTCTTCTTGCATTTGAATCGTGGCATAACTTTTACCTCACATGAGGCTTTTCTCTTCTAAGTCAAATCCTTGATGCTTTTTTTTTGTCACTGGAAGATGCCATTTGGATAAAATGGAAATCCTTCCCCCAGGAACTCCCCACAGCCACTACATTTCTGTTTGGATTTTGGTCTCCCTTTTCTTGTGTGTCTGTCTCTTTTTTTTTCCATCAGAACAGTTGAAATGAAATGTTTGACGTAGGGCCGGAATGACTGAACTTCATCAGGCCGAGCAGAAGCCCTCCTCTGGGGGACCACTCTCAGCAGCAGGGTTTCAGGCGAGTGGCCCAGCGATGCTGGTGTGCTCCCGTCCTGTGCCCGTCCCCGCCGGTGCACCAGGCTCGGAGCTGCACCGCCGTCCCCTGTGGACGCGCGGCAGCCGAGGGGTGCTCAGCACACGGCGCTGGGTGCAAGGAGGGCTGGGGCACAGTTCAGCAGGACGCAGAGTAATGTCAGAACGCTTTGGGACAAAAGGGGTTCGATTTGCCGAAGTATTTTCTGTTGGTTTCTTTTCATCAGAAATGTTAAAATTGAAGAGTCTGAAAGTCGCCTGTTAGTGTTGCTCAGAACTCTTTTGCTTGCCTGTCCCAATTAGGACAAAATGATAAAATTCTGGCATTTTCCTGTTGAATAGAAAATCATATTTTTGACCATCTCCACTTCAAAGGTAAAGGTTAAGAGCAAGATTGTGATCTCCATTCCACTCATGTAAATCTGCAGGTGTCAATTATTTGGGGTTGACAGGGATGTGATCAGAATCTGCCATTGAAGCTTTTGGGGGTTTGCTCCTACACCCCTTGACTTCTGTGCCACTTGGCTGCCGACTCTTTGTTTTTGGTATGTATTGTTGTTATTTGCATGTGGAAGTGCCTCGGGGCCCCACATAAAACACTGGTTCACTAGCTTTAGTGTTTTTTTAGATTAGACGTTAAAATGTTGAAATCAAAATATGTAGGGGGTGGTAGGGAAGTAGCAGACGAACAATGGTAATTTGAATAATGTGATTTTTGAGGTTGATATCTTGTGACTTAGAGCTGAAAAAATCACTTATATATCTTGGAGGTCTGAGGCTTTCACTCTTTCTGATAATAAAAGGCATTTATTTCTGGCCTTGATGGCGGATGAGATATCAAACTTAAAATATGCCATGATCCTATAGTCTAGTAGTGCTTTCTGGCGCTGGTCAGCTGCTAAATATAGCCAGTTTTGAACCGCTGTGATAAACCTGGAAATAATGTTCAGCAGAAAATTCTCAGACAATTCCACAGACAAATGTGGAATATGAAACGACTTTTCTGGATTGCATCTGGTTCGTACTGTATATGTTTTCGTGCCCTGTCTCTCATGCCCATGTTTTCCAACTGCTATCTTAAAAAATGTTTTGTGGTACAGCTAAATGTTAACTGAAGCATCTCAGTGGTTCGTGTTGGTTCATGCTAAAGCAACAAATAACATAAAGGGCTTTTAAACCCCAGCTATTTCACGCATTCCTTTTGGCTTTGTAAAGCATTTTACCTTGTTTTTACGAAAAGAAGGTGCATTTAACAAATAAAAAAAAGCATGTGTTTCCAAAATCACTGATTGTCTTCAAACGAACATAGTCCAGAACATGCAGATGCTTGCATTGCATTATGGGATTAGTGGTATTCATCTGTCATGCATAATGTGAAGGTGATATTCAGAGGGGGAGAAGAGTCTAACATCTCCTTTTCAGAATGATTTTTTTCTGTTTTTTTTCTTGATATACGGCCATTTGTTCTTTTTTTTTCTCTTACATACAATGTAAAAGCAATGTTTAGTTTCAAGATGGTGTCTTTGCTAGAAAGATAATCAAATGTAATGTCTTCCACAACCTCTTCATATGCATGACTGCGTAAATCTTGTGTAACAGTTTATTATTATAAAATTAGTATAGCATAGCATAGAGCAAACTGGGCCCCTGGCCAGATGAACTAGACAATGAATAGTTATATAAGGTTTTGAAGCACATGTATTAGAACACAGTGCCCTGTATTTTCTTCTCAATTGTCTGCTGTTTGTTAATGTTTTCCTTTCAATGTGATTGCATCTCAATTTAATAGCACTTGCCATTTCAGGGTTTACTGTGCCAGCACTCACATGGTTACATCCCTCTGTGCTACAAAGCCTGCATGTATATTAAAACTGAACTAGGCAAGGTTAGCTAATGGGTACTTAGAGGGATATGCACTTATAGAATTAAGTGATGTATGTAATTGTTAATTTTGTGTTAACAAGTTTGAAAAATGTGTTTCACCAATAATTGTAATGCTCCGTTCTGTGCAAAGTGTGACATTTTAATTCTTGTTGAACAGTTTCCTACCTCTGCTCTGTGTTTTCATGGCAGGGTATTATTTTGCAATCAAGATAAAAGCATTATTTATTAAAGTTCTAAAATATTACATTACTGGAAGTTTTAAGCTGCAGATCAATCTCCTGTTTCATAAAAGCATTTCATTGATTTTTTTTTAATTGGTCTTTGAATTAAACTTAAGTTCCACGTTATGGATTGCGTATGATTCCAGCAACAGAGGAATTTTTTAGTGGAGATGTGATACTGTTTTAAAGGAAATAATGTACCTGTCACAGAACTGTGGGAAAAGCTTGCATTTGGCCTCTGCATCATTGGTACTGTCAAATCCCAGCCTGCTGCATTTTTGGCACAGGGAGCCAATTGACTTGGGCTGTGGGAAACCTACATTCAGCACTACCAATCCTCCTGTCCTTTTCTGTGCATCCAAAAGAACTTGTTAGAGAGTTTCCATCTTTAGGAGTTCGAGTATAACAGCTCAGTGCTTTCAGGGGTGCAGGACAGCCTGTCTGCAGTGAGAGGGTGCTTGTTGGCCTCTGCTTGCAGTTGGCTCACATGTCACCAAGCGGAAGAGTTGCCGCATACACCTGGGTTGGCGGTGCTGCTTCTTTGCTTTCTGAGTGTAATCCAAAGAGCCCTGAAGCCTGGCTCCCCCTAATCTGCTTTGCTTTGGTCCTCCTGTATCTCCATGTCTCATTTCACCTCTTGCTCCCCTTGGCTGCCTGTCCCCGTCCAGTTTCTGTCTGTGCTGCCAGCATAAACCTGTTCTCTCTTGACAGCCCTTGGTGGTTCATCCAGACATTGCAGACAGGACACCCACCTAGTATTCCCTGTGGCAGAGATTAAGTTAATTCTTCCAACCCTAGTAGGCCTGACTATGAAATTGCAGAAAGCAAGGCTCACACTTCACCCATCCAGCAGAGACCCCATCCACACCTTCCGACTCGTCCCAGCCAAGGAGCCTGACCCCGCGGACTTTCTGGTCGCCAAACAGTGAGGGAGAGCAGCTGAGAAGGGGGGACCGCTGCTGTCCCCCACCGATCTGAGGGGCAGCTGTGGCTGGCATTCGGCTCCCAGTAAAGTAAAATCATTGCATTTGCCGGTAAAGATAAAAAAAGGGCAGGGCGTGAGGAGCATAATAGGCTCAAAACACAATAAAAATAGCAAAGGAAACAAACAGTTTGTGCCTAATTCGAAACCAACCGATCTCCATGGTGATTGCAACAAATGTGTGCTGTGTTTGGCTGTTTAGTGGAGACAAAGGTTAGAAATAGGAGTTTACACACTATGTTACAAGATTCAGATGAACGGAGAAGTAAAAGGGTCAGTACCTTTGCGGCCATTGGAGTGGCTGTGTAAAGGTGCCCAGGGGAATTCAGGGAATAACCTCACTGAAAATCCAGTGGATTTGGGTGACTTCCTTCCTCGTGGATCTCTAGAAAAATTAGGCTTTATAAATTATCTTGAATTTTTGTTTTCAACAGTGCTGTTCTGTGGAAAGAAGAGTCTGTTAGGCTGTGGCTTCAGACAAAAATAGCACAGTAGAAGAGCTTCAGAAAGGAGGCAGTAAACGTGAAACCTTAGAAAAATAACAGGACTAATATACTTGCCACAGTAAATAATAGGACTATAACTCCCCAAAGGTCTTGATTGACATTGTCTCAAAGTAATTCCTTATGTGAAATAGAAGCCTGAGATAAGATTTCAACCTTAATTTACAGATATTTGAGAACAGAGGGAGAAGGGAGCGCATTAATCCTTACCAAAGAAGAAATTCCTGTTTATGGTAGCCTGAAATACTGTCATGTGATGCGTCAGAAAATTTTTATTGTTCACGTCTTCAGAGGTCAGGGATACTGAGCTTTGGCATGCAGACTGGTCAGATAGCATTTGCAAACAGACGCTTCTGCTTTTGCTGAGGCTGTGGGCACAGAAAGCTTCCTGTTTGCAGTAGGTCTGCATAAGTTTCTTTTTAAAATAAAGATTTTAGAGGGAAAAAGATTACACTTTTGAAATCCTTAGTCATAATGAAAAGATCTCCAGAGGGAGCTGATGAAGACATTCAGTGTGTGTAACACTGCACCAAGATTTAGAGTTTCTTGAGTAAATATTGACCAGTTTGACCTTTGCTTCTCCTCAGTCAATATTTATCTCTTGGGACAATGAATCTTCATATTCACCTTAGCTGAAGTCCAGACCTACTTAATAGTGTACTTGGAAATCTAAGAGAGGTGCTGGTTTGTCTTGGAGCTACTTTTATCTGTTTAAAATTAGATATACAGAAGCTTTGGCCATTCATGTCACTTTGTCAGGTTTCCTAAACAAAGCTAAGTCGGGTCACGTCTGGTCAGGAGGCTTCTAGGAAAAACCTAGATCCTGCAGCAGTCGGCACGGGTGCATCTGGGAGCGGAGCAGTCCCTTTATTGGAAATGAGATGAGGATTCCCGTGCAATGTGAAAGCCCTTCCAGATGCTATCAGGAGGAGGGGACTGACCGAGATTAGTCAATAAAATTCTTGCTGTTTATTTCATGAGGCAGAGAAAAGAAGTTTTCTGAACCTCCCACAGACTTCCAGCAGCCTAATCCCACAAACACATCAGGTGTTGTACAGAGTGGAAGAGAAGGCTCAGCCTGAGAGACCGCTGTGCAGGCGAGGGGGGACGGTGGCTTCCCAGGGTCCCACCGGTCCCCTGAGACACGGCTCTGGGGCAGTTGGGCCCCGATGCAGCCGCACGATGCTGGCTCAGCAGCCATCCTCGCTGCAGTGGCCTTTTGCAGCTCCGTATTAAAATACACCCGCTGCTGGGCTTGTTGTGTCCCCCAGGCTTGGAAACCCCGCAAGCTGCCTGCGACCTGCGAGCCGTGGCTTGGTCACTGCAAGTGCAGAGCAAATAGCGTAGCCCTGACCGTTTATGATTTCAGCAGCCATTTCAGTACTGGGGTCCTGGCTCAGATGTCGCTGAGGGACAGCCTGCCCCTGAGAAGTGGGGGCCCTGGGGCACGTGGCCGGAGCCACCCGGCCAGGGTCCCCAAGCGGTGGCTCCTGGCCCTCGCCCTTGCCCCCCGCTGGGTGTCCTGCAGCATCACCGGGTGCTGCTGGCACAGGCCTCCTGCTGTGCCCCCAGGGGGAACGCTTTGGAGTAGAAAGGGTGATTTCTAGACTTGTGAGCTGCGCCGTGAGAGTAAACAAGTGGAAAATGGTATTCAGCCGGTGAAGAAGGGCGATGCGTTACAAATATCTGGTTATGCAAATCGAATCATTTGTCTTTTCAAATGTTCATTTTGCCTTTTCCCTGATTATGTTTTTTGAATTGCCATATGTACCTCTTGTGATATTTCAGTCTTGTCAAATTAGGAAGAGAAAGCCTGATAATTAACTTAGGATATATAACAAATAAAGTAATGTTTGTCATTTTTACTGCGCAATCAGTCAATAATATTACAGGTGGCCTGTAAGTCTCAAAAAAAAAATCTAACTTGTTTTTGTAATCTTCTAACTATCAGAGGTATTTGTTTGGGGAAAAAACATTGAGAAAGAAGAGAATTTTTAAATTGCGCAATTGCAGTTAAAAAAAAAACAGAGCAGGCAACGTCATGTGTTTCTAAAGAGCACGCTGTTTAATTTTATAGTAACAGTATTTTAAGAATGCTGACAGTACACAGGAAAGAAGTGAATAATTCTGGTTGCAAAACCCTGTTGGTTTGGTATATTCAAAATGCTAAGACTTAATCAGCCCTGGATTTCTGTTAGGAAAAACAGGACATTAAAAAAAAAAAAAAAAGCCTGCCGAAGCAGTAGTGATTTATCAAAGCAGCATTTGAATAAAATAAAGGTTTGGCATCCTTACTTAGGATAGGCTGGAAAATGCATTTATGTTTTCAGGTACTTTTTTTTTTCTTTTCCTGATGTGCCTGATTGACTTGTTTTAATACCGGTGTTATTTACATTTCAGGGATGGGCCTGTATTATGCAGGAAATTGTCCAAGCCCCTACAGCTGTATTTTAAATTGAAATGATTTTTTGTTTTATGAAGTGATTGTGCAGACTTAATTTAGTAATCTATTATTAAATTTATAGTTTCAGGCTGCATGAAGTCTTTATATAGAACGCAAATGGGCACATGCGAAGATCTCCGCCATATATTCACCTGGTTCCGTGCAGCAAATCTTTTACATATGTTGTCCATTTCCAGAAACAAACAAACTGCCGCTTTTGCGAGCTCGGCTTCTCTTCCATATTAGGGAATCGCGCGGACGGCGGGGTCCCGCAGCCCCGGCGCGCAGCTCGCTCCCTTCGCGCTCTCGCCTATTTTTAGCCGTGAATGAACTCGGCGGNAGCTGCGGGCCCGGCGCTCCGGCGCGGGCAGGCTTCGCCTTCCCGTCCGCGGGCTCCACGCGTGTAACCGCCGCGCTTCCACTGACAGCAGACGGTAGTCCGCATGAAGTTGTTCTGAGGGGAAATGCAGCCGGGCTGGTTCACAGGCTGCTTTTGCCCAAATAAGGATTGCTTTAGACCCCGTCTGTGAGATAATGATCAACTGACAGTCGGTCATGAGTTAATAATGCTCGATGCTGAAATATGCATACCATGTGGCGTAACGCAGCTCTGCGGAGAGAGGCAAACACAGCTATAATTAGCCATCTGAAACACAAGGAAGTGTGTAAATTGTTTAATAGTCCCTCCCCTGAGTTCGCTCCGATAACTTCCGAAGAACTGGTACTGACTACAAAAGAACATGGCACAACCGTCCTCATGTTTCGTTTAAACCTTGACCTGCTCTGATAAATTAATGAATGCGGCTCCGTTTTACTTGGATTTTTCTGAGTGCTAAAGACTTACTGGGACTGTGGAGCGGAGATGGGCTTGCTTCTGTTTGTGTTTACATTTGGGACGATTACACTGAGTAGTTCCCTGGGGTTGCACTCATTTAAACCTGGCCAAATGATGTTGCCAGCAGGACCTTAAAACCACCATCTTCCAGGTGTTTTGATGGATACAGAGATTCCCCTTTTACAAGTGCTAAGTTACTGGAGTTACCACCGCTGCATTTTACCGGTGAAAAGTGCAGACTCCCCCCTGCTCGGCAGTGCCGGTCAGCATCCCACCCCACCCCAGCACTGTTCAGGTGGGTGCAGGACCCCCAGGAACACATGGTGCAGAGCAAGGGGTTCGTCCCGAGCTCCTTGTGGGAGCAGCGTTCCTTCTGATCCTGCTTCCCGCTGCCCGCACTACGGCAGGGTGTCTGCACAGGCAGCAGCTTCCGGCCCTTGCCAAACTGCTGCTGCTGAAGTTGGTGGCAACCCAGAAATGTGAACAGGAGCAGGGCTTAGGCTGTTGCTCCTGTTCCTGTCTCCACCTGATTCCGTGTGTAGTCTTCATTGTGGTGGACATTCAATACAGGCATCAAGGAGGCGGCTTACTCCATAGTTTCTGCGTGTCACTTTGCTAGTATCTTCATGCAGGTTGGTTATGCCTAACAAGTTATGATTGCATTACAGTGCAATAATAAAGTACAAAGAAAAAAGAAAAGAAATTATAGGATTCTTACACTAAAAAAAAAAAGTTATATTGATTTTTTATATAATCTACTACAAATCATAATAACAAGAGATTTAAATAATATATTTGTCATTTTCATGTTTTGTGCATTTGGATGATCATAGCTTCCTACCTGTTGTCATTACCCAAAGCAAGGTCTCAGAAAATCATCCATTTTATGCTTTCTGTATGAATTTCTGCCTGTTTAGATTCATACCCAGTGTCCATCCTTTACCAGTCAATTAGACCATCTAATCTGTCTATCTGCGTGGATATGATCAGCTACATAGCTATTATATTTCCAAGGTATGTAGGTCACGTCTCCATTGGGTACTGCTGACTCTGCTAGACAGCAATTTAGCAAACGCTCGCTTTTGCTGCAGAGAAGGAAACATTGCTAGGAAAGCCTTCTTAACATTTGCTGTGTGCTCTTATTTGCCTTCTGTTTTCTAACGCACTCTAATGGGAAGCCTACCTTGTGCGTTCTGCTGGGTAGTGATGAGGTTGGCTGACTTGCATGGGTTTGCTGTGTGTTTTCCCTTCTCACTGCTGTGTTTGTACTGCTTTTGTCTTGGCTATTACATAATCCGTTTGTGCCTGCTCATTATTCCCTCTCTTTGCTTTTTTTTTTTGCCTTTTTTTTTTTTTTTTAACCCAGACTATCCTGAGAAGTCAGAGGTGCGCTGCTTGCATGTTGCTGTGACCCTCCTACAAAAACCGAGCCCCGTGTCCGCTGGGCGCAGCCTCCCAGGGGTGACCTTTGGGGGCGGAGGCCACGGAGGCTGGAGGCTGACCGCAGGTTTCTGAGGAAAGTGAAACTTGAGGAACCTCTGGCTAGTCCTGTGATGCTGCCCAAGCATGTGGTGTTTCATGATGAGATATGACAATTTCTTTGTTCAGGGCTTGAATGCTTCTTCCCCTTAGTCGCACAGAGAGTCATGCTGGCTCGGTCAAGTTTGATGCTTAACACCGGCTCAGCTTCAAAGATGTGAATAGCCCCAGTGAGGTCGTCAGAGGTCTTGGCATGCTACAGGTCTTTACAGTTAGGCATGAACTTTGCTGAATCAAGGCTATGGCTCTTCAAGCTCCTTGTCCTGAATAGCACACTACTTTACTGTATTTGTTCCTATAATCTTGGAGTTTCTCACCAAAAGAACCCCTGAGTCATCCAGTCTAGTATGACCCAAGTAGTGGCTCATCAGCCAAAGTTACCGGCAAATGCTTTCATCCAGTTCACCACCTTTTTTCTGAAGGAGAAAGGAAACAGCTGTTTGAGCAAGGAGCGCAGCCAGACAGCTGGACGCCTGCTCCAGCAGCCAGCCGTGCTGCCGCAGCCGCCCGCAGCACCGAGGCCGTCCCAGCAGCAGCCAGGATACGGCCCTCAGCCTGACTGAGGCGGGACACCCAGCTCTAGAGGGGTGTCTTGACAGAGACCCTCCAAGTGCACGTGTTTCTCCTGTGCAGTGCCCACCAGCGTGCAGCTGGCTCAGGCTTTTCCTGGAAGGTCTTCTAAAAGCTGGTAGCGCGTCTCAGCCTACTGGCATCGGCTCTTGTGTGTTGACTCTGGTGCCTTGGCATGCCTCGTTACGCCTCTTGCTTTCTGAGTACCAGCTGTTTCTCCCCTTCAAGGCACTCGTATTACCTCATGCAGTCATTTCTCAGCCTTTTTTGCTGAAACCGAGCACGGGTTGAGCTGTTCCGGTGTCCCCTGGAAGGCAGGCCCTTGTGCCACAGCATCTTCCCACCTCAGTATGTTGGACTTCCAGTTCAGGGTGGCCCATGAAGTGCCACCCTTGGCTCTGTCAGCGTCGTCTGGGGTCCTCGCTCGTGGGTTTATGCTGGAGCAGTACTGGAGAGAGTTGTTTCTGTTTGGCCTGTTCTTCCCAACAAATTGCTTGTGTGAATTACCTGGTGTTAGCGTTGTGCCAGTCCTGGTGTCATGGTGAATGTTACTGTCAAGGACCTTATATTTATTTCACTGAAGAAAATGCTGAATATCATCACGTCTAACAGCAACCCCTGTGGAATCCTACCAGAAATATTTTCATTTTACAGAAATTCCCCACTGATGCCTGCATTTAGATCTATCATTTAGCCAATTCCTAATCTTTTTAATATATGCTAGAGTGAAATTACGTGGTGTTATTTTTTAATCAAAGTGTTATCTAGTGTTAAATCAACTGCCTTGCCAAAATGCAGGTAAATTCCCTGTGTGCTGCTAGTTTCTCCAATCAAACTTGCAGTTTCAGAGTATAAAATAAGGTGCTTTGTTTGTTTTCTTTTTTGTTGTTTTAAGATCTGGTTTATGTAAAACCGAGTCAATTGACTGACTTTAATTATATTCTTTTGCAAGCATATCATCTGGCTTCTTTGCAAATATGGAACAAATATTTACCAAACACCTCTGCCTCTTTTTGAATCATTAATAACAATTCTGTCATCTGTAGCCAGTAATAGGCCTACCCTGGATTTTTTTTTTATTATTATTATTATTTTAATTTGCTCTGAAGACTACTTGAATGTCACATATTTGTTCAGGCATATATTTGTCCCTGGAGTCTTCATCTTCCCTTTTCAATTTGCCGTACTTCATAATATCTAACATATGCATAGTTTTTGTGGAAAAAAACAAAACAAAACAAAGCACCCTTTTCTCATTTTTTTTTTAAAACCCAAATTAGTAAGCAGGACAAAACAAAGCCCTTACACTAGAAGTCTTAATTAACTTCCAGCCATGCTGAAATGAAGAAAATGAGACTCCAAGCCTTGTCCTGAATCTTGTCACTGTCTTCCATGAAAAGTAAAAACATTCTGGTTTTGGCATAATTAGCCAACCTGGTATTTGCAGTGCCTCTAACTTTTCTATTACAAACAATACTGGTCTGACCCATAATCCATGAAAAATACCACCTTTTTGCTTTTTTCAGAGATTGTCTGGTCAGGAGGGGGGTCAAAACAACAGTCTGCAGCAAGTCATATGTCTCCACATTAATCCACACAAGGAAGTGTCTGTTTCAGTTATTTCCAAATGAGGAATGTTTTCTTTAGAGAGGTAGCAAATTGATTTTCCCCACATGGAGCATGGGATATCTCATTTCCAAAACAAAACTTTCAGAAATGGCTACACAAGTCTGCTCTTTCTCCACATGGGTTAGAAGTTGGTGTGGATCCTTAGTGTTCCTTGCACGGTTGTTTTGTTTGTAACCATGCAGTACTGCAGGGTTTCCAGGTCAGTTCTGACATGTTCAGTTATAAATCCACAGAGCATATGAATTGCGGAAAGGAATAGACAAGTGTTTGGATTTAGAAAAAATCTAGTAAAAATAGCTTTAGTATTCAAATTGTTTTATGTGCAGTATGTTGAGTAGGCAAGAGGTGTGTGTTCATGGAGAGGGTGGGTGACCTCCAGAGGTCAAGGAGAACATCAGTTGTTGGTAGGTGTTCATCGCTCACTACCATAGGTGTACTTAGGAGCCTGTAGAGTTTCCCCAAATTCAATTGATAGTGTTGTTTCCTAAACAAAGGTCGGGGTATTTTAGCCTAGTCTGATCCTTTGCTTTATTTTCCAGCCACTTTAATTTCTGATACTTTGATGCAATACTAGGTTGGTTGCAACTTGCTTCTTCCTACCAGCTCTGCTTTCTGTGCCAGGCCTATGCATGCCCCAGGCTTTCTGACTCGAATGCTGTTTCCAGGAGGCAACAGCTTTTAAATAAACTTTGAGGGGTGAAAGGAAAATGAATGAAATACAAGATCCTGAACTCGGCATGCAGAAAAGGTGATGAGGTGAAGGAAACAAAGAGACAGGAGACAAGGAAATCAAGGAAGCAGCTGAGACTCCAGAACAATATGCAAGATTAAGTAACCTTTGAACAGTTTTTGAGACTTTGCTTAAATCCAGCAATATGCTTTTCTGAACTTTCAGATATTGCAGAATGCCAGAAGCCCCCTAGAGTGGTAAGTGTTAAAACCATTAAAACTGTTAAGTTTCTATTCATTACATTTTAAAAGGTGCAACATGTAAGCATGTTTTTCAGCCAAGAGCTAACGTTTGCCAGGCTGCTCTAGGGATGTCTTCAGCAACCAGCTATTTGCCACCTGCCAGCAGGCATGGTTGGTTCATGGATGATCTGGAGATCTGGGGCCGTTCTTCTCACCTTAACTTTGATGGCCAGGCACCTTCGTATGCCACCTTCAGCTTTTGTTTGGCACCTGAATCATGAATAGCTCTGTGATCTGACACATCCTGCTGTTTCCACCTGCCTAAGAGGGAAAGTCTCTTAGCGTGGTCTGTATCTACTGATGGTTTTGCAGCTGAGGGCCAAGCATTCTGGTATTGCAATTTTCATGTTTGTGTGTGAGGGGGAGAGAGAGAGAAAGCTGAAAGATATACGAAGGACTGGCACAGTGCAAAGGGATTCTGTGAGGAGACGTTCTGTGAGGTGTCCTGCACCTTGCAGAAGGAGAGGAGAGACCGTTGATGCATTTAGCAGGTGCACTGCAGCTTGTCTCATGCAAGCACGCTTCTCTTGTGTAACCAGCACCACAGTGCATCTCTGTTTATTAACTTCTCCTTGCACCCTCCAGTGCTCCACTACAATTCCAGCTTTGTGATTACCTCCCTCTGGTGCGCTCCCACCTCTCATGCTTAGGGCTGAACTGGTCATATAGGCCCACCCTAGATGTAGACCCATATCTTCCCCTGACCTTTCTTTGCAGATGATCCTGGACAGTTTTACGAGCTCAGGCTTTTTGTGTTGCTTGCCTTCATGTTTCTACAGGAGAGAAACAGGGTCACAAAAACAGCAGCAGCCGGAATGTGTTTGGCAGTGTAAGTTGTAAGGCTATTAGCAATGATGAGCAGCTATCCTGGTAAATTCCTCAGCAAAATACAGCGATGGCCTTCCTTACCTTTTTCTTTCCCTTTTTCTCCTGCTTTTGAGGTGTTTCTGAGAAACTGGAGTACCAGCAAACAGCTATTCCCAGTTAAGACTTTCGATTCTTATGCAGGTCAGAGAGGCCTGGAAAAGGTGAGAACTTTGATCCTAGGCGTTACGATTGCTTAGATGTTCTCTGGAGTAAGTAGTGTGGAATGAGCAAGAAAAAGATACATGTTTTAGGCATGAGTACAGGACTGTTTACTTACATGGTTTGCTGAGCAGCCAACAAGGTCCAAGGTTATTTTGGACTCAGCATGAGTAAGTGATCCAGGTATGACAAATGAGGTAATGCATTCCAGGCTCATTAAAACCTCTTGGCTACACCACTGATTTTGACAAAGTGCCAACATAGCTTGACCTCAGCTGAGTGAAGGCCATTGTTTTTTTTAACACCCTCCCTATAACAATACATCCTTAACATCAGTCAAAATATGTGCATCTAAAGAACAGTGTTATGGGGAAGACTGAACTCATTGGATTTCAATGATAATCAGACTCTTAAAAAAAAAAGAGTTCTACTGTAACTAACCTGCCAGGTTACCCCAAAACCACACTGATTGTCACTTGACTTGAGAGGGGATCTAATCAACTTGCACAAATACCTGAGGGGACAAAGTAAAGAGGATGGGGCCAAACTCTTCTCAGTGGTGGCCAGCAACAGGACAAGGGGTAACGGGTACAAATTGAAATACAGGAAGTTTAATACCCATATGAGGAAGAACTTCTTTACTGTTAGGGTGACAGAGCACTGGAACAGGCTGCCCAGAGTCTCCTTCTTTGGAGATACTCAAAACCTGCATGGATGCGATTCTGTGCAATGTGCTCTAGGTGACCCTGCTTGAGCAGGGGGGTTGGACAAGATGATCTCTGGAGGTTCCTTCCAACCTCAACCATTCTTTGATTCTGTGACTTACTTGTACATCCCAAGGTATCCATGCATACATAGTACTTTGCATTCTCAGCATGGACATGGCTCAAATAAGGCTGACTTGATAACAGGGAAGATGGTATGTCCACCTATCTTTTCTGCTTCCTGGGGATGCATGTAGAAAAAAAGGCTAATGGATTTACTGTCTTCTGGTGGCAGTCTACACTCTTCCACCATACGTAGCGTTTAATCATGGCTGACCTAGGCAACTCCCATGGATCTCATTCTTGGCCCGCCTAGAACGTGGCATCTCCATTTTTAACCCGGAGTTGGGAGTTGTGCTAGTCAGGGAGGCTTGGAAATGCTCCTGTTTCCCACATCCCGCTGAGCAGACAGGATCTCTGACAGTTGGGGAGCTGATGGCCATAGTAGCCGAAGAGCAGTGGCCAGAACATGGCAAATTTTCTGAGTGGGGCAGCGTTGGAGATGCCTCTCTGCCCTCACCTTCTGTCCTTCTCCCAGTCACCTACAGGATCCTGATGCTGATGCAGGCTGGTGAGAGTGCTGGAGGGGAGGATGTAATTTTTGAGCAAAGGTGCTCTACCATGGCTTCATGAACGTAGAGGACCTCCAGCTTCTAGGAAACACGTAGCTGGCCTGAGCAGCATTAACCGTGAGCTCCTCGCTTTCCTCTGTTGCTCTCTTGCTTTGTAGGTCAGAGCCTGCTGCTGGGCTTATCTCTGACACCTAGACTTGACTTCTCTCCTGTGGGTGTCTTGTTGGACTGTCTGTGTTTGGTTATGGTGGTCTGTAGGCAGCTCACAAGAACAGACTTTGGGCTTCTAGATCACTGGGTCAGCATCTTCCTGGGGTAAATTTAGGTCAGCAACGATTTGCCAGTCTACTTCTACACGTAATTTGACTGTCTGTGCTGTGCATAACATGGGGTTTGCATTTAACCTATCAGGTGTGTCAGTTTGTAATAAAAACATGTGGGACGTGGCTGGTGTTTTGGTACTGCAGAGTTTAATTGCAGTTTGGGCAGGAGGAGGCAAGGAACTACTACAGTTATGTTACCTCAGGTACAAAATGCGTTGTTTTTTTTTCTTTTCTTTTGAAGGCAGGTGTGTCTGTATAAAAGTGAGGATTTGGCGCAGAGGAGAAGGTGGTGGCAGCTTATGAACCTCAGCGTTCCTTTCACTCCTGCCCCTTGAAGAGCAGGGCTGTGTGTTTTTACTTTTGCTCAACTGTGGGTAGAAAAGGAGTTTCTAGTCAGTCTCAAGGGGCATTCGGAAGGAGCTCAGCACAGCTGTGGCCAGCAAAAGTTGTTTCCCTTACTGTCGGCTTTTTCTGTCTGGCTGCTAGTCCTCCTCATCCTCTCGCTCCAGAGAGCCCATGTGTAGGGGAAAAAACAATACAGGTAGGAGGGTTGTTGCTGCTTCCTTCTGCAGCGTATCGCCTTTGGACGTGGGAGGCTCACACTACATGGAGGTGGCTGGATGTGACCCAGGCAGGCATGGGAAGTGTGTGATTCGAAACCAGACCCTCTCCTGCCATGCGGTGAGGAGAAGCTGGCTGGTGACACAGCTCTGGCAACTCTGGCTCCTTCTCCCCTCTCCACTGGCACAGCCATAAGCTATTCCCTTCTCTCTTTTCTCCTGCGCAGCCTCTGTGTCCTGCTCAGTCACGAGTTAACGTTTCACAGTTTTCCCAGAAACACTGATCCCTCGTGTCACATGGCAAGCAGCAATTTGTGTGACTTGTGGTTACTACCTGTTTCCAGACAACACCCAGGGACCCTTTCAGACATGGAAGAGGAAACAACATTCCTGTCTCTGGGCAGGTTCCTTTAAATAATTTTCTTTTTCCCGAGAATTCAGAGCTGAGATGGCAATTAGACATATTCCAGAATGGGAAGAGTTGTTAAGATATGGTTGTCATCGTGGCTTGTGTAACTGTTGATATTCATGACATATCCATTTCACACACTTTCACTCAATCAGGAGCACAAGACTTTTACCAAGTAGTGGTTAGCTGAAGAACAAAGTCCACACCACATGCATGCTAGTTAATAATCACACCTTTTGTTCTTTACTGTTACAAATGCTTGTGGTTGAATTAGGTCTTCGTTCACCTTGAATTCTTGCTTGATTCCTTGTAAAACCCCATTGCGTAGCCCCAGTTTCCTCTGCAGAAGTAGGCAGCATTGCAGGCGGTGGTGGTTTCGTTGCAGGGCCAGACGGGCTGGTGGGCTCCGAGGAGCGGGTTTGTTTGAGTGACACCAGGCTGATCCGCTGCTCAGGGAAGCACAGCAACACGCCAAAACAAAACTGGCACCAGAGGAGTGCTGAAGTGGTCCCTCGGAGCTCCTCTTGGTGGGTGAAGGTAGCTGGCTCACCAGCAACGTGTATGAAGCTCACCAACCCTTGTGCTCCTCCAGTTCTCCTGTGTGGCCACATGCCACCTCGCTCCTCCGCAGCACAAGGAGCGTTTGCTCATAACTTGGGGCGTTTTGCGCCTGGGTATGTTTCTCCTGGTCATACCTGGAGTGTTTACCAGGGCTCAGCAGGTGAAGACGCTTTCCCTGCTGTGCTCTTGATTTCTATTGTACCAACAGATTTTGCAAGGAAGATAATTTCATGTGTGTTGCCGTTTTCTAAGTGAACTTGCCCTTTGGCCTGACTAGCAAACTCGGGATGAACTCTCATCTCAAGAAGAAGCTCCTTGAGTCATCAAGGCGCAGGCGTGCACAGGCTTCAAGTGGGTGAATGCACTTCCACTCCCTGAGGTCTGAATGCAGAAACTCGAGCTGTTTGCGCTGTAGTGGTGTACATTTCTACTCCAGCCCTTCCGGCACTCGCCTGTCCTGAGCAGCAGCAACCCTGCTCCTGTAGCGCTGTCACACACCGACTGCAGGCTTGTGGGTGTCTGGTTTGCATCCTGAACATCGAGTGTATGGGAAACCTGTGCTATGCTAACGTGGATGTGTTGAATCATACACCTAAGTAGAGGCAAAAAAGTTCCCAGCAGCACACCAAGGGTCCCAGTGGACATTTCAGTAGCTGAGTTTTCTCCTCTTTGAGATACATCAGGAAGCACAAAGAAAAAAACGAAAAAAGGCACAAATTGGCAAAAGTGAACGTGTTGTCAAATGCACAGGAAGAAAAGTCTATTATTTGATCTGGTAGTATATCATCTTGTTCATATGCCTGTTTCAGGCACTTTGACTGAAGAGGTGGCAAATAAATGCAACCATTTTTCTATACTTACTTATTCAATTTTTTACTTTAATTCACTTTGGTTTAGTTCTCACCTTCTGGGAACGTAGAAGTTATCAGTTCTCACTGGCACAAATGCTTTCAGGAAGTGAACTTGAAAGCCATATGCACAAACATGTAAAGAAGTTGAATTGTTTCACATATTCTCAGGTATTCATGCCGTTAAGTCACTCTCCAACCAGAAAGCAGAAAAAAACAAGGGATATTCACTTTACTATCCGGTCTGTATTGAACATCCAATGCTATCAGGAGAGCTGACTGGGATTAAGCCACAACATGTTCATAAAATTGCTTTAAAATAATTATGAATAACAAATTCAAGAAATCTGCAGTGTGCTCACGAATATGTCATAAATGAAACAAAAATGAAAAAAAATTAAAACAAGTCTGTGCCTTGTTGCAAATTACTTGTTCAGTCCTTGTCAAATTTCCTTGCTCAAGAGAACAAAATGGATCTAGCTGAAATATAAATAATCTTCGAATAATGCGGGTTTTTTTGGTAATGATTTAGGGAGCAAATGTTAATGGACTTGTTTCAAGTGTGACTGGAGCTATTTCAAATGTTTTCTTTTATGGAGTAGATATTAGAGGCAAGGGCCTTCTCTTTTGGTATTAATTCCTGTGGCCGCTTTTTTTTTAACTGTGCGTCTGATCCGGAACGGCCCAAAACGACGCGCGGGGCGCGCGCAGGGAGCAGGCGCTCCCTGCTGCAGCACTTCGGCAGCTGGGAGAGCGCAAAAACCTGACTTCGTAATGGTCTTGTGCCAGTTCTGCTGTCAAGGGCTCCAACTCAAACAGTGTTTGTATGCAAGCTCGATATACCTGGAATTTGGTAACTCAATGCCTTTTTGCTTTCAAAGCTTTTAGCAAAACATTAGGAGTGCTTTATAGTGTGATACAAAGTACAGTGCCAAAACTCAGGATAACAAGTGTGTTTGGAAAACATTAAGCCTTGAACAACTAGTTTCTTTACGAAAAGAAAAGAAAAAAGAAAAAAGAAAAGAAAAGAAAAAAAAAAGTAATTCACGTCCAAGCATATTTGGTGCGTGTTGAACCACCTCTCTCCTGCTGCTGGTTGGGCGGTGTCAGGGATCCATTCGTTCGAAGGCTGGGCGACGTCTCCACGCGTGCGCCGCGGCGTAACGCGTGGAGGAACCATTACTATTTTCCGAGTACCCTTCTAAGCAAGGTATGAGTGCTGGGACCAACTGTTGGCCAGGGTGCGCAGATCACACGCGGGCCACGTGCAAGCAGCGAGCCCCAGGAAGGCGTCAGCGGTGGGCTCCGCGGCGGGGCCGGCAGCCTGGCCCCCGTGCCCTCGGCGCCTGTCCCGAGCCCCCGGCGCCGCTCGCCCGCTCGCGGGAGCGATGGAGCAGCCGGGGGCGGGGGTGAGCGCTGGCGGTGCGCGGCTGGTGTCAGACCGACGTCCACGCCGAGCCGAGGCTTCCCGCGGTGTGGGGTGCAGTCACATGCTGTAGCGTGCATGAGTACAGATAGAAATCAGGCAGATGTTTGTCGGCTGGAATGGGTAATAATTTCTTTATCTCTTTGTTTGATTTTGCATGTTAGCCTCAGATGACAATTGCAAAATTGCTTTCTGCAGTACTTTTCAATAAGCAGAATGTGCTCGGCTGGAGATAGATGGAGATATTTCTGTAGGGAGATAGATAAACGTATTTTTATACATACACAAATAGGCACTTGCACACATACACATACGTATATTTACTGTGTGTCAGTGCTGGGCGAAGAAAGAGGGTGTGTCTTTTGGACTTTTGGTTTTAAACCCGTGGCTTTTATTTTTCTCTGAGCAGACCAAATATGACACTGTTATTCAAACTATAAAATCAAATTAGCACCCTTTATTGTGTTTGCAAACTAATTAAAATGTAAAATGTCCTGAAACCACTGGCTTATTGTGTGACAAATGTAAGATTAGAAACAATTAGAAGGCACTCAAGAGGTTTGTGGTGTTTAGATTTCTGACATTGTTCTAATCATCCCTTTAAGTAATGAAAACAATGGTTACCTAGAAAATAAAGGTTTAAAGGAAATTATCTGCTTCAGTACAGTCATTAGTTAATGATTGTTTATCATTTTAAATGTTGCCATAGTAGTCGGAGGCTGGTTTTTAAATCTGAAAGCAGGCAGGACACTTAATAATGAATAAACATCTGCTTCATCTCTTATTTCTATATGTGATCATGATTTATATCGTAATGTCATTATTGAAAGATGAATCTGATATTTTTTACGATGATCCATATCCCATTCTTAGTGTGGCTCAGCATGGCCAGGATTTAGTCACTGTGTTATTTCAGAGCTGTTTTATCTTAAAAATTGGACAAAACTGAAAGTGATTCACGTTAATTTATACGTGTGGTATGTAACCCTTATGAAACAATCAATCACTTATTTCAGTACTTGTCAACTTCTAGAGCTAGTTGTTACGTTTTTTGATCCATTTCAGGACTCAGGGGTAATTTTTTTTTTTTTTTTTTAACTTTTTTAGAAGAACTTTGACAAGAATGACAGGGTATATAAACATTGCTTGGAGCTGTAAGGAATTTCAGTATTTCAGAACATTTCCAAAAACAGATGTTTCCCAAAGTTGGAAATAGTAGTTAGTACTCTGACTTGAAGATTAAAAATAATAAATGCAGCAGACTGATTAATGCAAAGTTACCTATTAATATTCTATTTTGTTCTTTTTCGTACTGTGGAGAAATATTTGTGCTTTCTCTCCGAGTCCTTCAGAGACCAGTGTTTGACTTTGTATTAATTAGTTATATGAAAGTAGAATAGATTAGCCTTGGGGAATATGATATAGAAACATACAGCGTGTCAAGATGTAACCCACAGAGGACGGGAATCTCGTAATAAGCATTTACTGTAGACAGATGTGTACGTTTTTGTGACTGATTGTAGTGGAATTATTTATTATGCTTTCAGCTGTTAAGAATCCCGTATAAGACAATGTACTCAAATTGTTCTCCATTAATTTTCAGCGCCAAATCTTAAAGGCAGACCGCGCAAAAAGAAGCCTTGCCCACAAAGAAGAGATTCATTAAATGGCATTAAGGATTCCAACAATAATTCTGAAAGCAAAGCTGTTGCCAAGGTAAATCACTTAATAGTATTCTTTTCAGTACGTTCTCCTTTTTTAGATACAACCCTGCCTTTGTTTCCCAGCATGCTGTTTCAAATTTAGAATGTAACTTATTTTCTTGGGGAGATAAATGTAATTTTTTTCAACAGTTTTAATCTTCAGTTTAAATCATGTCTGTGTTCAAAGTTACCAGTGACTATAATCGCCTAATAACCTAACGCTATCAGCTTGTTGGTAACTGGTAGTGCTTAAGCTTTCTTGGCATCCACTGTTAGTTTTCACATTCTGTGACACACAAACATAGTTTGTGACAGTATCTTCAAATTAAAAATAAACCAGGGAGCAGCTCACCCTGTTACAATGCACTTCTAAATATAAGTTTGAAGATAAACAGAGTATGAAACAAGAGCTGCTTAAATAATGGTTTCTAAGAAGCACGCACAAACGAGATTGCCATGATGTTAAGATCTTGACTTCAAAAACAAGAAAAAAAAAGGGGGGGGGGGNGTTTCTTTAATACTTAGTGCTGAGCTGCGTATTCATTCCAGGGTTTGTTGTACAGAGCCTTCTGTGTTTGCTGCGGTGCTTAAACCTATACTGCAGGTGAAAATTGGAAAATTGGATCGTTGGTTTGTGTTTATAGACTTATCTCTTAGATATTTGTGGGTTTGTGTCTTTTCCTTAAAACTACGTAAAAAATGGAGTTTCTGTAGTGTAATTTACATCCTATTTTCTCTGTTGTATGTGTGGTTTTAAATAGGAATTTGATTTTCTCTTTAAAAAGAAAAGCAGCACAAATGGCTCCTTTCAAGATGATTTAATTTGAAACTGTAAGATGCAAAGATGGAAAATTACTTAGAGCAATACTTGTAGATTTTTATCTATGACAGAACTTTGTCACTGTGATACTTCTGAGCCCTTGCTAAACATGTTTGCGTAGACTGAATGTTTAGTCCAACTCCTCATGAATCCATTGTTTCACTAAATTAGATGGATGTGTATCTGGAAAATGCTTCCATTGTTGTGACCATCTCTTTAGGAAATACAGTGAATCTATAGATCCATTTGCGTTCGTATTGTTATAGGCAGTGAATGTCCTGAGAGATTAGGAGGTTAAAGAGGTCAAGTGGAAGTGTTCTGCTCTGGGTTTCTCATAGGAAGGCAAATTAAATTCCACCTCCTCCTCCTCCTCCCTAGGAGTTCAGTTTAAATTGTGCCTTCTGTTGATGACGATAAAAGAGGCTGAAGTTCACGATGAAGCTCTGCCCTTAAGTCACTGTTTCTCTTCTCTTTGTGCCCTATTGCGCTCAGTTGGAGGCTGTACTATCGTGTTAGACAGGCATGGTAAAAGGCGGTGGAGCCTGGTGTGTTGAGTTGCAGGGTCCTGCCAGATACTATAGAGTTTGCCTGAATGTTTTTGCTCTGTGGAAGAATGCAAAACCTGTGGTGTGAAAATGTCTCAATTTGCCTCAACTCCCTCACCCCGCCAGCCATTTTTAATGTTAAAATGTTACTAGGAAAATGCAACGTGCTGTGTTGTCAAAGCACCCTGGTCTGTGGCATGAGTAGTTCTGCCTCTTCAGCACCTGGTATATAGGTATTAGATAATTTAAAACAACAACAACACTTCATACCAAACTGTTTATCCTCTCTGTTTATATTTGGGCTCACCCTACTAGTCAAATGGGAGGATATTTCAGATAAGGAGTAATTCTGCCTATTTATCTAGTCATACTGTGCTCATCATTGTGCAGATATTAATAACATTAATTATCTTGGCCAGCTTAATTTCATTATAAATAATAGACGTGCTCATGATATAATGTCCTTGCATGTAGTCGCACTGACTTCACTGTGGCTCTTCACATCAATCTGTGTCTCAGGGCTGCGGATATACTTTAGTAAGAGCGGGGCAGTGAATCAGAGACCCTCCAAAGCAGATGTGTTGCACTTTATAGAGACCCTGCGGATAGGTTTCTGGGGGAGGAGGGTAAGTGTATTTGTGCAGGGGGATGGAGACCCACCTACTGTCTTCTCATTTTTGGGAATAGTTGGGGCGTTAAGTCATCAGCTTAGGCTCTGTGTTGGACTTCACCATCAGTTCTTCTCCTCTGTCCTTGCTCCACCTCTGATGAATGCTGACAATTGGTCCATGAAAAGCAGAGCTGAAAACTGCTAGATTAAATGAGACAAATCCACTTATGTCAGATGTGGAAACATTTTGGCTATAGACTTGGCTGTAGACCTGTTCGAGCTAAAATCCCTTTCAACCAGAAGTTCTGCTGCTTTCGTCCTCAGCTCATGGCACCCAGTATCTGACGGCAGCCTAACTTCTAGGGTGGTGGGGAGACGGCTCTGATGGAGATGGAGTGGCTGTAGGGTTCGGGTAGGGAGATGGCAGAAGTGGCATGATGAAGACTGTGGTTTTGAGCCTGTCAAGACCAACACAAACCACATGGTTATGACCTGCTGCATTTCATGTTCTCAGCTGCCAATGACTAGCAAGCTTTGTACATTCTTACAATTTAGTTTTTATTAGGCATGTTTATCTTGAGCCATGAGTAGATTGTTTTGTAGGCTTTTACTTTTGTTTGACGCAGAAGAGCATTTGGTTCAGTAGGAGGAGTTCTGAGTAAAGTCCAACATAGGTGGCTTGTTTAATTAGAGCCATAGTGGGACAGACAATGTGGTCCTGGGCCTGTGGCTGCTGCCAGGGGAAGCGGCTCATTCATGTACCACTTTTTTGCTTTTGATCTCTTCACGGGTCGCAGCTTCCTTTTTGTACCTCTTGGAGGGGTTCCCTGCCAGCTTGGGACATCGAGTGAGGCAGGATCAGCTGTGCTGGAGAGGCATATGTCGAACTCTTCTCACCAGCATTCGCAGGAACCTGGAGACTTTCATACTTTACATGTCAGCACTACTGGACAGGCTTCTGTGACTTGCAAGCTCCAGCATAACCCTTGTTGTATCTGCAAACTTTTCTTACTTCGTGCTCCCAAAGAGCATTCCCATTCAAAGTATGTAAAAACGCACTGTAAGGCTTTTTAAAACTGGCTGATATGGCCATTTCAAAAAGCTGAAAGGATTAACTTGTTAAACATGGAAATTGTCCCCGAATGAATCTACTCATTACATCTTCTAATGCAAACGCTAAAGTAAATCTCTCACTTCATTTATATGGCAAGATCTGAGAAATTAGTTTAAAAGTTGCCAGGATTTGCTTTTCCTGTGGCTGCAGGTGGCCTGGCATGCTCTCAGACCTGAAGATTTACTCTGAGAACCTCAGACATTATCTGACTGAAATGCTAAAATGCAGCTCTGTAGTGGTCTGCTGTGTGTGTGACCTCTGGCAGGAGAAAACAAACACAGGGGTGTACCCGTGATGCTCACCGACCGTTTGATCATGGATCCTACACTTCTGATTGAACATGCAGAAAGATGTGGTCACATGTTTCCAGAGCCCTTCTCGGCACACACCCAACTTCTCCGCGCTGCAGCTCTGTATTGTCTGTCAGGGCCTTAGCCCCCTCAGTTTCATTTTGGATATGTTACTTGCACCAAAGCTACAGTGAAAGAGCTTTAACTCCTGCGGAAATTGAGCTCTCCCTTTTATAACAGAGTTGTTTCTGCTTTCTGAGCAGACCAGAGAAGAGAGGAGAGCCAAGCAGGGCTCCATGTTTGGGACCTTCGTCCAGGTCTTTGCCTTCTAGGAGGATTCAGAATTGTGTTTTGAGAGAGAAGGTTGGTTTCTGGTCCCTGGTGCAAATCTGGTATAGCTTCAGTGCATTTATGCTGGGTTTACACTGGTGTTACCCAGAATGGCATTTGGCCCGTTTGGTTCTCATTAATCACTGGTCATGGCACTCATTCATGTCTTGTGTCACATGCGGGGAAGTTCCAGAAATGAGGCTTGTGCCTCGAACATTTGTGGATGAAGCACTGCAGCCTTCATCAAAGCGTCGTTGAACCTGAAACTACTTGGAGGCCCCTCTTTGCATTTTCTCACCTTTGAGATCCACAGGCGCTTTGACCTCTCTTCTGTGTGTGCTGTAGAGAAGGACGTTATGTATAACATGAGGATTTCTCATTCCCAGTGGCTTTTTTTATATGTTACTTTCTTTGTTTTCTTTTGTCTCCTTGGGAGTAACATCCCTTACCATTAGTTTGCTTTCAGAGAAGTGAGCTTTGATTTGATTTAGCATTCGTGCCCAGCCTGCGTTTGCGAGCAGAGTGGAATTGCCCAGTTTGAAAAAGAAAACACATTTAAAAGGTAGAGATATATAAATAGATAGATTGACTTTACCAAGCAAGTGGGCTTCAAAACTAAAAAATTGTTCCCAGGTCCAGTGAATTTATTCCAAATTTTCACTTGCAACGTATTTGCAGCTCAAATTAAAAATCCTATATTTAATGAAATTATGAGTTTATACTGGGAGGGCTAATCCAGTCTTTAGTATAGCACTGAAAATTATGACAAGATAATCTAAACTTTATAAGGGGAAGCTGTTAAACAGTTTTGCAAGGAGCCAAAGTAAGAAACTCAAGGGATTATAGCTCAAAACTGAAAAGTGGAGTGAGGAAATCCAAAGTTCATTTACTAGGAAAAAATTCCTATTAACTTCATTGAGTTTTGGATGAAACCCAGAATCTTTACAGAAGTTCAATCAGCGAGTGTATCTGTTACTAAAAGGCAAAGCATGGTGTCTTGTGCCATAGGAAAACAATATCTCTTTGTAACATGCAACCAGAGAATATTGAGCAATACAGGAAACATACTTCAGGAGTAAGTGATCAAGAAAAACTCAGCAGGAAGTCCATTTTCCAGTCCCTGGTGCATTTCCTCGAAGGAGCAAGCCTGTACCCTCCAGTGTCCAACAGGGAGATTTTTCAGCAGCGAGTATCATGGAAAATTGTGGCCACTTCTGTCCTCTAGCGTGGCCTTGTCCAGTGTCTGTGGAAAACTATGGAGACAGCTAACCCTAAATCATTGCTTTTTGCAAAGTTAATACTTTGGAGGAGTATAAAAGAAAAGATTTTGCTTTCCCTAAGCCTGAACACTGGGTAGCTTTATTAAGATAAAATAGGCATGTCACAGGCTTTCCAGTGGTATGTTTGCTGTTTGTTTACAGCACTTACATAATGCTCTTCATAGCACTTACCTCAAAAAAGTCAAGAATTACCCACAAAGCACCTGGTTTAGAAGTGAGGGGAATGAAGGAGAGTCAGTGGTTTGCTTGACTAAGAGCTCCTGTCTTCCCATTCAGTGAGATACGCTGCTCTCCTCCCAGAATACCAAGTGCTGGCTTTTAGTCTTCCTGCTCGCTCAGGGAGCAGAAAGGACGCGTCTTGGTTCAGGTGTGGAGCTGCCAGAAGGCTCCTCACAGCACTTGCAAGTGTTGAAGGGAAAGTGCAAATCCAAAACACAGCCTGTAGCCATCTCCACTACCTTGCAGTAGACGACTTCCAGTATTTCACTAGAAATATATTGATCCCGTCGTGGACATGGAGAGCTTTTAAACATCGGTTCTGCTCTTTTGTTTTTGGTACACATAAATTATGGGAATGTTCAAATTGCAATTTGCTTGGTTCAATGAGAGGATTATCTCCAAGAGGCGTGCAGGATTAAGCCAGTCTCACTGGATTGTTTTTTCCCATGTTTGAATACTGATGAGAGGTAAAGTGGTTCCAATTTGTTGACTTCCTGACTGGCACACGTCTGCCAGGGAGGCCAGTGGGAGACACAGAGCTTTGGGACTCGTGTGTATGGGGGCTGCTGGTGCCTACCACGAAAGGCTCCTGTTAGCAGCCTCTTCCTTCTGCTAAATACCTAGGGCTGTGCTTAACTTTAAGCAGATGCTCAAACCCACTAGACTTAAGTCCGTGCTACAGCATAACCTCCGCTTGTGTGTGCTGAGGAGTCTGCCTGGGTGAGGCTTGCCAAGGTCTGCATCTATTTTGGTGGGCCAAAGGAGAGAAAAATGTGTCTTTTCCAAGCTGGCTGCTGAGCGTTCCTGGAAGGGGCTGAGCACCCTCAACTCCAAGGGTTGTCTACGGGATTTGACAATGCTCAGTGTCAGTCCTGGAATGAAGGTTATTATTAGAGTTGCTAATGGCAAGTGTATGTGAGAGATGGGAGCTGTCTGTGACATAGCAATGTATAGCCATAAAAATGCAGATCTGGAGAGCATTACCAATGGGTTATAATGATTTAAAGATGTGGCTATTTAAAAATGTTGTGACTAAGATTCAGAACAAGACATTTAGCTCTATAAATAGCTTCCTTTGTTTCCCCTCAAATACAGTTGCATGGTTTGGCCTTCATTTTTTCAACAATCCATTCTGCTAGGAGAGTATTTATTCCTTAAGTGAAAATTAAAGGTTACCCAGATCTGATATGACATCTTTTTTTTTTCCCAGGTAAAATGTGAGGCTAAGTCAGCTTTGCCCAAACCCAAGAGTAACAACAGCAACTGTAAAAAAGGCTCAAGTGAGGATAAATCAAAGATTGCCGTAGGTGAAGAATGCAGAGCTGATGAGCAGGCTTTCCTTGTGGCACTTTATAAATACATGAAAGAAAGGAAAACACCAATTGAACGAATACCCTATTTAGGTTTTAAGCAGAGTAAGTATCCTTTTTCTCACTTTCTTGTTGATGTTTTGGAACGGTTTGGCTTCTCTGGAGAAAGCATTTGCACACGGAGCCTATTTTAAAGCCTTACGAACGGGGGGACCATGTTTATAGCCACACATTTTCCAGTCCAGGCGTTTTACTGTCTTATGCCTAGATTTGCATCTCTTCCTTCTGGGGTAGTTGCTGCTGGATATTTATAGGTTTAAATCCGCTGATTATGACTAGAAATAGGCATGTTGAAAACTCTGTAGTTTTCTGTTTTGTAAATCTGCAGCGTCTGTAATGCCTTTCTTCTGAGTTAATAATATGACGTATGTTTATTGTGCCCAGATGTTCTTTATGAAAGTACAAATATTAAAGGAAGACATTTAAAGGTGGTCAAGAAAGGCACAAAAGGGATCAGATTTTTAAGCCCAAAAATGTGTTTATAGTTAATAAATTACTGACTTTGGAGAATATAAAACCAGACTGTATCTGTTTAATACAGAATGCAATGTTTAAAATTGCTTTGGCATGTACAGTTTGTAGTGCCACAATCTGTAAAGCAATTGTAGGTGGAGAAGATACAGTTGTAACTAAATTTTACATAAATATTGCAGTGCAGTGTAGATCTTTCAGAGTTCCCAACAAAAGCTATAAATGGGGGTATTTTTTCTCCTTATCTATAGGCTGAATTATACTTTATTTCCTTAAAGGGAGGACTCCATGGATTGAAATATTATTTACTCTAATTTATCTCCCAGATTAAAACCATGTGTTATTTTGATGAAGAATGTCAAACCTGTATGTTTTACATAACAATTTACATACCTAATAGCAATTGGCACTGATTGCAACAGGCCTCCAGCAGCCATTATAAACTTATATAACTCCGAATGATTACAGTGTTTGTCTGAAAACTGGCTGCTTGAAATGGAAGTAAAATTAATGTACTATGAACAGCTCCGTTGCATTTTGCATTGATTCAGATTAAATCAAGGCCTAAGCAAAGCTCTTGATAGCTTTGAAGCAGTACAAGGTTCAATGAGGCTTTCAGAACATTTTGTGTTGAAGAGAGGATTTCTTCCCCCCGTTTTAGTTTACAGTCCCTCAAGCATGGGGACAGGGTGAGCTTGAAAGACAAGCTCAAGTATTATTTCTAAAATTCCCCATCTGAGGTAGGGCCCTCTGCTAACATTTAGCTGAAATACACTGGAAGTTGTATGTCATTCATTATAAATTAGGGGCCAGATCCAGCAAATGCTTAAATGCCAAGAGTAAGTATGCTGAGAAGAGCAGAAATGTTTGCAGGACAGGGCTCTGTATTTGTCCAGCAAGACTTGTTCAAACACTGCCAATATAAATAGGTTAGTGGGAAGAAGCAGTATGTACACTGCAAACGAGCATGCCCCCCGCGGAGGAAGAGATCCTGTCTGCTGTGTTCTGCAGCGTTATTGCTGAGTCTGGCCTGAAGTGCTTGCAGTGTGTCTACTGGGAGTCACTGCTTGTTGGTGGAACAGCGCATAGACTTCATAAAGCTCTGACATCAATTTCTCTTCTATCAAATAAAATAAAATAAAAATAAAATAAAAAAATAAAATAAAATAAAATAAAATAAAATAAAGACCAGCATGGAAAGCATGTGAGAGGAGAGGAATTATGCAGGAAGCAACAAGCATCTCCCAACACGCCTTTTGAAGGAGTTGCCTCTGTTCCTTCCTCCCCACAGCCATGGGCAAGACACGACCACCCATACCATAATTATGATAATTTTCATTTGTGCTCCCCTCGGGTTCATTTACACAAGATCCATTAGAACACATCTTATTGATTATTGATTATGAACACCATTATCTGAGCTGCAGTAAATATTGGATATTGTTGTTTAATCAATAGGCTTTCTCTGTGAGCCAGTGTGTGGCTCGTGCTTGCTTGCTGATGAAATCAGTATTAAACAAATAATTAAAAGCAAGATTCTTCCCAATGAGTAATTTTTGCTATCAAAGTTACGGAAACGTGCTACAGTCACATTATACTGTGCTTCTTATCAGCAAAGTCAAAAGAGCCCATTACCTTTGTCTCAGTGTATTTTTCCAGTCCTGTTAAGGAATCTAAGTATGTTCTCTTATATGTAATTAAAAATATATGCATAGTATGGGCTAATATTTATTTTTCAGATTATGTAAATATCTCTTTGGAAAACGTTTCACAGGAGCTTTTTCAGGGGCTGTGAGCTTTCTTTTTTCTACTATTTTTAGAACTGTTTAATTTACATTTCTTTGAAATATGTTGGTTAATGCAATGCTTATCTAAATACTTATTGTCCCTCTAACAGTTAACCTTTGGACTATGTTTCAAGCTGCTCAAAAACTGGGAGGATATGAAACAGTAAGTGTTTAAGTAACTTAAATGAAATAATTGTGCAATCTGACTTTTCCCTGTTAGAAAAAAAAATGTAAAAGCAAACAATCATTTGCTGAATTTTAGGCTAGCTGTACACATTGTGGGTTTATTGGACCATTTTTGGAAACAGTCCCAATTAGTTCCAGGTTTGGCAAAATTGTAAACTTGTCGTAAAAGCTACAAGTGGAAAACATATGTAACTCTTCCCTGTCAAGGAAATTAGTTGGGTCTGTAATTTTTTCCCATGTTGAGAAAGGGCTATTATTGTACAACAAGCCAAGATTGCATAAAAGAAATTTCACTTGGCAACATCCCTGACATCTGTTCATGTCTAATATGGGAAATGTATTAAAGGCTTTCAAAAGTAATCAGCATTGTCCATTAAGGAATAGTATGCTGCAGTATCTTCTCATATTCCAAGTGTAAAAGATCTTTATTAGACAAGGGTCAGTACTGCATAAACAGGAAGTTATCAAAGTAATTCAGAAAAGTCTCTGACACTTTTTATCAGCTAACCATATCTGACAAGAGCAGTTTATTTTTAGCTCACAGGAAAATTTGAAGGCCATGGATTTTACAGCATGTATTTTGAACCAATAAAATATTAGAGCAGCAAGCTTAGATTAAAATCTTGAAATGAGAAGAAAGAGCTGCATTAATATGGCACATAGAGATGACATCTGTAATAAAAACCAATTGACATAGGAAGATGTCGTCATTGGAAATATTTTCTTTGCACACAATGATCAGATTAAGTTGTTCAGTTCCTGCCGCAGTTGGATGAAAGAAATTATTTTTGCTTTGTTTACGAAGTAATCTGGGACATATCTGTGCTGTAGAGAACTGACAAGAAGAAATGCCCTATCAAGAGACTGAAAGTTGCTTGAACCAAAATATAAAACTCACTGTTTTCCTTCCATACAATAAAGCATATTGTTCTATAAATTAACAGCCCGGGTTTATTAGCATGGGTGTGGTTGGGATTTTGTGAAACATGGAATCTGACATTCTCAACAAAATATATGCTTGATTTGGCTTCTGTTATTTCTATATCTTTCATTAATCAGCACATACCATGCTTATGTACAGGACTGTGCGTAGGTGTGCTCGGGGGTATATATGCATGAATAGCTACCATAGATATATCGTTTCAGAAATTATGATCCAACAATAATTGCTGTGAGTTGTAAAGCACAGTGAAAATGAGGGCTAAAATCTTGATCTTGATCCAGAGCACAAGAGAAGGCCAGGAAGGAGGCTGAAAGGACAGCAAGGCGTCCAGAGTGCTCAGGGAGGCAGCAACGTTTCAGATCTGCTTGAAGGGACTAAGGATAGAAGCAGGGATGCCAAAGTGGTGGCTTGGTGGAGAGAGCTGAGCTTTAGTGCCAGAATGAGAGAGGGCAGGAGGATTTAGAGATGGTAAAGAAGGTGAACCTCTGTGCCTGGAGGAGCAGGAACAGGAGGGCGAGTTTGTGAACAAGAGGCCAGAGAGCCAGCATTACCGACAGCAGCAGACACTGTGAGAAAGAAGGGATCACACAGATGAGAATGCCATACAGAGCAACATCAGTCCATCCTTGTCTCAGAGATGCTGTCCTTTTCTCAGCAACAGATATTCTCTGTTGGTTAGGGGCATTTGCCACCTTTGATGAAAATGGCAATAATAGCTCAAGCTGTCTGACGTACCTGGGAGCCCAGCTTTGACTTGAGAGTGTCTCTGGTTGAAGTGATGGACCTGATCCTGTTTTTATGGAAGTGAGTTGCTTCTGTGCTCTCTCTACAGAAGAGCTGAAATTGGGAGGACCTTGTTGATGTGATTTGGGTTGTACATGGAGTGTGAGGCTGCCTGACCTCGTCCTCTGCTTTTAACAGTCTCATCCTCAGAGTGGATCTGCCTTTCCTTTGTATTCCCTGAATGTTAAACCAATAGCTGTTGCAGTACTTCGACCTGTGCACACCCAATTTTATTTACTATTTTATAGCCAGTTTATATCCACTGAGTTTGCCAAACTGCTTTTGTCTGAATATATTTTATTATGGTGAGCATTGGTGAGAGGCTTTTGTGTTTGATTTGGGTTTCATTTTTCAGCAAGACAGCAAACAAATGGGATGGCATGGACCTCAGTCTTAGTTCCAGAATGTTAGGCAGATCTTCTTGGTCCCATATTTTAAATTTCAAGTGAGTGCCATAATTCAGTAATGATTACATTGCACCACTCATACACACAATTGTGATTGTGACTCACATGCACTATTGTTGATGGGGAGTCACATGCATAGCAAAGGCTTTCTCCAGTTTTAGGGTGACAGGAGCCTACCCTGATTAGCATACATTTATCTGTATGGACCCTGCCATCTGGCTTGGATGACCCATTAGTCTGTTATAAGGGCTTCAGCATCTTGAACTTGTTTCTAAAATTTCACATTTCTAGTTTGTGCATTGAGATAGAACTGGGCCTTTTCTCTTGGAAGTATTGTAAAGAAAAGAATACTTACAAGTAGATATTTGGCTTCAGCATATGACATCCACTTTCTGAACAGGCAGCAAATTAAAGATTGTTTAAAATCACAGACTGGAATTTAGAGTGGTCAGGTGACAAGTTTTTTTACAAGTGAGTGTAGAAACTTCCCCAGCTAAAGCAGTTGCAAACTTTACATTCTCCTGTTTGACAGAACAATGATATTTGGCCCATTTGCAATTTCAGACCCTGCCCTGTCCACCTTGTACATGTACAGATACCTTTATAGGGCTTTAAAAATGAGAAACAAGAGAGATTATGTACAGTATTTCTCATCTTCAGCTCAAATTCACAGAACAGTGCATGTCCTCTGAGACCGGTCTTCTTGTTTAAGGATATAAATGTGAATGAAAACTGCCAGGGATTGGATCTGAAGCGCAGAGAACTTTCTTAACCATCTGTCTGTCTTTCTTGAATTGTCGTGTATCAGGTACTGGAATGCATCCAGTGAGGCTTGGCAGAGACTATTACGTGTACATACGGGATATTTAGTAGTGTCAAGTCATCATTGTGTGTCATATGTTTTTATTTAAGGGCTCTCCAATTAGACTACTTGTGAGAGCCATTTCTCATCTCCCCTGTCGGTTTGATTGCTAATTCTTAGTTGTTATCCATAACTGTGTAACAGCACACTCCCGTATACTTCTTGTTGGACATAATACAGTCTTAATAAAAATAGGAACCCATACAAATTGGTCTAACTCCTTAACAGATGAAGCTCTCTCTTTTGAATTGGTGGTATCATGTTTCTCTCAAACAAAGACAGACAAAAAAAGCATCTTTACTGCTAGTAATAAGAGAGTGCATTGGAAAGCACTCTGTATAGCAGATCTTCACAATATGAATGATTTAAAATGTCCCCAAATCCTTGGATGAAATGTCACATTCCAGGGGGCTCAACTGCAGTGGCATTTAACAACCATGGCTTGGAATTTTATCAGTCACCCTAAGTCAAGTGAGTAAAAGATGCAGATGATCATAGATGGGAAACTTCCAAGAATTATTTCAAGAGTTGTCTTTGGCAAATCATGTAGTGGCATCTTTCCTTCAGAGCCAACACAAGAGGAGTGCTTTGGCATATTTGTAGAGACCGTGGTGCTGAATGGACTCTACCTGTGGATGTCTTAGAGAGATAAAGGGTAAAAAGAAAATCAGGTGGGGCTTAACCTTTGCTGTGTAGCAGCTTAAGTTTCGCTGAAGATCAGTGGGATCCCATTTAGCTGCTGCCTCCTGGAAGCAACAATAAAGTGCTTTAGTTTTTAGAAATTAATGATTGACACATGCAAAAGTTCTCTGTCTGGGCAGGCCCGAAGGAACTGATATCTCAGTGGAATGCAAAACTACCTGTGTTTGTTTCATACAGAGCTAATAGCCAGAGCTCTGTTTTGAAGAGCCTTATGAATATCGTGTACCATGATCAGAAAATCACGCATTAGATTTACAGCAGGAAATAAGCAAGAAGCCTTTTCATGAGGAAGAGAGCCGGGAGCTGGGATTGGCAGAGCAGGGGACTTTAAATTTCTCAGAGCGGAAGATACCATTAAAAGGATTTGTATAAACAATTCTCTACTTTAATAGATATGATCATTGGTTTTATTTGGTTGCTTTTGAGTACCAGTCACTGCTTGATACTGTGCTTATAGGAACGAGGTCAGAATCTGCTCTCAGGTGCCTGTGCAGAGCAGTCCCTTGCTTAACTCCAAATTCTGCTGATAGGGAAAGATGGTATGGAGATTTTCAAAGCTTACAGCTCCCGATGGGCCCAGGTTTAGGACTGTGGAGCTATAGGCTGTAGCAAATTGTGGGAGGGGTCTGCAAACCAGAAGACCACTTTAAAACTAAAACCAGCATCGGAATGGAAAGCTCTCAGAGATGAGACTGGCCTGCACAATTGCCTGGATTAATAGGTGAGCGTGGAGCATCCTGCATCTGTAGAAATTTGGCAAACACTAGGTGGAAAGTATATACTGGTGGGAGCAGAGAAAAATAAATTGGAGAACTAAAGCAGCAAAGGAACTTTTTTTTGTGTTGTCTACTGCAGCAGGACAACTGAAGTCAGGAAACTGAAGCTGAATTTACCAAAAGTGTGAAATGAAAGTGCTTAGGAAATACTTGTTAAAGCTTCTGCAGGGTCTTAGTTGTCTTACTCCACTATTACTCTATGCCCTTAAAAAAAAATGACACTTCTGAATGTTTATGGGAAATTCCCTGCTCAGCCAATTGAAACATTTTAACATTTTCACACCTTCTGTTACCTGCCTTTCTGTTTCTCATCTGCCGCAGTCATGGGCATGTTACTCACCAGGATCACCTATGAACCCATTCAGAGTAGAAAACCACTGTGCACCAAGTACAAAGTAGCCAAGGCAGGCATTTTGATACAAACAGTAATCATAAGCAAAGCATTGCCAAGCAGTGCCCTTTCCTGGCTCCTCATCATCACTGAAGGTGGCTGGGAGTGACTTCAATGAGAAAAGAAAGCATTCCTTGGCCATTTGGACATGGCCAGCATGAGCATCCAGCTTGAATAGTGCTGCCCTGCAAGACAATTGTGAGGTTTCCACAGTGCAGCATTTTGTTCAGATTGTTTAAGGATGTAATTCATCACTTACTTTAGTCCTTTGAAGTTTATTAAGCATAAAACCTAAACTTTCCAGAGCAGGGGAAAACTCAACCCTAGGCTTTGTTAAAATAACAATCATTTCAGGGAATGTTGAATTTAAATGTGGGAGGGCACAACTCTGCTAATTACCAAGGAGTTCTGATCCACTGCAGAGGCAGAACTGGATAAAGCTGGACAAATGTTTATGTAAATACTACTATTCTAAGCAGCCTAGAGGTGACAGATACTAAAAATGGTCCAGTGATTTCAAAGGGATTCCCCTTTCACCTTAAACATGATTGTATTTACTGTTGTTCCAGCTTGAGTATCAACTCTGGATTCAGCTCATAGTTAATGGGACTTGGGCTCTAACGTTACCATGTTCCTTTTGAAAATGGAGACTGTGCTTCTTAGTAACATGGGCATGTTTAAAAAGGGCACTTGCAGTAGTCCTCTTGCTGACTAATCCTTTGCTTTTGTTTATAGCTTCTGCACAGCATCACTGCACTTAGCCAAAGATGAAGTCCTGGCCAAAAGCCTTGCAAGCCAGCCGGGCTGTGCTTGCTAGAGGGGCAGAGCACAAACCCCAAATTGGTTTTGAGCATCTTTGTTCCCTTAGCCTGTGAGGCTGCCAGATTATATTTAATTAAAGGCCCCTTGCAATAGTCCACAGGGGATCTGTGATTTTTGGGAGCTAGCAAAAGGCAAGGGCTTTCTGGCTATGCCTCGTTCCTCTGCCTGTCCCAAGGACCCATGACAAAGGTGCAGGAGGCAGGACCAGAGTTAGCTTTCCATCCAGGCATTCCTCCACAGCAGGGGGCTTGGTCCGATGCTTTTTTGACCTTTCAGGTTGCAGAAGGAGCATCCGTTCATATTCCCGGGAAGTGATGTTCTTTACGGCTCATTAGGACTCCAGTTCTTCGAGACCCATAGTAAAAATAATAGACAAAAGTGTGGGTAGTCTGGGGAAGGGACAGAGTAAGAACTTAAAATAAAGTGAACCTCTTCCTCAGATGAGTGTTTAATTTCTATTTAAATAATTCATTTGTGCAGAATTTATACTTGAATCGCAGTCTGTCTCCTGCACCCATGGTCTTTGGGTTAGTTACAGAAGACAAAATAAAACTGTTGAGTACAGTTAGCCCATTTTGCTTTAAATGAGCTTCAAGATAAAATACTCCCTTTTTTCCAAGTATCTAGAGGTCCAAAAAAAGGTACTGAGTAGTGAGCTGGAGGAGGTGCTGATGTTTTCTGAGGAAAACTGTGCTAACGATGAACATGGAATTGTAACATTATCAAATGCTGAGTCTCCAACCATCCTTTTGGCTTCAGAGAATAATTTCTGCAAAGGAAAGATTTTTCTTTTATAGAGAGCAAAAAAGAAATACCTCTTACCCTGTAATATTTAATGACGGTAGCTATCTCGTCTTGTTTAGATTAAAATTACAGGCCTCAGATTGCAAGTTGTAATATTTGTTTTCTTCTGATTGCTGCCTTTAGCTCCTCAGTAAACGCCATTGACTGCTCTGTGGGTAACTCCTAAGAAGCCTCCAGGGCTGAATATATTAAAATCCGCAGCATTCCACAGAAAATGACAAAATTCTCCCCAAATTGCCCCCACAATTTTCCACTGGCCTTCTTTATGAGCTGCAGGCAAAGGAGGGTGATCTGTTGTGCTTGTCCTATTCCTGTTTTTCTTCCTGTTTTAAATATAGCAGAATATATAAAATAATGAAGTGGTATTCAGAAACAATTCTTTTGCCAGGTCTTCCATCTGTTATTCTGTATAATCCTAATTTCTGTACAAAAAAACAGAACCATGGTATGCAACTCAATATGTTACAAGATGTTTATTTTCATCAGCATGGTCCAATAAAGTACATAGCTCAAATATTAACGTTGGAGTATGTTAAGATTTCATTACTATTTGATCTATATATTTTACTGACATAAATGGATAAAAATAAACAGCTTGTAACATATAGAGTTACAGACTATGCTTTTATGGATTTACAGAATTCTGTGGTGGATTTGGGTTTTGCAGCAGATTTATTTTCTCTAATTCAGTTAAAATAACTACGTAATCATTATTTGTGCTGAGTATGGTTCTAGCTTCATTTTCATAATTCACCGTGGGATTTGTCTGCATAACTTCTGATGGTTAATGACCCTGTATTGATTGAGGTTTTCTTTTGTGAGGCCGGATTGCTTGTGACTTGATAATGAATCAGTCAGATCACTCCATTTTAGAGAGAGAGAAAATAGGCGTAGTGTTAAGTTACAAAAAAAAAAANACACCCAAAGCTCTGTGCACACTATATATTCTGTAGGGGCTTTTATAGTGCTTGTAGTACATGCTGTTCTGAAAGTGTCACACATGCATTTGTTGTTGTGAACTCAAACGCTGTAGAATCTGTAAAGATGCAAGATTAAATTTTCCATTGCCATTTTTACAGATAACAGCCCGTCGACAATGGAAACATATTTATGATGAATTAGGTGGTAACCCTGGAAGCACAAGTGCTGCTACATGTACTCGCAGACATTATGAAAGGTAAGATAACAAATCTGAAATGCTTGTTTAATAATGAAAAAATTAATTTGGAGAGCCTTCAAAGCATTTTATAAAGAATTAGAGAAAGAAAGAGAGAGAGAGTGTTCTTAAAGATATAGTAAATATTCCCCCAACAGTTTAGTCAGATAATCCATTGTAATTTAAACCAGAGTGTATGTCTGCAATGACTAAAGAAATAAAACAAGAATCTGATTTTTCTTCGGTACATATCTTAATTTTTACAACAGCTTTCCGGGTAAAGAAGCTGAAAGATTGAGCAAAACATACTCAAGGAAAAATTAGGAACAACAGCTAATTGATGCAAACACTTGTCTTCTGTCGTTTTTTAGGAATACCAATTAAGCAAATTGTGGTTGTGATCAAAATAACAGGGCGGCCCACAATGCAGGGTGCTGTTAATGTTGTAGGTCATGCAGAGCATTGCATTCCTCTTCTTCACTGCATTCCTTCCCTCCTCCCTGCCTGCAAGCTGCTGCCAAGCACTCTTTCTCTGCAGCCATTGTTGCTGGTCAGAACTGTTGATTTCTTATTCTTCCCATGTAGATAATAACTTCCAGGGCTTGTGAAGCCAACACACATTGAATAAAATACTGGCGCTGGAATGTTGTTTTGGTTTGCTTTGGTTTCTAAAAAGAAACAACTCTTTTTTTTTTTTTTTCAACAAGCAAATGTTAATAAAAGCTCTGCAATTTCAGACTGAGATAAGGAAAGTCCGATCTCTTGTTCCTGGGCATAAGCAAGTTACTGTGCTGGGCTCAGGAAGAGGTTGTACTTGCCTGTGCAGAAGGTGGCACAGCAGAGCTGTGTGCATTGAGCAGTTTTTCGCCCTCTTTTCATGCCTTACATGTTCTCCGCTCGGAGGGAGACACTGCCCTCGTCACAGAGCAGAGGTTAATTGCCCTCTTTACAGGAGACATCTCCACCATGAGAGCTTGGGTGCATGAAGAAATTGCATCTAATGCACTATAACAGTTAGACTTAGAAGCTTCCCAGAGATCAAGCCAAGCAGCAGAGCAAATTGCGTGAGTTGCTGTACGCGTCAGACGGGGTTTTCCCTGCCGTTGCATTGCTGACAAATGTTACAGATTGCTGTAACTGACTCATCAGATTGTGGGTATTCGGCTCTTCCCCTCCGTTATTACAGCCCTGAAAGGCTCGAGGCTTCCTCTTGCACCCAAGCCAGCTGATCGGTTTGAAGCTGGCAGTCTGGGTCTTCCCTCACCAGATGTGCTTTGCAGAATCCTTCTCAGAGGAGACCCAGACACACGTGAGAGTTAGGGCTCTGCGGGTTTGGGTTGTGCAGGGAGCAAGCGTTCTTGGGCTCTGTGATGAAATCCGAGATTGGCTGAGAGAGCAACTCCCTTGTAGCTCTGGAAAAATAAATGAGCCATTCACAAATACTCCATGAACCCCTCTCTCTTTCTTCTGCTTTCATGACAGTGGTTTATTATTTTACATGCAAAACCCTGGAACTGCACTCCTATTTGATGCACTTGCATCAAACTGCTGAGACTTGCTCAGTAGTTACTTAGGGATATGCTACAAAGTACCACAAAGTCCGCTGTCCTCACTGAAAAAGCTGAGCAGACTCATCACACCTTTAAGATTCAACAGCCTTTCCCAGCTACCCAAAACCAATTCTGCTTGCCCCGAGCCAGTCTTAGGGAGGAGACAACTTTAGTTTGATGGTTAAGATAGATAGGTCTTAAGGCACCAAAGAGCTCAAACGTGAGCTGTTGGGTTCCATAGTCACTGTGTAATTCTGGGTTTGGTCTGATACAAGGCAGGACCTATTTTTCAGGTCTCTGTGGCAGGCTGTCGGAAGATGGCATTTGGAGAAAAAGTCTTGCAGGATTTCTCGGTCAGCCCTGAGCTAACCTAAAATGTGCTTTACCAGATCTGGTCCGAAAAACAAAAACACCTACAGAAAAAAGCTCAGTGACTGGTCCAATCTCTAGATTTCTGGTGTTAGACACTTTTTCCACCACAGAAAAGCTGTATTAAGCCTCAGACTTGGAAAAAAGTAAATTAAATTGTCATGGTTTGTTTCAGCTGGTAATTCTAACTACAGCACCTGTAAATGTAATGTTCATTTATAGCCAAAGTGCTCAGATGATATTTAATATAAAACTAGAACTGCAGCACAGGAATACACATTCATGATTCAGGACACACACACATTTTCTAACTTGAAGGTGAGCTGTAAAGCTAAACTGGAAAGTGAATTAAGCTGGGAAGTAAATGCTGAATAAACCTCATGATTTTTCCTTTCTGAATCCCACCGGCCTTTCCTTGCTTACTGGAGGCAGAATACACAATTCCCTGGCGTCGCTTTTACTGCTGCTGTTTGGCTTAGCCTTGCCATTCGTCGCTACAACTAGATGTCAAGGGCAGCCGTGTTGCGATAACTAGCTTTTTTCCAAGATGACGGAGAAGCTACCAGCTGTTTACACTGGCTTGAGCATACCACGGCTGCTTAGATGGTGGCGACCTTTCAGTGACATCATTAGGATGCTGAGGAGTGAAATGGCACGTGCCTCCCGCTCGTGTGCTGCGGACACCTTCCTGCCCCCTCTGAGTTCCCCTCTGCAAGCTGGAGTTTCACACACTCCTGACTGGTTCAAAGGAGGAAAAAGGAAAAGGAGAGGGCGGAATTGTCTCTTTGTCTAGCAAATCCCATGAAGAAATGTTGCTTTTCTTAAACGGTGCTTGTAACTTCTAAAAAGCCAGGATATGGCTGCAAACCCCTGGTGCCAAGGTGGCAAACACTAAAACAAAGCCAGCAGTAAAGGAGTCATGGCACAGCCAAGTCTGCAGGGAACGCTCTGCTCCCCCTCCAGCACCCACGGCGGGGAGGAGAGGCTGTGTCGCTTGTTGCCGCTGTGCTGTAGGTGCGCAGAGCACTTGGGTTGGTGAGGTGATGGCTTTGTTTCTCTCATAAAGGGGAAAGAATGATTCTGTGTGCATTGTCAACTGATTCATTTCATGCAGTACAGTTTGCGTTTCCAGTAACTTTTTGTTTTAAAACAAGACGAGGTTGCCAGTTTTTCAGTAAGTGTTATTTGTATATTAGTTAGACAACTTTTGTTTTATTAATGAGTATAATAATGAAAGTGCAGGTTGCAGAGTAGAAGCAATGGGTGTTTTTATTTAAAGCATAGCAGGAATCACATGCCAATGAATGCGTTATTGTCACTGTAGGCATGGCTGGTCTGAACCTGCCTCCGATTGGGTTATTTCAAATAGGCCCAAGCACTTCATAAAAATGTCTTTGTCAGCCTAGTTGCCCTTCCAAACCTATTCATCTCTGTCAGTTTTTAATATTAGTACCAGGCTTTTGGCTATAGTCCATTAGTACTGTACTTAATTGCTCATGTTACAGATGATTACCAATATAAAAAGCATTAATGTTTTCCCGTCGTGGGGCTGTGGCTCTCTACATGATTCAGACTGTACAGAGCTTATGAGTTGTTGTTTTGGTCATTACTTTCTTTCTTTGTGCTCCTCTCACGTAATTAGTTACCTTGCCCTGTCGTGGAAACCTAGAGGCATGCGCTGTTGGCGTTAGCTGGTTCAGCCTGAACCTTTCCTGGGAAACTCTGAGAGGTCCTTGTCAGTGCCCCGCATCTCTCGTTTGTCAGGAAACCCTCAGAAACGGCTTCTTTTCTGCGAAGCACTCTTCTCCCCGCTGCCTTCCCCTAATAATGCAGATGTGGTTTTCACATGCAGGGGTTGAGGTTTCTTTCGCTTTTACACAAAACACATGATAAGCGGCTTTAATTATCCTGTGTAAATGATAGGCTGTGTTTTTGTAATGCTGGTGACGTTGTTGTTAGGGATTTTTTATAAATATTACACCTCCACCCTCCCTCCCCCCCCCAAAAAAAAACAACAAGAACCACCACCAGCTTGCTATATGCTGTATATGTGCTCTCTATATGCTCTATTTTGCAAGGTATAAAAAGTTCCAAATAAAATGCATTGAACAAAACAAAAATATGAGCACTTGCCTGTTGGGGCCTTTTTCTGCCTCAAAGCCTGGCTGCATTTTATCTCGGTTTCCTCCGAAGCCAACCCTCTTCAGCAGCTACCTGCAGACACGCACAGGCTGGGGACACCTGGTGTGCGGCGGCATGCAGCATTGCCCCTCAGCTGTGCGGTGGACAAACCTGTCATGTTTGAAGGTGCCGTGGCCAGCAGCTGGGTAGTGACCGAGGGCAGCAGCCTTCTGGCATCTCTGGGTGCTGCGGAGCCTGTTTCCTGCAGGGTCTCCAGCGCGGATGGACCCAGCGCCCAGCCGAAGAGCAGCACCTGGCATGGCAGGAGCTCGGAGCCGGCCGTGCCCTCCTCTGCCGTGGGGTGGCTCGCAGCCTGTCTCAGGAGTCACTGGTGCCTTGACCGCCCGGCTGCCCCGGTCAAACCCAGGTGCTGCAGGTTTATGGTAGGCTCCACGCTCTCTGCAAATTCGGGCAGCCAAATGGGCGAGTGTTCTCCAGAGCCATGGCTGCCCGGGACTTCACGAGGAATAGTTGGTTGAGATGGGTCCCCACAGTGGGCAGTGGGGCTTCACAGCCCTGCAGGGTGGTTGTGCCACGCTTTGGGGACAGACCCATGGACATTTTTGTTTGGCCTGTCACTGTGTCCCAGGGCACCTGCAGCACATGCTGCACATCTGTCCCCTTCCAGGAGACTGAAAATGGGGAGGTATGGTGTCTTGTACAGCTCAGAGCCCGTTGTGCCATTTTTCTGTCTTAATCGCTCACATAAATATTATATATTATCAGAAACACAAGGCAGGTCAAAATAAGTCCCTTACATGGTTTTCTTTTAACAACCATAAAGTTTCTGTACCCTAAGGATATTGTGAAGTAATTCAATATGCAAGAGAGTCCTGCGTTCCATACAAATGCTGCTTGGTTTTGTTAAAGTGTTTGGATTAATTTGGTAAAGTGTAAGCATTTCGGTGGAGTTTTGTAGGAAATAGCAGCCAATCTTTTAGAGGGGAGAAAAAATGGGAGCCTATTATAGCATATACATGAAAATGCTTATGGTTGTCTTTTAATACACGGTTGTAGTTAATAGAAGGTTTTGGTTTACACTGTTAAGTGTGAAAACATCCTCGGGCAAAAATTAATCAAGTGTTATGTCATCTTGTAAACTACAGCTAGCTCTTTGTTTGACCCAAAAAAATTTGCCAAGCAGTAGTTTTTTCATGTCATACTAACTTGGTTGTTTTATTTTTATCTTCACCCCACTTTCCTGCTCCCCTCCCGCATCAGCTAGTTACAGACTCACAGAAACCTTTGCAAGTTTCAAATTGTCTCAATAGTTTTCCATCAAGCATGAATTTAAGCCTGAAGATAGATGAGGTGTCTTAGTCCTCTTTTTCTTTTCCTGTTTTTTTTGTTTTGGTTTGGTGGTTTTTTTTTGTTTTGTTTTGTTTTGTTTTTTTTGATAAATAACAAGAGGTTTCTAGTTATGATTTTCTGCCCTCAGGGCTTTATCATTAAGATTAAATAACTGTACTCTCAAGCATACCACTGAACAAACATCTTTTCAATTATGTGAGTAACAGATGCTGTAACAAAGGAACTATTGAAAATTCAGAAAGCTTCCCCCCTCCCCAAAATTTAAAAAGTATCAGATGACAGAGGAATGTAATTGTTTACCATTAAAACAGATCCCTAACTGTCCATTCAAAACATCTGAGAACATTGTTTTTGCAAAATTTCTTCCGGACTGGGTTTACAGCCTAGGAGACTTAATGGCCAGCACTGGAGTCAACAGGAGTCGTTGGGTGAACATGCTGGACCATCAGACATCCTCTTCCAGAGACTGCAAACCTCTGGTCTCTCTTCCTTGTGGGAAATTGTTTTCCCAGCCACATCCTTCTTTCCACCCAGGATTTTGCCCCACCAGAACTGGGGATGCCGTGTGCTACCCAGGGCCCTGGGTGGGTTGCACCCAGGCAGAGAAGAACTTCCTGGACGCGCCCACTGTTCACATGTGAATCGGCTCTTTCCAGGCGCTGCGGCTGTGCAGCGCACCCCACACACGCGGGGTCCCGGCATTCCTAGCAGCTGAGCCGGGTGTTCATGCTCAGTCAACATCAGGCCAAGTGTGTCTCGCTTGGTGACTCCACTTCTTGACATCCTGGACTAGGGACAGGCTCTACTTGCAGAGACAAGGCCCTTCTCGCTGGGAGCAGAGGTGCCCCACAGGGTGCTGTGTGATTGGAGATGTTCCACTCTCCTTTGCAGGAGGAGGAGCTGGAGAGTAAGGGGCTAGAGAGTACGTTCTTTCCCTTCAGATTCCCCAAGTCTGCTGGGAATCTCCACCTTGCATTTTACTGTAGGGCTTTGCTAACATGGCAGGGGTTGCCTGTGGTTTGCTCAGCTTCGTGCAATGGAGATGTGGCTCAGAGCCCCCAGGCAGGGTCAGCAGGATTTCCCTGTAGGAGACCTGCACCCTGTCAGCAATGCAAAATGACATCTGTAAGCTTGTCTTGAGCATAGGGGCTGAGCATTGCAGGGACTATACGGACCTACCAGGCAAAATGCATGACTACCTTTAGATGGAGGAATGGTGACTGCGGCCAAAACAGGCTTGTAGCAGTTTTGATAGGGTGACCTGGAGAAGCTTCTCTGTCTCTGTCACCCTTCTTTGAATCTTTCCCATGCAGTATATCTGGGATGGTTGTTCATTTCCCCCTGCTGAGCCATAGGATGGAGTGTCTGAGTTTCCATTGCCTGGCTGTGCAGCTAAATCAACAGCTATGTTTGTAATGTCACTAATTTCCAGTTTACTTAAAACAAAGTGTCTTTGAATTCTCTTACAGCAATGCAGTTCCCACCTTTCAGCAGCAAGCCATTCTCATTACCCACCAGCACTCCCAGTGGGCTGTGAGGAAAGTTGTTGATGAAAGGATGAAAGAGCCATTTCTTTAAGGAAGGAAAGTTCTTTGGGAACGAAATTGAACTCAAACATATTTTGCCTTTGCTGATAAAATACATGCCAGTTTTGTACTTCAGACAAATGCAAATAATCCTATTGCTATTATATTCTGCACAAAAGCATGCAAGACTTGCTTTCGTAACCCCTGGATTGTACAATGCGGCACGGGGAAATCAGGCTGGAGGAACACACTGCTTGATTTCCTTATTGTGTTTTGTATTCCCATTTCAGAAAACAGGCTGAGATCTTAGAGTCTGGGTTATTCCTCCCCCCTCTTCTCTGCTGGGAATTGGTCACTGGTGCCCAGGAGAGCTGCCTAACGCTTCCGTCCATCCCTACCAGCTGATTGCTGTTGAAGGTGACTTGTTTCCTGTGCTTGCAGTGACAGATTTGCTCCAAGATTTGTCTCTTTTAAAGAGCATCAGTGTAAAAAAGCCTCCCCTTGGGATCAGAGCTAGGGCATTCCTGCTGGTCCCTCAAAGCAACCAAATGCTTTGCCACTGAATTTCTAGGGAAAGAGAATGAGGCTTCTGCGACTGAGGTTATTGGTCAGGGCCCCTCTGCTCTGGGGGCAGCGTGGGGGCTGTCGCTGGAGCCGCCCTGGCTCCGTGGCCACTCGTCCTGGCCCTGTGCTCAGACCCACGACCGCAGATGGCTCTGCCCCACTGCTCTTGAGGACCTAACAGACGGTTCCCCTCTTGAACCAGGCAGACCGGCCATCTCACGCCCGGATTCAGCAGTGCCTTCAGAGGAAGGAGCAAGACCCACTGTGGCACAGCGTGCCCAGGAGGGCGGTGTTTTCCAAACTCCTACCAGTAAGGTGATTTGTTGCCCGTCCCTTCTCAGTGTTTTTGAAACTCTAAACATTTACTGTTCTTATGATTTACACTAATCTTTGCATAATCTCACTAATCCCTTGGCCCCGAGATACCCACTGGCAGTGAGTTCCACGGGTTAACTGGTGGCTGGATTCATTTGGTGGAGCAGATTTAAGTCTTTTTCCATTCCCATTGCAAACAACTTCCTTAACCTTCTTGCCAAGAATCGAAATGGGGCAGTGTCTCCCACGTAATGGTCTTTGGTATTTTACGTCCTTCCAAGATTATTCTTGTGGCTGAGAGGCTCCCTTGCTCACTGTTTTGTGTTGGGCTTGGAGCCCTTGAGAAAGCAGGATGATGTCAATGGGAGACATGCTGGAATATTTCATTCTGCCAGAAAGAAAATAAAAATAAACACTGAAACAAACAGCATAAAAATACTGTTGGGATTGTGCTGAACTGCCTCCTGCCCTCCTTCTGCCTGCGCAGCCCGTGGGTAGAGCGTTGTGTCCTGGGCATATGGTTCTTCCCTGGCCTGAGCACCCCGTAATATCCACACACAGTGGGGAGAATTAGAGAGGAAACTGGCAGCCTTAACATTTAATTTCCTTCCTCTTTCTGGGTTGGTCAGATCCTTTGCGTTATTGTAACTACTTTTTTTATCATGTCTATAAATAGATGTGCTCTCATGTGTCCCATGAAGCAGAGTTGGGCCAAAAAAGTCATTCATTGCGCATAATCAATACATGAAAATGTAGTCGTTACTGGCTCAGATTAGACTTTGTATTATTATTTCTGTAGCTGGGAAAAAAATGTTGACTAATAAAGATTAAGGGCTTTTTTTTTCTTTTTATGAAATGCTAATGATGAAGACATGTTTGATATACTGTGAAATACATTTCTCTAATGTGAAGTTTCTGCTTTTTTGTTGGGAAAGAGATTCAGTCCCTGGAGGATTTTAGAATTTGTAAATATAAAATTATCTGCTTCAGTGTTTTTTAAAAAAAGGTTGGCAGAAAGCCAGATTACTTACATTACTGTAATAGATTTGCTGACCTCTGACATCTGCTGCAGAGAAGTACATTGAATTTTTCATAATATCAGATGATGCAGATCTAAAACTCAGTACACTCTGCACCATTATTTAATTCAGGACTTAGTAAAGCAAAATCTTTTTTTGAGTAGCAGTTTATACGTGATTAAACTTAATATTGCCGATTGTAATAAATCAGGATTAGTATAGTACTGATTTGTTAATCTAACTTGTATTGATTTTAAGTTGTCTTTATTTAAAAAAAAAAAAAAAAGGACTCGCTTTTCACAGTGACTGAATTTAATAAGAAGCTCTGTGATAGCAAAGACTCCCCTACTGTTTCTGCTCTTGGCTGGAAAATGTTATTCTTGTATTATTCCAGGAAAAAAAAAAAAACCTCATGCTGCTAAAAATCTGCTGCCTGTGGAAAGATTTTTTAATACACTAGTGCTTACATATTCTATTTATGTTAATTGACTTATAAATAATACATTTTATTAATCTTAATATTGGAATCTTGATCATGATAAAGACCCTTTTATTTGGTCTCCTCACAGGCTTTACAAGTAAATATTCTTTAGAGCACACAAAATACTCCCCCACTTTCCTTCTTTACGAATACTTTGATACTCCCCCCCACCGCGTGAGACAGCCCCGGTTCAAAGCGGCTGACAGCGCGGGTGTTGTTTCCCGAGCGGCGCCCATTCGAGGCGCTCAGGCACATTTTTGTGAGCGCCATCTCTACCTTTCCTTGCGCAAAGATTGATTAAATCTTACCTGCGCTGCAAATATTTGACAAAAATCTTGTGTTCGTTTCAGACATGTCACATTCTGCTAAACTATTTGGATAAGAGCAAATCGCATTCTTCCTGCGTTGGGCAATATTGACCTTAACTTGGCTGTGCAGCAAGCGGTAATGGCATGTGAGCCGGGGCTTTAACTGTTCTGAGAGCTGCGTTAGCTTTATTACCCTTGTGCTATAAAAACTTCTAATAATCAAATGATAAGATCATATCCTGTGGGTAATTGTGTTGTACCATGACAGGATAACTGAAAAAACATTCAGTGAAAATTGTAACCAGCGGAAGTCTCGACGCGAAGCAGCAGTTGCTCGTGCGGTTGGACTTCGTGCGTACCTTTTCGCATGGGGTTCCTCTGCAGCCCCTCAGCAGCCCCCCAGAATGATCTCTGCGGCGCAGAGACGTGGCGGCTTGCTGGCCCTCGCTTGAGTTGAGGAGGGAAAGCTCCTAGAACAAGCCATCCTTGTGTTTTGATTCCGTTTTACCTTAGTCATGCCTCCTTCCAGATACAAGAAACATTTAATTCCAGATTTCCTGCTGCTGGCTCCAGGCCTTTGACCGGCGATGTGAAATGTATTTTTACTGCTGTCGTACTGCCAACTGCTGAGCTCAGTGAAAAATAACTAAAATGAAAATGTTGTACTCCCACATGAACTCTTTGGATACGAAAAGGAAATTTAAGCCACGGCTGCTAATTAGCACCAAAGCTAATGAGTTCTGGTGAGGTGCACCACAAGGAGGAGAAGCCGCCGTCCCGCGGTACCCCGCGAGGCTGGGTGGGAGGCGTGCGAGCCGCCGGGCGCCGATCGATCGCCGCAGCCCGGGCTCTGCTGCGGCCGCGGGGTTCGCCACGCGCCCTCCTCGTGGCCGGGACCCCCGGTGGTGGGGCGGCCTCCTCACCCAGCGCTCGGACACTCCGAGCGCTCGCTGCTGGGGTGCGGGGATTTGCAATGGGCGACACGTTCCCATGGAAACAAAACAAAGTCAAACAGTCCCCTCGCAGCGCTAACAGTTATTGTCATAAAACGTGCTTTTATTAAAAGCGATTTTAAATATTTAACACATGGCAGAGCGACATCGGTGTTGCCCTCTGTGAAACCCAGCCTCGCCTCCAGTGAAGTCCGAAGCGCTCTGTGCAGCGCGCGCGGAGGTATCCGGTGCTTTTACGAATACTTGCGCTTTGCGAGTGAAATTTAGCAGCCTCAAGTATGAACAAGATTATTTTTTTCTGATTCTGCTTAGTTATGCTTTTTATTATATAAACATTAACTGTAATATTACAGTGGGAAGCAGGTATTTGGCAACTACATATTATTTTGCTAAGTTTGCATAGAGGGAGCAGTTTCCAGTTTTAGCAGCTGTAACATGTTTAAACTCAGTTTGTAATGGGATCTGAAGATGAATATTCCCTGTGGGCTCTGCTTAGCTTCATTACTGGAGCCCTGCCAAATTCAGGGCTAGAAAGTATTATTCACGCCTCTTTGCACATACCATGTCAGAGCATGCTCAGTTAATGAATTTTGTTTCTAATATAGCATAAATTAGGTTTATATTTTAACATAATTTATGTTGTATTTTATTAAAATGTAAAATATTATGATCACGGGCAATCTAATTTCTGCTCTCTTAAGCCCAAACTGTGTTTGAACATCTAAGTATGTAAATCAAAATTGCATGCTTAGGAACTGATTCTAGGATAACAAACGAATATCTAAGCCAAAGAGGTTTCTGCCTTGGAGTCTTAGATTAAAGATAATTACGGATTCCTGGTATTTGAACAGATTTATGTTGTTTATAAGCAAAGTACATTTTCTTCATAGAGTCAACTTGTCTTTTTTTTTTAAACAAATTATGTTTGCTGTATTAAAGTTCATATTTTTAAAGTCTCAGTCTTGTATTAATCCCACAGTGAGTCATTAATCATACCAAATGCATTATAAAAACTTTAATCACTGAAGTTGAAACTGAGATTGTAATGCAATCCATCCCTTTTAATTATATCAGTTATTTTTCCTTTCAGATCAAGAATTGCAAAGGGAAAACAGATAGATTAAAACTCAAAGTGTTTGATGCTTTCAGGGGAGGATATTTTTTGTTTGTGTTTCTTTCTTTGTTTTTTAAAGCGATTTTGTACGCTTTGTGGAGGCAAGATCCACAGCTCAAAATTCCTTCACTTTTAACTTTTTTTCTCTCTCGTTCTTTCCTATAAAAGAAAAGACTCATTTAAGAAGGCAGGGGCGATGGTGACTGTCACTTTGCGGGTGTGTTTGGAAGGGTCAGGGTGGGTTGGCGCTGCACCATGCTGTGTGCTGTGCCTGCCGTTGCAAGTTCCCATACTCTCATGTCTTCTACCCAGTTTCTGGCATTTACCCTTGCACTCAGGGGAACTTCCAGCCTGGAAATTGTGTAGCCGTTATCAGGTTGGCTGTGGCTTTGGAGGTGTTTTCCTGGGGTTTTCTGCATGCTCTTAAGGGTAGGGAGGGAAAATAAAATTAAATAGTTGATTTTTATTTTTAATCAGTCTAAAACGTAGCGGCTCTTATCCTCATCTGTACAAATTGATGTAGCCACATAAACCACTGCAGCCTTACTGACAACTGATATGCACCAACTCCACTGAATTTACACCACATGATAATCTTGCCAAATAAATTGATTTATCATACTTGGATTTGCAGATGTAGAGTTTACAGTGTTGCTTTTATGCCACGGAAGAAAATAGATTTATTAAGTAAACTGCTCATAGTAGATACATTTTGTTCTGTGCTAGAATGGCAAAACCTGATCAATTATTTGTTCCTTAATCCTCTAGATTAATCCTGCCATATGAAAGATTTATTAAAGGAGAGGAAGATAAGCCACTGCCTCCAGTGAAACCTCGAAAACAGGATAACAGTTCCCAGGAGGGTGAAGCGAAAACAAAAGTGTCTGGAACAAAACGCATCAAAAATGAAAACCAAAGGAGCAAGAAGGAAAAAGATAATGCACAGAAACCCCAAGATGCATCTGAGGTTGGTTGCTTTCCTGGTTTTCAACTTTTCAATTAAAAATGTGCAGCTTTAATCACTTGAAATGCAATAATAAAATACGTAATTTAAACTGGAGAATTCCAACCAGTTGGCCTTTGAGTTTGCTCAGCAATGGAAATTCAGTTAGTGTGGTACTGTCTGTGTTGTGATTTCGCTGGGCTACAAGCAGCCACCAGTTAGCTCCATATTGCCTAGGAGTCATCAATGGCAGAAGACCAAGCTCTAGACGTAACAAGTATCATTTCTGCTCATTGTATTATACAGTGGTCACCACGAAAAGATCAGCAGCTGCCAAAAGGAAACCACACAACTACCACAGTTATTTCCTAATCTAAGTATAGGGTGCGGGAACCTCTAATACTGCTGATGATGCTGTGGTAACTGTTGGATACAGCTGGTTTTTATAGTGGTAACCTCTGGATCAGCTTTTCTGTGCTTACAGATGTATGCACATGTCCATCAAAAAGCATATCACTCCCCAGGATTTTGTGTTATACTAAATTTCTAGACTCAAGAGTCAGATTTTTGAGGGAACTACCTTTCAAGCCTTAACTGAGTCTGACGTCTCTCTCGCACACTACGGATGATTTTCAGCTGGATATTCAGTCACCTGCTTCACATGGGCAGGCCCCAGTTTCCACGTAGAGCCACATTGTGTGAACTCATAGGACAGCTCTCATAGAATAGATTTTGTGTTCACAGCCCATGATAAGATAGATCAGTGGAATTCATATTTGTCTGCAGATAAGGGTAAATTTCATATGTTGCTCAGTGATAAAAAAACAACGCAGTTTTTGCTCCCATGTTTCTTAAGCACTTCTTTTGCCCATCCAAGCCACTCTTATCATGTGCCCTCCTAGCACCTCTGTGTGAGTGAGGCAGTGAAGCTCCTTGCACACAACCCGTACACAAGACGTTGCTTTTCCTGTATCATTCTGCCAGATTACAGCAGCCTTCAAGGCGCTGCAGTGAAAGTAAGTATTTAAAGAATGTTGAAACGCATGACGTGCCCGGCAGACTACAGATGCTCCTTTGCCTTCATTGCTGTCTGGCAGGTACATAAGTCCTGTTTCTAAACAAGTTTGGAAATTGTATTGAGTCAGCTACCAACCACCCTCCTCCTCGTTGCTTAAAAAAAATCACAGAACCAGTAAGCACAGATGCGTCCAGGGCTTTGTATAGTGTTTCAAGAACAGAAAATTCTGATTTTCGTGTTCCATTAATGCTTTAATTTGTGCTTACAATGTCAAATGTCATCTCCTGTCCAAACCAGAATTTGCTTTAAATTGCCTTGATCAACAACATCTTTAATATCAAATATAAGAGCACTCCACAGACAGGGGAGGTTTTTTTGTTTTGTCTTGAACCGTAATTTTAAAGCAGGGAACCCTGTTCAGGGAATAACCCTCCACTTCTGATCGAAAATACCTGGAGAGGAGGGTCCACAGAAGCCTCCTTAAGTCACTGGAAGGTTGCAACACAAATCGCCCAGAGCACGGAAATGTGAAGTTAAGGCTTGTGCTCCCTTCCCCTGTCACTCCTTTGTGCCTGGTTGTTTACTGTGGGGTCTTGGATCAGCCAGATACCTTACATACTGTTGGTGCTGCCACAGCTAAGCACAGCATAACAAGCCAGCAACAGAGCGTCAGCCTTAACTTTGAATTTCCTTGCTTTTGTTGTTCCCTATCTCAAACTTCCTGCTGCTTAAACTGCAGTTATTTTTGTATGTGGTTCACAGGAAGAGTTCTTAAGCTGCGCTTATCGGAAGCATAAGGAGCCTAGACGAGACAATAAAAGTGTACAATTGTGGCAGTTTCCCATTGTAAAATAGTACCTTTTATAGCAGAAATAATCTCTCTGACTGGGATGAAAGATGGCGTCCTGCCCGTTTAATCAGGGTGGGCAATTAAGGACCGCATCTTCATGCAGGTCACTGTATGGGTGGTTACATGAAGCCCAAGCAGCAAAGGGGCCCGCAGGGGTGGACGCTTCCCCCTTAGGGTGGGTGCAGAGCTGCAGTGCTCATCGGTGCTCCTCCACAGGGAGGGCTCCGTGCCCAGGGCGTCATGTCCAGCCCCTCTGGGTGGAGCGAACGCCAGGTCTGCTGGAGCCAGGCAGAAGGTTGTGCGTCCCTCTCACCCAGTGCCAGGCTCCACAGTTGGGTGCAGCCCTCCTCCAGGGACAGCAGTGGTAGGCTGTTGCTCAGAAGGAACCTTCGTAGCCACGCGTGTAAATGTGGAGGCATGGCCCCAACCAAGCCACTGCTTAAACCGTTTTTGCATGTGGCCTCAGAGCTGGCCGTAGCTGTGGGCTGCAAAAGCATAATCATGTGCTGTCCTCTCCACTGCATGTTCGACTCATGCAGCATAAGAAGTATGCAGGGAGAGAATATAACTTTAATTTATTAGGGTTGCATTTGCTTTTGTGCTCTTCCCTGTTTTCCTGCCATCACAATGACATTGTCAGTGTAACAAGATACCAGACAAAATGCTATTAGCCTTAGACTGCACATTTCCTCACAATAGCTGAAACTTCAATCAAAATGTTGCTTAACAGAAACAAAGAACAGAATGTACAGTTATTAAATATGATTTTGCTTTTTTTTTTCCTCCTTGCTTTGCTCATCCGTCTGGTATTTTCCTGTAATTTTATAAGCTCAAGAGACTAGTGATAGTACTTTGTAAAGGACCTAATGATGGTATTTGGACTGCAAAAGGCAGCTATTAGTTTAAAAAGAAGAAGTTACGGTGACTAACAGACACTGTAACTAATAGGCCTACCAAACACATAGGAATATTTAAAAGCAGCTGCAAAGAAGTAAATCTCTGAGATGGTTAGGTTCGTTAGAACCTTCTCCGGTCCCTTGCTCCTATGATGGACCATAGAGCAGCATTGAGATAATAACTTTCTCGATGCATCTTATCTTTACAACTAAGAAAGAAAGAAAACAATAATAATAAAAGGCTCACACAATGCTGCTGTTTTATGACTGTCTTATACCACAACATGTCAGAGGAGAATGACAGCAGTTTTGAAAAGGGCTGTCAGTCAGCTGGATTGCAGATGGGACGCCCTGATGACCTCTGCGGGTCACAGTTCAGCCAGCAACATAATGGGATGAATAGTGTGAATTGTGCACACAAGCTGTATTAATGGGGGAGCAGAAAGGGCTGCAGTCCTCATTGACGATAAAGTATAAAAGCTATGTTTGTAATAGCGTGCACACACACTTACTGAATGTTGACAACTTCATTTTAATCCGTTAATAAAAAAATGTGTGTCCTAGTTAAGCTGCAGCAGTGATTTGCTGCCTGCAATAGGGATTCCTAGTATGCCATTTCTATCATTTTCACACTTTAATGCAGAACTGGGTGTGAATGATCTCCTCTGTGATCACTGAATTTTAAGATAGCGGTGCTGGAGAGACTGCATTTCGGCTTTATGTAAGAAAAAACATTAGGATCTTTGTGCAGTTTCCATAGGTGAAATTGCTTAGCGAGAGAAATTTCTGTAGCCTTATTGTTTATGTTATGAAATCTGCTCTTCTGCGTTTGCCTAATTAATTTTAAAAGAATATAACCTCAGTGTTTAACTATCTGGTGAAGCCACTGGTACGTCTAGTCAGGTTACAAACATCTGCTGTTTTGAAATGCCTTATTATGACACTGGCAGGGATGGTGTGTTTCTTAATATTTCGAGGAGGTACATTTCTTTGTTTGACTCCTGTACCTGGTATTAGAGCTCTCACATTCCAACAAGGTGATTGACAAGTACATCTCTGGGATAGCAAGCAGTGTACTGTGTATGTTCGTATGAACAGTCACCTAAAATGCACAGCATTCTTATTACTGTCTATTGAATCATTTTATTAGGTTTCATCAGAACAAGAGAAGGATCAAGAATCAGCAGACCAGAAAAATTTCCCAGAACATCCTGCAGCAGGAGAGATGAAACAGCCCATTCAAGGCCCTCCATCTCTTTTACCAGAGGCAGCTCGGCCACAGCCTCTGGAAAAGACGGACTTGACAGAAAACAGCTCGAACAGTGAGAAAGCCAAGGAGGAGGTTCCTCACTCATCCTCTTTCTCAAGTGTATCCGTGCCTCCAGAAGAAGATACCATGCCGAATGGCACTGTCACGAAACGAATGCACCCCTCAGCAGATGTCCTGGAAGACACAAAGCTGGAACAAAGAATACACAAAGCTTTTACTGAGAGCTTAGAAAGTGAACCTCCAGAAATGCCCTTCACAACTTTCCCAGTCCAGCTGCCCACTCAAAGTGACATGGAAGATGACAAATTGCCAGAGATGGCTGATTACATTGCAAACTGCACGGTGAAAGTGGATCAGCTGGGAAACGAAGATATCCACAATGCACTGAAGCAAACGCCCAAAGTACTGGTGGTCCAGAACTTTGACATGTTCAAGGAAAAGGAGCTGCCTGGGTCCATGAACGACGACTCCACTTTTGGTTACACGCCGCTGCTGTACTCAAAGGGTAATCCTGGCATCATGTCGCCCCTGGCAAAGAAAAAGCTGTTGTCGCAGGTCAGTGGTGCAGCCTTGTCATGTAGCTATCCTTACGGTTCTCCTCCACCTTTGATTAGCAAAAAGAAATTGAACAGCAGAGAGGAACTGTCTTCAAACATATCACAAGGTCCCCACATCCCTAATTCTGATCCCATAGCAATTAATAGGCCATCAGTCATACAACACGTACAGAGTTTTAAAACCAAGGAAGAAAGGAAATCAATTAATGACATTTTTAAACATGACATGCTAAGTAAACCGGATCCTCAGCGCTGTGATTTTTCAAAACATCACCTCAGTTCTCTTGCTGAGTCGTATGTACCGAAGACAGATATCCAGGACTGCAAAGATAAAATGAGTGAGAAAAGGGCACTGCAGCACTCCCATGTGCCCACTTTCTTGGCAGATTTTTATTCATCACCTCATCTGCACAGCCTTTACAGGCACACAGAACACCACCTTAATAATGAACAGACATCAAAGTACCTCCCCCGGGACATGTTCAGAGAGTCTGAAAATATTTCTACTTTTACTCAACACAAACACCAAGAAAAACTAAATTTAAATTATCACCCATCTTTGCATCAGCAAGAAAAAAAGGCAGCAGTGGAAGCCTCTTCAGATGATCAGCCAACAGATTTGAGTCTTCCAAAGAGCATACACAAACAGACTGCAAAGGCTCCCAGCTCTGGCCTCTCTCATTCATCTATGGCCCAGCAAGAAGGCAAAGGTATCTCCCCATTCCAGGCTGCAAGCAGCCAGGTGGTGAGCCTAGACTGTAACCCCAAAGCTTGCCGCGTGTCCCCCATGGCCATGACAGCCCCTAAAAAACACAGCGAGTTGCTCCACAGGTCTGGGAAGCAGCAGGCACAGAGACTGGAGAATCTGAGGAAGATGGAGGGGATGGTTCATCCTATCATCAGCCGCAGAACAAGCCCTCAAAACATCGGGGCTGCCCGGCCTTTGAAGCGGAGCCTCGAGGACTTGGACAAAGTCATTTCCGAAAAAAAAATCCGAACTGTCTCTCCTCTACACTTACCAAAGGAGACCCCAGCAAAAGAAAAGGTTCCCGATGCGGAGGGGGAAGGCAGCAAGCCGCTGCACGGCCTGCATTCAGGCAGTGTGCTGGAGAGCCACAAATTTCCCCTTTCAGCCCCGATCTTCCCAGGCTTGTATCCAGGAACCCTGTGCACAGGGCTGAACAATCGCCTCCCGCCTGGGTATTCCCATCCTTTACAGTACTTGAAAAATCAGACCGTGCTCTCCCCACTAATGCAGCCTTTGGCTCTTCATTCCTTCATGGTGCAGAGACAGTTCCTCACGTCCCCTGCAAATTCTCAGCAACTGTATAGACACTTAGCTGCAGCAACACCTGTAGGAAGTTCGTACGGTGACCTTTTGCATAACAGCATTTATCCTTTAGCTGCTATAAACCCTCAAGCTGCATTCCCACCTTCCCAGCTGTCCTCTGTACATCCCAGCACAAAACTGTAAATCCCCTCACTCGCAAAAAAGCCTCAGAAAAAGAGTTCAGTTAGTGACATTCCTCCCCCTGTGATGATGTCTTGCAGATTTAGCGGTCTGTATTTTTGTCAACCAGGATGCAGTCGTATCCCGCATAGCGGAAAGCTTCAGAGTGTGGTCAAGACAGGACTGCTTCTTTAATTCTGGCTCCACGTCAGCCTCCTCTCCCCTCGCCCTTGCCCTGGCAAAACAACAACAACAACAACAAAAGTTTTGGATTTTGCATATGTGTCTGCTGAAAGGACTTGTATATGGTAAGAGCAAATGTTCAAAGGGAGCCGTGGAAATGCAGGCCCAGTCCTGAGCTCACTGAAATGAGAGGTGATATTTGCATTTGCTTTTCATTGAGCCAAGGACCGCAGGCTGAGCGCTGTTGCAAATGAGTCAAGGACTCGAGATGAACCTGGCAAGGAGAAGAGGGCCAAGAATCCACACAATCATTGGATGTGCTTTTTTGGGTAACTTTTCCTGACTTTTAAAGATTCAATCAATGCAATGTATAGTAAAACGGCAATAGATTTTTTCATCTTAACACTATTAGAACAGAAGGGTAAACACTGTTTAATTTGACTGTACATATCCACTTCGTAAACTACCAGTGTCACATTTGGTCACAATAATTTATATAGTTTTGTTTGTCCAGTATATTCTGTGCTCTTTATGTTTGTTTCTTTTTTTTGTTTTTGTTTTTGTTTTTTTTTTTTAAATTAAACCTGGTCATTTTACCTGCAACTTTTTTTAAAGGCTGTGGCTGTCCTAATTTTTTTTATGTGTTTGTAATTTTTCCAGTTTCTTCATAATTTTGAGCAGCATTTCTGTTTCATTTTTGTGGTAACGTTTACTGTTTACAAACTGAAGCAACTGGTTCAGATTCATTTTAATGGATATAAACATACTGTAGGTAATTTTATGGTGCAAGGATGCAAGCAAGGTTCCTTTCCCTACGGTCCAATCCTGCAGGGTGCTGAGCACCTCCCGCTCTCCTTGTGCTGTTGCGGTGGCTCATGCACTGCTTTTCCCCCTTCCACCGAGCTTTTTTTTCTTGTATCGTGGTCCGTGAATTTGTCAAGAGTCGCGCTTACCTTACCTAGGCTGTGAAACCCTCCTGCGTACCAGAGAATCAATCTAGAAAACAAAACCTCACTGGCACAAGCTGCTGGATGGCAGAGGAGTCCAGAAAATGGATTTGTGGTTTGCGAGAATGTCAGGAATTTCAGAAATTAGGACAGGAGCCCATGCTGGTTTGAACCAGAGGTGTCCGGGTCCCATGCCGCGGGCCAAGCTCGGTGGGATGGGTGGGGGTTGTGTGCAGTGGTTGCCCCCCCAGCCCCGGCCTCCCCAGCAATGAGCGCAGCTGGCACCCGCGGGCTGGGTCTCCACTGGTGAAATCCGGCCCCAGAGGTGGCAAAGGAGCTGGTGCCTGCTGGGACGGTCCTTCCACACCCCACAGGGACTGCAGTCCTCCCCAGGCGTCCTCCGCAGAGCAAAAGCAAGAAGCAGAGGGGCTGGGTTTTGATAATGAAAGAGCTTTCCTGTGGATGCGTGTTCACGTTGAAGGACGTCGCCGCCATGCAGCTGAGCATAGACATCGATAAAGAGAAGTGTGGCTTGGAGGCTTTTTACAATGTGAAAATTGGTTGTGATTCAAACCATCTCAGTTACTGTTCAAAGACAGCATAATCTATATGAAAACAAAAATGGAAACTACTAAGAAACACTTTGCATGCTAGGCATGTCATTAAATTTTCCCGTGATATGAAGCCAAATACAATATATAATGTATCATAGTTAATATCCAAAGGTGGAAACCAGAATAATATACTCGTCTACTGTTAAAGATCCAGCTTCTTCAATTAAATACTTTATATTCCTGTGGTAAAACTATATTTAATTGATCAATAAACAGACTAGTAGAACTTAGAACATGGATGTGCCAATGCAGAGCATCCTGCTGCTCCACAGATCATACAGGAACAAAACCGCAGGCTCAGCTGGGCAGAGGCCATAATGTCAAGGACATCTCTAGTAAAGTTGCACTAGATCTGAATCGTGTGAGAATCAGGGGTTTGGGGATGGGTGGGGGGAAGGAGGGNTTGTGTGTTTGGCAAAGCAAGCCTTTCTCCTTCTTGTTTAGGTTAAGTCGTGTGTCCTGGTTTCATGCATTTGTTTACGCAAAGTGTCCACTTTCCCTTTTGGTTGTGTCACGTTGGAGTTTGATGGTAGCCTTTGTGAAGCAGAGTTAACGCCGCGCAGGGCGGGGGGAATGCGAGCTGGGAGGGAGGCTCCTTGCTTGCCCTGGGAGGACACTGGCCCCTTCTGTCTGGGGAGGCTCATCATATGCTGGGCAAAACCTCAGGATGAATAACAAGAAATGGTAGTGTAAACCCCTAACAGAAGTGGTGTGTTATTTGTTTAAAAACTCTTAAGAGAAATCATGGAGATCTTTCGAAAGGCTATTGAATTCTCCATTGGCTGAAAAGTCTTTTTTTTTTTAATGTCTTAAATGGGGCTTTGTTTGCATTGTTTGAGTTCAAGGGGCCTTATTATTGAATGAAATTGCACAAGCCTCTCTTTGTGCAATCAAACCATTGTTATTGCTAGGTTTGTAAAGGAAACTGTGGGATCTAATTGGCAATAGAGTCATAAATCTATTTACAAGAACCAGTTCCAAGAAGTGTTGCAAGCCAAACGCACTATGTCCAGGATTCATTAGGGATGCTAAAGGTTGTCATGGCCCAGCAGCAACAGCTCACGTGTGCCTTCTGGCTGCAGGCTGAGCCTGACTTCACGAAGCCCATCAGCAGTGGCACCTGTCAGTGCAGCGCACTTCTAGCAAGGGTTGAGGTGTGTGAGGTCAGCATTTTGCAAGTCTGTCTTGGCTATGTGAAACATTTGCCCGGTCGGTGTACCCGTGCATAAGTAGTTTGTCCTAGTTTGGGACAGGTTGGCTTGGCAGCACACGGCGGCGGAGCAAGGGCTGCACCTCCCGTGCTGCCGTGCTCTCGGGGGGCACCGGGACGCTCCGTCACGCGCTCTCCTCCGCAATGGTCAACCAGGTGGCTTCGGGGCCGATCGGACAGTTGTCACCATTTTAGTGAGAAACGGGAATTCCTGCTCTGGTGTGAGGCCCACAGCATTGGAACTGTTACCATGAGCACTTACTATGGTGTTTGCTGTAAATGTGGTCAATACTTCACTTGTTCTCTTCCTCCTCCTCCCCTCCTCCCCCGGCCCCATAGTTTTAAATATGTTCTAATAATGGCAGCATAATCTACTAGCTGTTTATACTTTTTTAACTTTCTTTTGTTGTAAATATTGTATACTTTTTGTGATTCAAGTTATGTAGCCTATATGCTCTGTAAGGTGATGATTTGTATATATAAAAATGGCCCAGTAATATTATATAGTTTCCCATTTAAAAGGTTATTGAGTAACCTTTGTGTTAGTTTAAACACTACCAGAAATAAAGCTGAGCCAACTATAAACACTCAATTTTTGTATGTTTTCCAAATTGTACTTATTAATGCTTTTGATACTGTATTATGTGCCAATAGTTTCCCAATCACATAGCAGGCAAAAGATATTTTGTACTTTTTGATCCACTGTAATATTTAATAAAAAATGTTACTATCTGTTCCCTTTTGTGTTTGATTAATAATTCTGTAAACAGCCCTTATCGCAATGGATTACATATTATCCCATCCGACCTTTCAGCCCTCTTCTATTGGCTTTTCTAGAGAAAATATCCCCTCCTGCAAATGATTAGATTAAAGAAATGGAAGTTTGCAATTTCCTAGAGGAGGAAGAGACAAGATCTTCAGTGCCCCTCTATTTTCGCAGTGTGCTCGCATTAAAGCGTGGCATGGTCATGCTGACTGCAAGAGCAGCTTTGGATGGGATGACATTCATGCTTAGCCAGTGGCTTCTCTAGCAAATTTGCTCCATTTGCATGTCAGAGCAGGACTTTCTCCCACTGGTACGGCAGGCTCAAACTGGGGTCTGAAAATCACCCTCTGTTCTTCCCAGCTTCACCAAGAGCAAGCTTTGGAGTCAGATGCTAACTGGTGATGGTGTTGATGACAGTAAACAACCACCAAGTAAAATTAATTTGCATTCTGTTCCTCGCTGGGTCCAACATCCCCCCCTTAACTTGGTGGCCCTTTGAGAAAGCTGCGGTGTAGCGAGCATGGTCAGAGCGCTGGTATGCTCCTGTCCTCCGTAGCCAGGAAAATCATTTCCCTGGCTGCATTTCAGGAACGTGCCGCTGCTGCCTGGCACACCTCGGCAGCAGGGGCAGATGTGCCCTGCAGTCCTGGGTTGTGGCTTAGTGCTGTGGTCCTGCAGGGCGGGAGGGAGCCGTCCCCATCCCTGGGGGTCCTGGGAGCCGTGCGCCAGCAGTGGTGCTGGAGGTGGCTGCTGCGCCATGCTCCCGTCGCAGGGGAGGCCTTTTGCAGCCCTAGTGAGAGCTGGCACCCGAGCAGTTCTTTCCCACTCAGCATCCATGAGCATTGCACAAGCTGTGGGTTGCGACTCGTGTGTGGTTATGGTACAGGGTGCCCAGCCTGCAGGGATGTGCACCAGCACAGCATGCGGTGGGGGATGCTCCTCTAACCGTGCTGCAGGCGGCCAAGCAGAGAGCAGGCTGATGTCACCATTAGATGAGGCTTCCAGATACGTGCTGTGGTTGAGGGAAAGTCACAAAAAAAAAAAAAGCAACTCCTGTGCATGCGGGGAAATGAGGGGAAATACCAGCTGGGGGAAGAGGTGGGCTTTCGGCACACGTGAAGCACCGTAGTGCTGTTGGGCACCATGGAGATGTGCGGAGCTCCAGTTGGGTTTGGCGGGGGAGGCCTGGGTGACGGCCTCCCAGACCCCTGCACCGCTGCAGCCGGCAGCCCCACGCCACGTGCCTGGTGAAGGGACCGACCAGGTACCCGTGGCCTGGCCCAGCTGCAGGGTCCCAGCCAGGCACTGCCAGAGCCAGCGAGCAGTCAGCCTGTGTTTAATGGCCCTTGGCAGATCTCCTTTCTCTGTTGATGTCTGACTCCTTGTTCAATCATTCTCTTCTCAGAGCAGGCTGTGCAGTGATGGCCACGGTTTCGGTATGCAGTGTGTGTGAGCTGGCAGAACAAGCCTTTCTCTGGTTTAACCTAATAATTGTCTAAGACGATGCTTGTTTATTCTTGTATTTTGACAAAGAGTGAATAGCCATGTCTTATGTGCCATCCCCACGCCAGCTGCGGAACTATCGGAGAAGATGGGACCCTCTAGCAAACATCTTCTCCCATCCACTTTTGTCATTTCCAAGGTGAAGCATTTCATTTTTCTTCTTCTATTGAAAATACCATCTACCCATGTATGACTGAAGGAGGTGGGGGGAAATGTGGATGCAAATTCTGGCCCTTGCTGTAGCTGCAGAAGTGTGCTCATGGTGGAAGCAGCCCTGTGCCCAGAGGGTAGCAGCCCAAGTCACCCAGGTGATGGAGCCAAGGGACAAGTCTGTGCTGACATCATCTGTGGGGCTTGCAGGGGACACGGGCACTTTTCCAGGGCTCAGCTGCCCCCTTGACAGACAGCACAGGGCTGTGGGAGAGCAGGGTTGCACCTCAGTGATGGTAATAGTGACTCACAGCCACCCCTGGTTTTGAAAGCAAGATGTCATGTGGTCCGAGGGGGGACAAGCAATGCTGTGCCACAGGCTTGCTGCGGCTGGTGGGGTTGTCACTTTGTCACAGTAGCATTTTTCCCCAGTTGTCAGCAGTGGGAAATTAATGGTTTTGGGGGGTCAGGAGCAAAGTGGAGGTGCAGAAGATGCTCGTGCTGACTGCAGTTTAGTTATTCTGGCTGAGGGCTGTTGTTTCAGTGTCTGGTTGTCTTGCCTTGCTGCAATTACACAGCAATGCCCTGTGCCACCCTCTAGGCGGGAGTGACCAGTGTGCAAGCAGGAAAGAGGGCAGTGCTCCTGGTTGTCTCCTCTTCTTTCTTTTCCCCTCCTTGCCTCGCCTCCTCTGCTCAGTGCAGGTCTCTGTTTCATTGACATAGCTGGAGCCCACAGCTCACCCGCAGGTGAGCCTCGCTGGCTCAGGCTGTGCACTCCCACAGGCTTTCCAGGAATAGCAGGCATGTTCCTGGAGCAAGGACAACACAGCCTGTCTCTGCACCCCCAGTTTCTGTAGGCTCACCAGCAGGGTGGTACCAGGGCGTATTGCCTCCCTGTCACAAGAGAACCTAGGGAGGGCTGGATGTCCTGGATGAAAGGTAACAGAGCAGCCACTAGAGCATCCCCAGTCCCCCTCATGCGCACCTGGAGCTGGGGTGACTTGAGTTTGGCAACAGCAGGGCCAGGCAGGGCAGCGCAGGGGATCAGCAGTGCAGACGAGCTCTGCTCCCCGCTATGTGGGGCCGAGGGTCCCTCCCAGCTCCGCTGCCTGCGCAGGTGCTGTCTCCAGGACACGAGGCCTGCCAGCTGTGGCTTCAGCTGTGTTTTCATTTTACTCTTCAATTTCTCCTTTACAGGATTATTTAAAGAAAAAAAAAAAGTATTAAAAATGTTACATGCTCCATCTAGTGTCTTACCTGAGACATGAGCCTAAAGTGTCACGAGATGGGACGTCCTCTGTCAGTGCACTTGGGACTAAGCTGGCCTCTCCCAGGCGCAGTGCTCAGCCCCAACCCGCTTCTCTGCCAGGGCATCGGCAGCCCTGCTACCTGGGAGAGCTGGGAGGCTGTGGCACTGAGGCACAGCCCAAAGCTGCCACCATGGGCTGCAGGGACCATGGTGGCAGCTGCAGAGGGCAGGGATGGCCCTGCCCAGGGACACCAAGGGCAAACACCAAGGGTTCAGGTACCACTGCCTTCAGGAGGCCCAGTGGTCCTGAGTGTTTGCAGCAGGGGAGCCGCTTCCACACCACTGGACACGTCGTCCTTCCTGACAGCCCCCACCACGGACACAGTACTGGGGCAGTGGCACTGTCATGTCCTCTCCAGCCTCTGCTTCCGCTGTGCCAGAAGTGGGTTACCAACCAGCACTCTAATGCTAAGGAGTAGTACTGGGGGAAAAGTGCACTTGAAGGACCTGGGAGGGTTTTCCTCACCACACACAGAAAATAAAAAAATGTTTCATTTGAGAATTGACCACAAAAAAAAAATTCCCTCCTCCTCTTGCAGAGATAGAGCTGCTCCACAGCTGCTTTTTTTCAGGGATGAGCATCAAAGTGCATGACAGGCTCCTGGTGACCAACTGGCCGCCTCACAGCCCGCACAGCGACGCCTCGCCCCTCACCCCACAGCGAGTCCTGCCAGGGGCTGAGGTGCGCACGGGGCTGTCCCCGAGGGAGGAGAAAAGGGAGGCAAAGAAAAAAAAAATGTGATTTGCACTCATTTCACTCTGAAATTTACTTAGGGGAAAAAAAATCCCCTCAGCAATGCCTCAGGATGTCCCTCAGAGCAGGTGTGTGGTGCAGGGGTGACCCCGTAGCCCTCTGTGGCACCCTCAGTGCAGCTCCCTGGCTGAGGGGGGTGGACGTGCCCCAGGCCACCCCGAGACCAGGCCATGCCGTGAGGTGACACCATGCCGTGAGGTGATGCTGTGAGGTGATGTGATACTGCAGGGCCATGCCGGGCTGTGGAGCCATGCTGTGAGGTGACACAGCGCTGTGAAGTGATGCCATGAGGCAACTCCATGCTGTGAGGTGACACCATGCTGTGAGGTACTGCTGCAAAACTTCTCATCTTGCCTGAGCCAGCAAGAGACACTCACCATTTTGGCGCCAAAACTGTTTGCTGTTTAAAACAGCCAGGTTGTCACTTCCAAATATTTGCATACGCATCGACCACCCTCACACCTGGATGCAGCAGAAGGCTGAACGACAGCCCCCATCTATTTAGCGTCAACTATGCTAAGAACGGAGCTGCGGGCTGCGTCCCCAGCGTCGGACATCTTGTCCCTCACACAAGGATGGCCAGAGCAAGGTGCCACAGCAGGGGCTGAGCTCTGTCAACGCCTCAGGGAGGGAGCAGCTGCCAAGGGACGAGCAGAGGACAAAGGCAGAGGGAAACCCTCAACTAACAGTAAGTCTTTGGAGACAGGTTGCAAATAACCTTAAAGGTGATATTTCTCACACCGAGGGAAAGCAGCGCGGTGAGGTGGATGGGCAGGTGAAAGGATTGCTTAATTAACGTGTAATGCCATCGGAAGCTTTGCAGTGTGAAGCTTGAGCAAAAAAACTCACCATGACAAACAGTTCTAAGGGCTTGATACCTTCCGGGCTTCCTGCAGAGCATGCGTGAGCTTTGGTGTGGATTGTTGCACCCACAGATCACACTTAGGCCCCTTAGCAGAGCGGGAAAATCTTGCTGGAAACTGCTCTAGGAGTAAAATACTCTTGGCTGTGAAACTATTGCACCTTCATCAGGCTGTGGATGGATCATGGATACAACTAGATGCGACGTAATTGAATTTGCAGGCAGTCCAGGTGACTTTCAGCTGAGATGAAGGGGATATCTGCAGTGAGTGGCGCTAACTGGTGTTGCTTAGAGCAAAATCAGAGCTTTTAATTTATAAATTACCTGTGCATCTAGTTGGGGTTTACCTACTGGAGGTCTGATATCCTCACTGTCTCTGGGATGCTGTGTGTGTAAAAAAAGGTCTGAAATTCAATAGCAAGCATCTATGCCACCATGTCAAATGCGCGTGCTATCAAAGTCATGTCCTGATATCCCCAGGGTGTCCTGTGCCCCCTGCAACACTGCTCCTCCTGCCGCGTGGCCCAGCCCTGGACTGGGGGAGGCAGTTTGTGAGGAGCTGCCCAGGAAGCCTCCTCAGCGAATGACGCCCTCTGAGTTCCCCGGGGTCTTGCAGCCCAGCACACAGCTTGAGATTCCCGAACCCTGCCAGGTTCTTGCCCCCATGGCTGCCCGCTTCCCTGACGGCTGGGGTCCGCCAGCTCACGGCCTCTGAGGGCAGCGTTCTCCTCTTACCGAGTCTTTCCGTGGCGGTGTTTTTGTTTGCAAGCTCCCCAAAACACAGGCAGGCAAAGAAAGCTTCCCCCCCTCCCCCAAGTGTCTGTGGAGCTCTCAAATGAGGAATAAAGCCATTTGTTTCTAATTATATTTGGCAGCCACTCAGAGAATTTAGGACTAAAGCACGCGATTTTTTTTTGCTCCTGATTAAAGCACTTGACCTCGTAAGCAAAAGGCAAAGATTTCAACACACACCCACAAGTAAGCTAGGAACAAACTGCAGAGAAAAGACCAAAAAAAATGCTTTGCTTAGATACACAAAATAATTCATTATGAAACAAAAGGCAGAATATTCAGTGCATAGCTTGAGCTTGCCTAGGGCTCATCTAACCACCCAATTACTGCTTTTAAAGCAGAGAGCATTTACTCTGATCTAACGCAAACACAACAAGGACCCACACGCTCCATTGAGTCTGCTGCACGCACGTGACTGAGACCCAGTTGCTGCTTGCAGGAAGAAAGAGGCTTTCATGGGACGATGTTGGCTCCTGCTGCCCCAGCTCCATGCTGGTGGGAGAGCCGAGATGGGACCCAGCAGCAGAGAGTATATTGTTATATGTTTTCCCCATGTTTCCTGCCTGAAATAGTTCATGCCCATCAGAACATGGGGAACAAACCCTGCTGGGGTCTTTTTTTTGTATATACTTTTTAACTGCACAGCTATTTTGCAATTATTTGGGCCTCCTGAGCTCAGGCGCTCATGAAAAGTGTCAGATTTCCCCAGGGCCGTCCCTGAAACCCTGAGGTTTGCTGTCCCCCTGGTCCAGCATCACAGCACTAAGGCACAGGGTTGCTCATCATAGGGAGCAAGGGCTTATTCCCTTCCCTTTCCCCACCCAGTTTGGCCCCCGCTCTTCAGAGGGCTGTGAGAGGAGTGTAGCTGGCTTAATCCTGAAGAAAGCCTTCATGAGAGGCTTTCAGGGCTGCAGGAGCTGCTGCAGGGAGCATTGCGCTGCACTGGGCAGCTAGAGGGCTGGCCAGACATCACTCTGCCAGCCCATGCAGTATTGTGCTTCTGGATGGCCTGGTGCAGGAGCAATCCCAAGCTCACCTCAAGCAGAGGCTCCTCAGGGCTGGAGGTGGCCAGGGACACCAGCACCAGCTCCTCCTTCCTTGCTGACCCCGCCAGGCGCAAGGGACGAGGCCCAGCTGCCGGGTGCCGTGCCACCAGCTCAGCTTTCAGCTCCCATGTTTACTATTTGCCCGCTTTACTAACAGCACAAGGATGTGTTGCAACTGCAGAATAGTCAGCTGGCGCCCAACCAAGAGAAATAGCAATGATCTTGATGGCACTTTTTAAAATAGCAGAGAAACCAGCTCAAACAGAAATTAACTACCCTGCAAGGTTCTGTGGTCCATAAAATTCTTCCCCAGGCTCCACGGTTTTAAAATAACATGAAAGAAATACTTTCCATAAAAAGTAGTTAACTAGCATACAGATTTTTTTAAGTCGTAATTCTGAGAGTCATACCCAAACAAAATAGTTATACAGGCATTAAATTATACATTAAAGAAGGCCGATAAAGACAGTGAATTACAGAGTTACCGTATTAGATTTCAGATAAACAGACAGCAAGCATTATTAACATTTTTATTGAAGGTGACCTACAAAAGAGGTACAAAAAAATCTGTGCCACTTCTGATTTCTTGTAATGCAGGAAAATGTGAATCTGAAATGCTCCAACCCAACTGCCAGCCAGTGCCACTGTCAGGTCTGCTTCCCCTCCCCATCCGCTCCCCCAGAAAATTAATGAAGGAGAGCAGAAGATTGCTTTCTGCTGGGACTGCAAATCTCCACTGTTTTGGCCGGAAAACTCCTTTGAAGAACATAAAGTGGATGTTTTTCTCCGTGCTCACTTGAAACAGTGAGAAGGTAAGTTTTTGGGAGAGAGAGGGAGAGAGAGAGAGAGAGAGAGGTTTTTCTCTGTGCGTTACAGAGTTGTGAAGAAGCAAACAAAAGCAGAAACAAGCAGTGCAGATTGCAGTAGGACTATGTGGTCACTTTCTGGTGGGCTGGCTTCTCGTGGCAGGTTCTTTCTGACACTTCAGAAGGCACAAGCTCCTCACCACCAGTCTGAGCTGAGCTGAGGGGGCTTTTCTTGTGGGCTTGCTGGTGTCTGTAAGGGCTGCTCTTGCACTTCAGCTCTCCCTGCAGTGGGTACAAGCTGTCTCTCTCCTCCAGCCACCCGGGCATTTTCCTTAGGTCCATGGGAACACACTCTCCTGAGCTGCTGCTCCCTGCCACTGGGGCTGGGGTTGTTTACCAGGGTATTTTGTTATTGCTAGTTCTAAAATTTCTTTGGAAGAATCCGCCGGACAAATCAAAATGCACAGGCACACACAGAAACACACCGTGACTGCATAAGCAGCATTTCTGTAGGAAACCAAGCTTAGAAAATTCGGGTGGCCAAGCGCTGCGGTGTATTTGCTTCGTCCTGCAGCTGCTGGGCTTCACTGCCAGGGTGCTGCCACCCTCCCAGCCGCATCCCCCAGCCGCCTGTGGCATTCGAGGAACAGTAGCTAGATGAGAGCTGAATTTCTGATGGAGAAAGCAATCAATAGGGAGTGGAAAATATTGATTCATATATAGCACTAACATATAGAGAGAGTGTTCATGTGCTCAGTGCTGCTGCTGCACATGTGGAAGGGGCCGTGCACCTTCACTCGTGCCAGCTGGATGATGGGAAAAATCATTTTCTAAATGTCTCATAAGCAAGAAAGTGAGAGCAATACAAAATAATGCAGAAAAGAGGATTTCTGTTCTGTTTCTCAAATATTGAGAACCCAGCATTTGCCATGAGGGAAATGAGGTAAAAAGGCCCATCGGTGTTTCTGCACGAGTGGCTTTCCACGAGGAGCTGGTGATGTTTTATTGCAGTGACAGTGATCCAGAAATGAAGAATTCAACTCTGTTCTTCCTGATCAAGTACAGTTTCAGTGGAGCTAGGGCTGGGGAAAAAGCCATTGAAGATGAGGGCTGGGGAGCGAGAGGCTGAGGACGCGGGCAGGCGGCTGCAGCAGCGCTGTGGGACGGAGTGGGGACACGCCGGGGTTGCAGGCACAGCTGTGAGTGGCACCAGTCCTTCCCATCTGCTGCTACAAACCGAGCGCCTCTGTCCCAACAGAGGGAGGGGTGGCATTATACCAGTTTCTTCATGCAGTGCAGAGTATTTGGACTTTAGGTTATTAATATACAGGGACTTCAGACTTCCAGCTGTAGTCTATTGCTCTGTACCATCAGTATCTGCTTCGTGGTGAGCAGCGCATTTCACATATCATAATCATTCGTGTTTGCTTTCATCAGAATTTCCCAAATTCCGTCATTCCCAGATTGTCATCAGAATCTCCCAAATACTTCTAACACCTAGATGGGATCCTAGAGGAATGGGCTCGACTGGATAATTAAAGGTACTTTCGTCTTTCCAAGGTTGTTCTAGAAGGTTGTTTTTACACCATGTGTGAAGGCTGCCGTCCACGGGTAGCAAGGCAACTCACGCTCTGCAGCAGGCAGCAGTCCTGGCTGAAGCTTTCAGGTGTGTCCCCTGCCTTGCAAAGGCTGGCCGTGGCTGCTTCCTGAGCTTTTGTCTCAGCATTTCATAAGGAAATGTCAGGTATCGCCATTCCTAGGAGGCCAGTTTGGTCTGTGTATTGTGTTTGTGTGTTGCTCTTTTATCTTGCAGCATTTGCTACTCAGAACACTTCTTAAAAGAAAGAGAAAAAAAAAATCTTTGTTGGGTTTTGAGTTGAGTAAGGTACCTGCAAAGGGCCAAACCTCTGTCTGGGTGTAGTTCTGACAAATGCAAATGAAATGTGTGCCTGAAGCAGCCATGGGTTGAGGTAACCTGTGCAGAAAGTGAAACCCAAAGGTGAAGACTTTATGTTCTCTCAAACACTTCATCTTTTGATACTTACAAGAAGTACCACCCGTCAGCAGAAACCAGAACGCGCTGCTGAATCATGCTGTGGCTGAGCAGCCACCTGCTTTTCCATTATGAACTTCTTGTCTCAGGACTTTATCTCACAGTAAAATTTGTTCCCTGCTGAAGAATGAGAGGGGGATGTATGGAAAAAAAGTGCTGCACATCATTGCTTTTTTTCCTTTATGGTAGGCTTTGAATTAGGCAAAACAGATCATTCACTCATCTGCAGTTTTGTCTAATATGAAAGCAAGAAGGGATGGAGGCGGTGGATTACATTTTCCCACCTGGAGTTATATTGCAACCCAACCAAATATTATCCATTAACAGATATAAGATAAATTTGAAATAAATAAAGCCTGGCAACAACCCACTACATTATGAATTTCCCTCAGTGAGATCAGCCAAACCCATGTCAGTGTGGACAGGATTCAGATCCGAACCAGACCTCTTACAAGACTGCTACTGATGCTACTCCTTTCCAAATGTACAAAACAGCTATAAAAGGCAAAAGAGAAGGGTCTGAACTGTAGCAGCAAAGAAACTGGCCTCTGAAGCAAGAATGGGAAGGCAGGGGCGCTAATTCATAAAGGCATTATGTAGGTCAATGGGAAGGGGATTTCTGTTTCCAGGAACTTAAAGCATGGCATGAAATGCATCCAGACTTCACTCCTCTGTGTACTGCCAATGCTTGCAGAGGCAGACCTGGACGCCCTTTCACTCTGTTGTGCTTTTCGCTGGCTTCATTTGAACGTGTGTTTGTTTGTTTATCCCACCCCACTCATAACTGAGGCAGGATAGCTCTGCTCGGAAGGAGCATCTGTTCCTCATTCAGAGCCAGCAATAAGCTACTTTTACAACAGGATTGATAGAGGCAGTAGGAGGTCAAGTGATTTATCCAAGTTCAGGTGGAGGTCCACTAAATAGCTTGCCTATAGCCCCTATTGATTATCCATCCTGCTTGCTTTGGGGTTGCGTTTTGCATGAAATGTGTGAACCAAAGGACTGAACCTGGCAAGGATGAGACCAGCGGTTCCCAACACCGTCCAGCTGTAGCTTTTCGCATGGCCCCTTATAAGGCTGTGTAATAAACATCCCAAGGAAGGCAGCAGGAGGTGCAAGCTATTAGAATTAGGCTGAATCTCCATATGGATCAGATGCAAAGGAATTACTGCTGCACACTGAATACTTCAAATAAAGAAACAAGGTGATTTGGAGCCCCTCCAACTCCCCTGTGCCGGCTGGTGGAGCTGCGTTCCTGCTGTGCTCTCCTGCTACCACAGCTTGTGTTGTGCCAGGGCTGTGCCTCTTCGAAGCTGCTCCTCAGTCTCAAGTAGCTGGTTTTGGATATGTTACTGATTTTTTTACTCTTATTATTTTATTATTCTTTCCAAAAACAATGTTGTTGGTTTTTTTGCTTTGTTTTAAATGTCACTGCATTGCTGTATGCACATTGCTTTGCTGCTTCATTGCACTGTGACTCTTGGACAGGCTAATACAATTGTGGGTGAGCTCTAGAGGCATGTAGGAAGACCAGCAGCTTTCCCAAAGTTACTTGCTATCTGAGTGAGCATAGTGAGCTGCTGGTAGCCTCTGGATGCTGAGAAAGAGAGGGGAAACCAAGGGTACAGACAGCAAGGTCAAAGTAATAAATTGTGGTGAAATTCTCCAACAATGGAAAATAACTTGGCCTGGCTCCATCAGCAGTGAAGATTTCTTTGTACCATCCACAGCTTCCCTGCACAGACACACACTTGCAAAGTTTATGGCCAATAGCAATGGGAACTGTCTAGTGGTTTTGTAGCTGGACAGTCTCTTCTTCCATTTGTTTTTGAGGGAATCAGTGACCGATCTTTCTGTCCACCAAAAAATACGTGCTCTCCAATCTTTCCTGTTCTGATGGCTTCTTTTTTCTCTCAGGAAGCCCTCTCTGTGCAGTGGGGTTGGCAGCAGGGTGCTGCTGCCTGAGGGCCTCTGTGTCTTTCTGAGTACAGCGCCACCAGGGGACATTGTCCCCTAGCACAGCAGAGCCGGTCGGTCAGCTGTGAGACCACTTTTCTTCTGCTGTGTCTTACAGAGCAGCAGTACGCTGCCCTCCAGTACAGCCAGAGCTTCCACTGCTCTGAACCAGCTGCATTAACCAGGGAAGCTCCTGCTTGGGCTAATTAGGGCTCCCGAAAGCACGCTGTGCTTGTTGGAGCAGAGCACCATACAATGCCTTGATGGCCACGCTGCTCCCCATGCCCAAGCTGACTGCACTGCAGGGCCGTGCCCATCGCTGTGTCCCGGGACATTCAGAGCTCAGCAGGGCCCTCAGATCGACCAGCGCAGAGCATGCAGCCAGCAAATGAGCAGGTGTGGCCCCTGGCCAGGTGAGCAGCCTCTGGGGTGTGCTACTGGCAACATCTAGATAGACGGTCACAAGAACTGGCCTCTGTTTGCAAAGGGTGAGACATTTCTGTGCTCCGGTATCGGATCTGCCCATCTCTACCTATTCTTACCAGCCCTTCTACCTGTTGCCCTGCAACACCCCATGTAGGAGCGCATCTGTGATCCACTCTAAACAGAAGTGAGCTTGTGCTGCGTACAAAGATTATCATGTAATAGTTATGCTTTGAACAACGTGACTTCTCCCAGCTTGTACTACCCAAATTAGCCAGCTGTTAACACCTGCATCCACCCACAGTGGTACAGGGAGTTTGGTGGAGAAGGGCAAGCACAAGTGTCAAGGTAAAGCCGAGCCATCAGACACCAGCAGTGACTGGTTTCAGAAGACTCCTGTAAAATCCCTGTGCTTGTCTGTTGAACTCAACTGGCGAGTTTTTGTTCTCTAAGCTCAAACACCTGCTTGTACTGCCATGTGGAGCGGAGGGGTGTTATTCAAGGCCAGTATTTTGGATGGAGACAGTTCATTGCAAATGTCTCACGGCTGAGCCAGGCACTTCTCCTCCGCTGGACTCTCTCCAGAGAAAAAGACGTGCTAAAGCATATGTGCTCCAACAAGTCTTAATTTCAAGCAGACTGAGAGCACCCTTAATGCAGCTTGGCTTGTGCTTACTGCTGTGGGAGCACGGGAAGACTGCATGTCAGCACAGCATTTCATTGACCAACAGCGTCAAAGCTGCTGTGAAGAGAACAGAAGGAAAGCAAGAGCCTGATGAAGCTCTTCAGTGCTACAGCAAACACTGCGGAATGTGATCTATTTGGCTTTCCCGGTGAAACTTTGATTTATCCAAATGCCAGCTTGAGTGCGGTAAGAAAAGAGAATTTCTACTCAGTCGTGGCTTTGGTTGTGCCTTCATTTCACTCCCTGTGTGTCCAGCTATTCGTACTTAGATATAGGTATAAAGTCTGACCAGAGCAGGCTTCATTGATTTGGCATCTTTTTGAACAAACACAGCAACAGCTGAGCTGCAGCTACGTGCGTGGAGGAGCTCTCACTTCCCTGACATACTTCTCCATGGCTCACTCATTTTGCAGCTGAAAAACCCCAGCTAACTTACCTGTCTGGTGAGCATCTTTCCTCTCGTTTCCACCACCTGCAGCAGTCCTAGAGAGTCACTTGATGGAGAGTCGTGAAAAACCAGATTTCCTTGTAGCACCTTGCTGTGTGCCCCGGCTGTGCCAGCACCAGGACATGCGTGGGGCCAGCAGCAAGGCAGCGAGAGCCTGCTGGTGGTCCCGAGCTGCTGGGCCTGGGGTCTGCTTGTCCTGGCGAACAGGCCTCCTGCACCGAGCCTCCGGCACGCAGGCGGTGTCAGCAAATGCCCAAACACGGCTGTTTTCATTAATAGACGTGCAGTGTGCTGCAACTTATGTAATCCTGGGTTGAATGAATGCGAGGAATTAATAGAAAACCTCGTAAATCTTCATCATTTCACTTTCATCAAGGCTTGTTATTATTCCTTTTTTAATTTTGTTTCCTTTTTTTTTTTTTTTCATTAACCATGCTCTTGTTTCGAAGTTTCCTCTTTCAAGTAAGGGAGAATTAAAACGCTCTGTCTGGCAGAGCTGGTGAACCACACCAGCTGCATACTAACCAGCGCAAGTGTGGCTTGCAAGCAGTGTGAAGGCACAGAAGTGATCTGAGCCCTCGCTTCAGCACACAGCCTGCAAGGAAAACCCTTGCATACACCCTTTGGGAATAGTGCAGCTACCTGGAGGAGTGACCTGGTGCTAATCTTGGTTGCGCTGGCTTTGGGGATGTTATCGCAAGCCTTGTGACATTTGGCCACCTGCATCGTCTATATCCAGCTGCTGGAGTTACCATATTTTTATGTATATGATCATATAATGATATGATTTTAGGCATTTTTACATGTTTATGCATGTGATTAGGTGATGATATGGCTAATTTGCACGCTTTTAGAAGGCTCGGTACCTTGAAACACTCTCTTAGGTAACCAGTGTCCTTAGATATCACAGCTGACATAGCGGGAAATGCAGAGGTGGGGCTGAGAGGAATGGGGAACAGGAGGTGTCCTTTTGGCACACTGGGCACAGACCACGGAGGGAGGATGCGCAGGGCAGGTCCTGAAGCAAGGCACAGAGGAGATGGGGGCTGGAGGGATGGTGGAGCAAAACCATAGGGTAAAGTTGCAGATGTGCCAACACCAAAGCACAGTGGGTTTTGTTTTTAAACAGGGAACTTGTGGGGTTGTGTCTAAAAGCATCATATTCGTGAATGCCAGCTTTCATTATAAAATAGCCTTGGAGGAGGAAGGAAAAGACCCCAGAGTGGGACCTACTAGACTGAATAGCCAAAATGTCAATACAAATAATTCTTCATGATTTGTTTAAAGCCAATTGCCTAAATGTTAGGATCTGGGCTTGGCAGAAAGGTATATTCTTAGCAAAGAGCTGTACTTACAAACCTGCTTTACTAGCGAATACCTGGTAGCCTGTAGTCCCAGTCAAACACTTGTGAAAAACACAGAGGAAATGGCGTCAAGCCATAGTCCTGCAGAAGCCCAGCGACACTGTCCCTCGTGCCCGCAGGCGCCCTGCACGGGTGAGACCAAGGCTGCGAGGCAGCCTACGGACCGCGGCCGCACTGGCTCCCTGCTCTTGTGCCTGCACAGCTCGCTGCCACCCGGGCAGGGCGTTAGCCCGCACCTAGGCACCTTTGTGGGGGTAGCTGTGCATCAGGGAGCCGAGGAAACAAGGCTAATGGTGGCTAACGCGCTCACGCTTGGCATCTTCCCTCCCCTGAGGCAAAGCTGGGCCACAAGCTGTGATGTGCTGGGGCCACCAAAACGCCCACATCCCTGGGAACGTGGCTGGCTCTCATCCTTGAGGAGTTGCTCACCACTGAGCTCACGAAAGCTTTGCCTCCCCCGGCCTCCAAAAAGCAAAAAAAAAAGAGCAGGTTTTGGTCTACAAGCAGCAATGACCCCGCAGCCTCTGTCTGTGTGTGCATCACCGATGAAGCGGCCTTGGTGCGTCCCTTGCCCAGCGTTATGTGCCTTGGTACCCTTTTTTTCACTAGTACATAGGTGGTTAATTACTTGAAGGTTGCAAGCTGAAGTCTTATTTTTCGTATGTGACTTAGTAATTAAATTCCTTCAGTTGCTATTACATAATGTAAGCAACAGCTAAATAATTTTAAAAGAATAGTCGAATCTGACAGACAGTTTAGAGTAATTTCACTTTATGTTGGAGTCTAATGCTAAGAGAGTGCACAGAAAGCAGAAGGCAGCTGCTTCGAATAGTTTGAAATTAGCGTGTGGTAACCACCAACTATTATTATTGTATTACTGCTTATAATTCCCAAATGGAGAATTAAATTTCTATAATAGATACAGCTTTTAAGAGAAAAGAAGAAGAAGAAGAAGAAGAAAGAAGAAGAAGAAGAAGAAGAAGAAGAAGAAGAAGAAGAAGAAGTGTTTTCTTTTTCTGGCAAGGAACACTTGTAAGAAATGATATGGTTGAATGTACATTTCCCAAGTGAGGTGGGGAAAAAAACCAACCTTGCAAGATTCCTTGTCACAGGGCTTCAGCTTTCAGCAAATGCCATTGTAGAGTTGCTTAAGGTTTCTTCTACAGGACTGGCAGAAAGATAGATTTAGTATTTAGAGATAAGAACAAGCAAATTAATTAGCTTTTTGAGCTTTAATACACATTCACTGTAACTGCATTTAGCTTGGAACTTAGCATTTGCTTGCCAAAAATGAGAGGTTCCCTCTCTGCCACAAAATACCAAACTGGAATCCTCCATTTCGCTGTGTCCTGCTTCTCAGCATGAGTCTGGCCAAGAATGATGTGGAGAATTACTGGCCTGATGACTAGGAACACAGGATCAAATTTCAGGCTCTTGGAGCTTAAGAGTGGCCAGTAAATCTTGACCTTAATTTTAACAGGCTTTTACTTCTGCATATCAGTTTACATGGGAAGGCCAGCTAAGGCATAGGGGCTCGTGCACCAACCTGATCTCCCAGCTCGACCTAAAGTAACTCAAACAATCAATGAATCTTTAATTTGAAATGCTTGATGACTAATCTCTTGTTTTCTTTAATTAATGATCTATAGTTAATCATTATGAATGGTAAATGGTCTATTTCAGCATTGATAGCAAGATTTCCTATGGGAAAATCGTCTCCTATAGCTTTAATTTAAATATGCATTTTCACATAGCACTTACCAAACCCTTACCTTTATGCTATTGCGTGATTACAGGTCCATTAACTAATCACATTTGACAAGTTGTTTATTGAGGAGAGCAACTATTTTACATCTCTTGCCTGGGAAAGAAAATACTCTAACAAACAATTATTCAGCAGCTGCAATCATGGAACACTGAATTAATTGCTTTGAAGTTCACAGTCAAGAAGGTCTTGATAAAATCAAAGAAAATGCTGTCTGACAGAATGCATGAATGGGAACGCCAGAAGGGAATCCGGCTTTGTCGGCCATGGTCCTGTTCCAGAGAGCATGAAATGAGTATCACACCTTGAGACACTGGGCTGGGACAGAGGAGGAAGCCGTGGAAAAGCTTGGTTGTTCTTTTCAGCTTTAGTTTATCAAAACCAGAACTTACATCTAATTTGATTATAGGATCCAAATGCTGCTTAAAGGGCAAGCAAACCTGAGCATGATCAGGTCTTAATATTGCTATAAAGGCTGACTCAAGGATATATCATACGTGTAACCTCTGCAGGCTACTTCCCCTGCCGTACAACTAATTAACCTGAGGGGTATGGTGAGGCTTGGTGTGTACAAAGCACTTCCAGACTGCTCACACTGGAGCGGGATACAAAGCACAGCAAGCTGCCTGCGTGCCCGGCTCTGGCCCTGGATGGGCAGAAGTCTCGGCGCGCTGGGCCGCTCCGGGTGGCCAGGAGGGAGGCAGCCCTGCTGCCGTGCGCTCGCGGCTGCGTGTCCAGCGCGGTGCCGGGAGGTTTGGACTCCTGACTGTGCGTGTTGGTTGGTACTTCCTTGGGAATACAGTCATGGAAAATAGTGGGATTGCTGTTCAAGCTTGACCCAGGTACTGGTGAAATTAGCTGGAAAGGAGCCTCTGGTCTCTCTTCAGCTCCTGTGTCCATGGGGCATTGCAGGAAGGGCCTTCACCCATGTAACTGCTGCTCCTTCAGCAGCATGATGAGGGCTGCGGTGTCTCGGACGAGACAGTCCCAAACACTGCACCATGGGCATGTCACAGCCTGCAATGCACTGGCCAGACAAAAGGCCACACTTCCACCTTTCAGCTTCCCCATCATCGCACACTTCACAAGGCAGCTGAGGTTCAGTATGTTCTTGCCAGCGAGGATTGACTCCTACAGGACACCAAAAGCTCAAGGGTTCAACACCTTTGTTGTAAGGGGCTTCAAAAATTAAGTATGAGGACTAAACAAGATCATCTTTGGATACCGTCACTCCAAAAAGCTGAAAAAGTTGCTCTGTAAGCTGAAAGGCAGTGAAAACATCAGAGGGCTTTTCTGAAAACATCCTAATTGGGTTTCTGTGGCTCACATGAAACTCCTCATACAGTCATCGTTCCAAAACTGCCCTGTTCTTGCATTAAAAATATTTTTGTTTGATTAATCTCTGTAGAGATGAGAACTTCAATTCTTTCCCCTTTTAAAGCTTCCCTCCACCCCTGGATCCCATTTAAAATCTGAAGAGGGGCAGGGAAGAAAGTTGGAGAAAGCTTAACATGAGATGCAAGCGCATGGCAGCAGCCCTAACTTTGAAGCAGCAGTGGCAATAGCAGTCATGTTACGCTTAACTGGCACAGTATTCCTCTACCAGACTGCTTTGTGTTATCTCTTGTTCTTTTCCTAAGAAAGAATTAATTCACTGTTTTCAGTCAAAGTAAGTAAAAAACACAGGCCTGTTGGATACAGGATTATGTTGAAACAGTACAGCGGGAGTCCAAATAGCAGAGGAAATCTGTGCATGACCAGTGCCTTCAGGAGGTGAGCAAGCACCAGGAAGCAGGAGGTGAATGTGGCATCAGCTGAATGGAACAGAGAGATGAAGGCGTCCCAGGCCAAGAGGGCTGAAGCTCCCAAATGCTGGGCAAGCGCTGTAGCGGGGAGCACTGGCATTCCAGCTGTGCTCCACCAAAACCCTGTTCACTGCAGAGTCTCCAGGGAAAAACCAGCAGTGACAATGACACTGCTGAGGGGCTGGTGGCCCCTCAGTCAGACAGCTGCTGCGCTACCAGTTCAGGAGAGCCTGCGTGGATGGCAATATTTCAGTCATAGCCACGAAACATCACAGTTATGCCAAATCTAGCACCCGTGAGGAATAATGGCTCAAAAAATGCGATGGAAACTGCTGTTGCTGTTGTCCCCCTTTGAGGATCTGAGAAGCTGTGGCCTTGCATTGGCTCTTGTTTATTATGAGCAAGTGCCTAAACTGAATTTATACACTTGTAACTCTGTACCCTGATTCACACAAGAATTGTTTCTGGAGTAACCCCTTGGCTCTCTTCAGTGCTTGAATAGCAGACAGATGGAGCCTGCCTGAATAATTGGCCCTATTTTTTTTTATTTTTTATTTTTGCAGGTATGGGTGACAGAATTTGCCCTGCTGAAGGAACCATGTAGAAAAAGGAAAGCAAACAAACTTGCTGCAGTTTGTACTTAGCAGTCTAGCAAGCTGTAAGAGTAGCAGCAGACTGATCTCTTCTGTTTTATCCTTATGAAAAATGTAAATAGTGAGTTATGCATTAATGCTTGGAAGTCACTAACTTTACTTGCCAAGGAATTGTACAATTATTTTAATGGGTAAATGGAAAAGCGTGCATCAGTCTGTAGGCTTAACTGGCTGTGGCATGAGCTGGGATAAAACTGAGTTAGTCCCAAGACAGCAGACCAGTCTTCATTGAAGGGTAATGATCAAGCAGATATTTAAGAAACTTTCTAATGAGTAAATAGTGATGTATTAAACACACAAATGAACTTTTATTAAAACAATAAAAATTACTGACATATTCAAGGCATGGTATAGTAAATCCAGTTTGAGTTGGAGCACTGTGTGGAGTAACATTATTAGAATTTGTCCTTAATAAAAAGCTTTCCAGTTACTTAATACAGTTTAGATTAGTCTCCTAATTTTAAGTGGAGTTTCTTGCATATTTGAAGAGCCAGCCTGCCCTATGCCATTTCAAATCACCCATGACATGAGAAAGCCACGCTGGTGAGAAGAGCAGACATCCTCTGCATTCAGTCAGGAAGTCTGGATTCAGGAGGAAGAAAAGGAAAACTGCCATAGGCCCAAGAACTAGCTCTAAGTGAGTATATTAAAGTTATCTTAGCTGTGTCAGCAGGAACAGGATTACACGCATACAGGAAAGCTGGACCCCAGCTCTAACCAGTCGAGTCAGTGCAGCCTACTTCCACCTGCTCTTGGAGCGGACCCATGCCTTGCATCCCCCTGCCCGAAAGCATCCTCGATGGCTGAGGTTTGCCTGGGAAGGCAGCCCACAGGCACACTCGGCTTGCGTGCGAGGCTGCTGCATCTCCTCACCGGCTGGCTGAAGGGGTGCTGGTGATTGCAGAGAAGCTCTTACTGCATCGCTAAAGGAAGAACGGGTCTCGGTGCCAACAGCGCAGCATGGTGCTGCAGCCAGTGGTAGCTACGTTGCGACGTGAGCGATTTGCAGCAGGAATAAACACGGCCCCACCAAATGGCTCAACAGAAAAACATCAAAACGTAACTTCTTTATACAAAGGGTCCAACGCTGACTGCATAATTTCTGACCGAATTGTCCCTCCTGACTCCCTACGCTAATCTGCTGTGATTAGATTTGGAGCAATGGGAGAAAAGATGTCAAGACCATGCTCATTCCCAACCCTTTTTTGTCCACATTATGTACTTCCCTGGAGCAGCCAAGGGCAAACGCATTCCCACAGTATCATCAAAGGAGCTGCATCCAGCACCAGATTTTCCTACCAGCCAGATAAACAGGCTAAGAGTCTGGCAGCTCGGTACGCTGGCTCTTGTGAGTCCAGCTGATACATTCACATCATGAGAACGTCCATTAAATTGCTTTCAGTTTATTTTAAAAACTCTCAACCTTTGCTTACAGACATGAGGGACTAAGGAGTAATGATCACTCGAAAACAAAGGAAGTATAGCAGCTGCTACCATCTGAAAAACAAATGTTGTGTGGACAAAGCATCTTACTTGTTCCAGCTTCACATCCACATTTTTCCTGCTATTGAGAAATTTGTAAGTCAGATCTTAAGCTCACTATAGCAGTGCTAGGATCTCTTTTCTTTCCTAAGGTCTTTATTTAAGAACAGATGATTCCAACCATAAATCGATGGAAACATTTGTTTTTCACTAATGCAGAATGAGCAGCTAAAATGGAGACAACACTATTTAACATGTTATGCTCTTGTAATTCAAGAGTACCCCTGAGCTAGAGCTGTTTGTTCAGCTCTGGGCACTGATCTCAAGAAAGATATCAACAAAATACATGTGGGATTTTGAAATAGACACTAATTAGAGAATGGAAAATACAATCCAAAGAAAGATTGGCACCATTTGCCTTCAGGGTAGAAAAAAAAGAATTGAACTTATTGATATATTGGTACCACTTTTGTAGCCATTGCCCAAAAAAAAAAAAAAAAAAAAGAAAAGAAAAAGGTAGGTGAGGGACTATTGCTAACTCTTTCCCACTTAGTAAAAGAAAATATACAAATTTTAGTTTGGAAAGAAAATTCTCATGGTATAACATCAAACTGCAAGTTTGACAAGGTAACAGTGATGACAATTTAAATTAAAAAGTATGTACGTTTTAACTTTTTACTTCCACTACACATTTGTCCAGACACACACATGCAGTGAAACTTTGGCAGGATGTAAGTCTTCCCGCAACTGCATGTAAGAGACTGGAGTTACTGATGTCCGAGGAGAACCTGCCTGTGCATGAATGGCAACTCCACAACTTCCTCGTGCAGGTATTCCCGTGCTGCCTTCTGACACGAGTGATGGACAGTATCAGTAAAAACCTCAAGTGAGACGGGCCATCATCTCCAAATTATTTTCTTCTGTCACCACTGTGTAAGCTTATAGAAACCTGAAGAAAAGCTGTAACAGAATAAAAGATACTGCACTAGTTATTATAATTTTTCTTCCTTTGGGGAGGTACGCAAAGAACATTTAGAAAGCTATCTTGATATAAAAATGTTGAAAGATTGTTTTTTCCCCAAGAAAAGTAATTTATTTTGATGTCTTGCAAAGAGATTTTTCTGTGAATATATAATACACATATGGAAAGATTACAAAATAACCATTTGGCAATGGTTATGTGAAGAGATCATCATACCTTACTTTGCTATGATCGCTTAAAGCAAACTGCAACAACATTAGCTGTACCATGATCTTCATTAAAACACTCAACTGCATTGGCTTGCCTTGCAATTATCAATCATAATTTGTTTCTTTCATGGACTCACAAATCAATCAAATATTCTAAAATTAAAATGTCTAACAACTCCCTCTACGTTTATTACAGTTCTTTTATGATAATTGGGCCCAAAGCATAATTTGCTTGAGTGGCACAGTTAGCTTTAAACAAGCAGAGCTACACTGAGCTCTGTCCAGTGAGAACAGGAATCACCACAAGACTGCCTCGTGCAAGGCGGAGGGGGGGAAGAGGGTATTAGTAGTGTCAGTGGCTCATTTTAGGATTTTGTGAAGCCACCTTACAAATCCAGCAACCTGAGACCAGAAGCCAACTGAATGACATGAAACCTGCTTCAACACATTTTCCTACACAACTAGGAGAGAAGTAAGACAGCAGCTAAAACAAAACATTTAGGCACATGTGTAAATGAGGTGCATCTCTGATAACATTTCCAACTTTAAATGTTCGCAGACAAATCTACTGGATACACTGGACTACTATTTGAGCAACTAATGCTCGCTACCAGATGTTCACCCCCTTTCCTCCTGTTTACAAAACCAAGGGCAATGCTGTTTGCTGCTGTCAGAACCAGCCTAGAGGACACATTCAGCAGGCCAAGTAGGATGTGAGCTCTTCAGCCGTAGGTTCTCTGATTTTACAGCAGCTGTCATCCATGGTGTATAAACTGGAGTAAAGCTTGATATAGTTCTAGGACTGAAGAAAATTACACAAAACCTTCTTCCTCTAGAAATGTTTTTAATTTCACTTGCACATTTTAATTGAAATACATTATGTTAGCAGCAAAAAATTAGGATTCCTGTTCTAACATTTCACAATACATTAGTTTCCAAATCCGCACTTTTCTATTAAAGGCAATCTTCATTAATTACAAATCAACTCTGAATACTAGGACAGTATTTCCAGATATGTATAAAGCACCATAAAATGACTATTTATATAATTATCATAGGAAAAAAATACACAACTAGTAAAAATGTAAACATTTTAAACTAATGTCTTTAAAAACTGCAAAATGTACCGCCTACCATTGCAAGACCAAGTGAACAGCAAAAGACAAGCTACAATCTAAAAAGTTGCTAAACCAAGTCTTTGTTCAGCCAATATTTCAGTTGTTGTTCGTGCTCTGTGAAATTTACATTCAAGTTTGGGCTAGCAATTGCTTTTAAGTTGTGCTTCCGAACAGAAGAGTTCAGGTTGACTGTTGTCTCCACCCTACTTCAAGACTGCAGTCCCACTACTTAATTGCTTTTAAGCAGAAATTAATTCATTCCAGCAGAGAACAAGCAAGTACAATTTTCAGAGCAGGCTTGACGATTTGCTCCTTAGAAAAGTACCTCATCACATGTAGCTCAGCAGCCGCAGAGGAACAAGCTGCACAAAGCTACCGATGTCCTCCCTGCGCTACACTTGGTCGTTTGAGCAGTTCATTAGAGGTGCAACGTCTCTGAACAAACAGATTTTCTGCAGTCTCCGCTGCAAGGCAGCAGCGCACGGACTTGCCTGCACAAACGTGAACGTACGGTAATGGGGCTGCAAGGGCTGGGAGAAGCCATGGGCCACAAGCCTCATCCCAGCAGGAGGCTGGGACGCATGACATTTCCTGACCTTTGGTCAGCAAAACGTGAGAAAAAAAAAGAAAAGGAGGAGTTCTGATTTCTGAACTAGTCTAGCAACAAGAAAGGGACCAGTATCAGCAATGAAATATCATAATTTGTCACTATACGGAAAAGCCAAAAAATTTAAAATTTCCTCACAGATATATCTTGTAATTATACTCCTAAAATTTGCTAGGTTTATTACTTTTATTTATGCTCTCTTGAGTAGACAACAGCTGAGTACAAACATATTCCCTAGAATATTATTGTATTGCTAAGCTCAACGTTTGCTGGTAGCCTGCAGTTTTTATCAGTGAAACCAGCCTGCTGAACAGAAGATGTGAAGGCAGTAATAACAGGCAATACATAGGGGAAAAAAAAAAAGAAAAAAGACTAAGTCAGTACAATAAATATTAAAACCTGAAGTCAACTGATGCTTCATAATAGGGATTATATAGTGGTTGCTTAAAATAACAGAAACTACATTCAGTAGCAGAAGCCTTTCCAGCTGCAGGAACCTAAACATGTAATTAGTTTAACAAGTCTCAACACAGTCATGACATTTTGCAGGACTGCAAGAACAACATTACTGTGCTGAAGAAGAATGATCAGGGTAATTAATGGCCTCGTTTGCTCAGTGGTGATCTGGGCAATATAGTGAAATTGTTGATATGAGACAAATTTAAGGATAGATGCATAATGTCAATCAACACAGCTTCACGGAGAACAGGTCTTGAACAACAGGCTGAATTTTTCCCTTTGATACAGTAAGCTTGCAAAGACACCTGCACTGAGGTGTTATCCATAGGAACCCTAAGGCACTGAGTAGAAACCAGGTGAGTTTGTCATTTTCTTTAAAATATCTGTGCTAGATAAAAATCAATATATGCTGTCGTACTGAAGACAGACAACCAATTTCAAAATGCAGTATTAACAGGGAATCAGCAAGAAGTATAGATGTCCTGCAATTTCCATCTTATTCAATTTTTTAAGGACTCTGGGAAAAAAAGAAACATGAACTCAATGGCCTGTCTGTTTGCTTTTCCCTGCCCCCCCCATCCATGTCACCGATCTAATAGAAACTTATCACTTCTCTCTACAAACCTTGCCTCGCATTCAATTTTAAAAATCAATGATCTGGAAGAAACTGTAAAAATCACTTGCAATAAATTTGCAAAGGACATGCAGACTGTTGGAGTAGTAAAGAATGAGGACAGGTCACTTATACAGAGCAATCTGGATCACTTCATAAGCAGTATTTTAATGCTGGTAAAATACAGTGTATACTTCTAGGAAAAAATAAGGTAGGGTAATAAGAGGATGATGTACCGCATTTTTGAAAAAGACTGAAGAGAACCTGAGCCATAAAAGTCAGCATGCAAGGTAATGCTTCCGCAAAAAAAAGGATAATGTGATTTTTGAGGAAATAGAGGAGGGAGGTATTAATCAGAGTAAGAAGATCACATTACATCTCTATATAGTCCTGATGGATCGCTATTGACACGTTGCATCTAAGTCGGAGATCACACACAAATATTTCAATATGTGAGAAGTACAGAGAAGAACGTGAAGATTAATTAGTCTTGGTTAACATTCGTTGCCGTAAGAAAGTTAAGGAATTCAGTACATCTCATCAGAGAAAAGGTTAAAAGGGACATAATCATGATTTATAGCTACGCACAAGCAATTAGAAAAGCTGATACTACAGAGATCAATATAAGCAATCAAAGACATAAATAGACCAAAATAAGGTGGAGCTAGAAATGCAAATCGACAAATCAAGTGAAAAATGTACCTGGGGTAATTAACTGTTGCAATAGGAGGTATGGGTGAATTCTTATCACTGGAAGACTTTAATATTAAATGCCTGCCTAAAACATGTATGTTGCAGTTCAAAACAAAGCTCCTGAATTTAATAGAGAAACTGCTCGCTGAAATTCAATGGCCTGTTGAATTTAAAAATGAATCCTCCTTACGTTGCCTTCTTGCCTTATATATTTAGGAGATTTCTTTTGAAATACAGCACCTAAGTGAAAGGGGGTTACCACGAAAAAGGTATTCTTTCTTTCCAGAGCACAGTAACGTTTAAGGCTAGATTTAAAGCTAAATAAACTGCTGCTGCATCTTGGAAAATATGCACTGTTTTTTTTTCCTATGTTTATTTTTCCAATTTCTTGTTCAGAATTGCACAGTCCACTTAGTTGACTGTCTAATTTACATAATCATGTAGTTATTTTTCACTTTTTCTGTTCCTATTTATAAACGATTCACAAACCATCCACTTAAGTAACAGCATGATTTGTTGTAAGAATTATTATGATTGTTTCAGAGGGAAAATGAAATGTGATTAAATGGAGAAGGAACAAGGACATTCTAGAAACAGAAGGCTCTAATCCTGCGAAGGGATTTGTAAATGAAACCTGCCGATCAAGTCCCATCCCAAATAGCCAATGAACTACTGAGAAAATCCAGCAGATACAACTGTATAGCCAAGTGCTTAGCAGAAGACAAAAAAAATAGATAAACAAACCAACCAACCATGCATGCAACATCTTCCGGAGAAATGGTAAAGCTCCCAAAGCCATCTCTACTTAAGAAAAAAAAAGTCAGCAACTGTATACATACAGTTCATTAATATGACTCAACCCAGGTCTGAATACTAAGGCTCTAGAGGGAAATCCACAAGCAGACCTTTGTTCTTGGATAAGTTCCAGCTTCTGAGAGAAATGCATCAAGCAAGGAAAGGGCTGGATATTTAAGCTGTGGATCCAGCAAAGAAGAATCTTTTCTGTATGCAATAGATGTTTTGCAGGAGCCACAGGAACTGTAATAACCCACGCTTCTTAGAAAAATGGAATGGTCCAATGTAAGAACATCAAAGTTCAGTATTTTCATCTGAAGTATATTCTCTCTTATTTCAGAAATGATGAGTGGGGGAACAAAAAAACCTATTTGTTTACCTGTAACAGTGTCATGTTTACAAACCAGCTATCTACCAGGAGCAGCTGAGAGGTTCCACGAAGGAGAAGCGGTGCTACAGAGCCCCTTTCATCAAACAACCATAAAAATGAAATCCCAAATCGGTGTTCATATGCAGTACTGCTTTCACATGTTTGTGTTAGTCCAAAATAAGCCATAGTGATGGATTCCATTCTTGCTCATACACAGATAATCCTGGTCCATTCAGACAGTGCATGCACCAGGAAGCACTGAGGAGATCCCGCGTTAAATTGATAGAACTGCTTCAGAAATTCACATACAGCCATTCAGAAGTGTGCAGTAACTGTTCACAGTACATTATCTTATAAGCAGCGGTTCCCAAACAGTGAGGGAGATATGAGAACACTTCAGGTGAAGCCAAGCACGGAGCCCAAGAAAATCAGTTTTGTGAGACTGGTGCTGAGTGCATGAAATACCCAATTGAACTAGTTTGAGGAGCTGCAGATAGGATAAGACTGGTAGAGGGCAACAGTAAAATCCCTGGTGCAGGGACACTGAGATACCCTGAATACTGCCAGCTTTTCAGGTGGAAAGTGCTGAACCACTGTTTCAGAAGTAACATCATTATTTCAGATAGAGATAAACCCTTTCCTGTTACTAGTGCAATTTAGATGTTGGCAATAATGAGTACAGCTGAGAATGTGGCTAGAAGTAATGTCCTGGCTAAAAGACAGAAAAAAAAAATTTAACCTCAATACTTACAAGCCATATGCTAAAATCTATTTTTTACTCAAAAGTTACAGTATTAAGGCTGAGAAACTTAAAATTCCAGCGACTCTTCTAAGCTAATAATTATGTCTGTGGCTGCAACCATGATCTAGGGTCTAGCATTTCTGTGATGCGTTTCTGCCTAGGGGTTGGTACTGGCTTGGTTTCAGACTCTGTCTTGGTAACCAAAGAAATGTGATTTCCATGGTCAGCTAAACTGTTTTTTCTATAAGCACCAATTTTGCGAGGAGCAGCAATGGGTGTCTGCAGCTGTTGTGTTACCACAGATAACTTTGAATCAAAAGAAGAACTACTACAAGATGTGCTGTCAGGCTTCTCCCAGTTTTCCTTGCCCAGTTGCTCTGTGTTCACCTGTGCTTTTGCACTGTATGGTGACTTATCAGAGGGTGGTGGTGGAGCTCTTCTTTTCTTCCCTCTGCCATCATTAGGACTTGCAGTATCTCTTTTTGGGCCTGGATGCATGTTTTTCTGAACAACCATCTCATGAGATCCATCAAAGAGTGAAGCCCATAAGGAAGACGCAGACTCTTTTTGCTGGCAAAGCAGGAACTCGCCATCACTGTCTTCAATTTTTCTTTGTATGATATCAGCTAAGCCCTCATGTTTCACTGGAGAATCAATGCCTGTAATTTTAAGGGACAACAGTTAACTCAGACTAGAACACTACCAATGATTTTACTTCTCCCTCTTTCATTATTACTATTCAGAATATAAAACTGTATTAACTATGTCTGAAGCCTGGACTACTGTTAAGAATATTAACGGAAGAAATGCAAAGGATTACATATACTTTCCTAGAGAAAGCTGAGGTGACAGGAGGGAACTGTTTTCATGACAGCCGGCATTGAGGGAACATGGTAGGCAGTGATATTTCTTCCCAAGTAAAAGGTAGGAAAAAAACAAGGTACTATATACATACACACACACACACACATATCTATATACACACATACATATATGTGTGTCTATATATATACAGATATGTATGTATATATACACACATACATACACACATATATGTGTATATATATATATGTAAAAGTGTATGCATGTGTGTGTGTACACGTTTGACATATTTTGCTATATAGTACTTCAAAAATTTCATTTCACAGAAGGCCCATGGAAATGTCTATGACTAAATATTCTTGTGCCTCCAGCCTGCAGAAAAGGGGACATCTTTACATATACCATTTTTCTTTATGTGCTTTAAGACCATCTTGCTCCAGTTCTGATCTCTCATATTGAATTTTCTATGTATACTGCAGTAACACTAGCCTGTAAAACAGCAGCAATATCTTTTCTATTTCAGGCCACATATTAAGGATTTTTAACACAATTTTAGACACAGGGTTTCACCTATGAATACTGTAAATAAGTAGGGAAACACTAGCATATTAAGAATGAAATAGAGTTTGTGTTCTGCTCTACACCAATATATTTGAGTATCAGCACAATTATGCTACAGCATTACCTTGTAAAACTTCTACATAGTTGATTTGCTGCCTTCTTGTTCTGTGTTCATAGCTCAGATAGGACTTGTTTTTGACTGTTTAGTGCTCTGATGCACAGTAACTCAATGATCCACATGGTATTTTGAGCATCTTCACAATTCCAATCTCAAGCAGCAAGCAGTCAGGCATTTATAGTTGTACAGTGTTTTTCAGCCAATACTGCATCGGATTCATTAAAACAAAGTGACCTACTTTTTCTAGTCTCTAAATATTATTTCTGTAATGAAACTATTAAAATAATCCTGCTGCATACCATTTTGCTCTGCAAAAATAGAAGTCTCACATACATGCTACATAGATTTTCTGAGCATGTTTTTCAACATCATTACCAAAGACCAAATAATTAGGTAAGTTATGTAAGCCTTTAAATAGCTTTAAGAACAGCAAATTAATTTCATGAAACTAGTTAAAGATATTATTGTTTGGCAGACTATTTCACTTTTACATTCCTTGAGCTTTATACTACTCTCATGGCAAGTGTTTATTTCAAGTGACGGCTTTTCTGAATGTGTTCAGGGCTCCCTAGTTACAGTTCAGATCGTAGATA
>VXAL01009913.1:147879-177775 GCA_013399475.1 Chauna torquata
TATATATACATAGATATATATTATTTGTGCTATTACAAATTCAGATTTAATGTGAACTCCTTGGCATGCAATTGTTGCTCTTTCATTGTCTGAATTGCCCTTGAAAAACTCAGTGTTTCAACATCAACACCAGAAGCCATCTGAATACAGACAATGTTGTTTCTGTTACCCTGCAACTTGAAAAGACAAATCCCACTTACTCATATCATGGTAGACGGAGGTCGCTTCTTTTGTCAAGAACAAAGGTGGTTTCCGTGGTGACATAATCTCAATTTTCATAAGTTCTTCACAACAATGTTTCCACTGGCCTGAGAGAGAAAAGAGAACAATGATTGGAACTTAAACAATTCAGCCTAAAAAAACTGAAGTCATTAGGTTGTGTTAGGAACTATCTCCAAAGAAATACTAAACAGTAAGCATTTACTTTTGCTTAGCAGGAATGCTCAGGATGCATTTTCAGTATTTTCAGCTCTGAACTCATACCAACTCTTAGCACACTAAGCTGTACTATATATAATACAGTAGCTTATATGTAAGCTACTACCTTTAATTGAAGCATCCCAGCAGTACTGTTATACTATAAAGATTTAATATTGTAATTTGCCTTCAAATCCCCAAGCCCAGTATAAATTCATCAGATTTTTTATTTTTTGTTTTTTAAACCATCATTTAAGGTTAAGGAAGCTTTATAAAGTTATCAGGAGATAAACTCCAATACACTGCAAGCTGGGTGTTATACAACTGTTATAGTAAAGGAACGGTTCTGTCTTTAATAGAGGATAACTTGCCTTTTATCTGTTAGCAGACAAGGAAACCTCTTTTTCTATTAATAGATTTTGACCTTAAGGAAAACAAGACACAGTAAAATTACTTTGTACATACCAATCATTCCAAGTTTTCTGAGCACATTAATTTTAAGAGATATTTAGAACCAGTGAAGAAAAAAGGCATTTAAATGCCAAGTGACCCATTTTTTCTGAAGGAAAATGTCTTAAAAAAAAAAATCCTTGGGTATTCTATCTATAATGAATAAGCAGTAGTTCTTTTAGTTCTTTCACCCCACTCCACAGCTAATTTAAAGAGGATGCCCTAGTTTTTGCTTGGTGTGTTTCTTTAATTGATAGAGCCTCTTCTCATTGTAACTCAGAGCTAAAAAGGAGTAGAAATACAAACTACAATAGCAAGGTCCCACAACCTCAATTCACTGATTTCATTTGTGTGGCCTCTGATTAAACACTGGTATTTCATTAATTGACCTGGTTCTGTTTTCTGCCCTGATGAATATGACTATTAGGAACCAACTGTACTTTGTCAATGACAGCATAATAACTGACAGCTGTTCTCTACTCTCAAAAAACCTGTGAGTCAAACTACTAAAGCAGAGGAAAAAGATGAAGACAAATTAATCTATATAGTTCCTATAATTAATATTCGGCGTTAAACAAGCTACGGAATATACTAATTCAATACCATTTCACTGTCTTATACCAAGAAGTGAGCTTCTTATGTAAGAACAGTGTTGTTCCAGAGGTTAGCCAAAATCAGCAAGATAGCTTCCTGAAGAAAAAAAAAAAAAAAAAAAAGAATCAGGACAAGGGATCAGGGTATCTATTTATCTCATTTAAATTATGTTACAAAGCTTCGGGTACAGCTGTTACCAGTTTCAAGTAAGCAGCATGTGTTTGCATGAACAGACTGGAGTGCGGCTAGGTGAGCATACTCCCCTGTGGCAAGGGGTACCAAAACCTGAGAATTACCAGCAGAATCAGGTAATCCCTAATGCAGCAAATAGCAATGTAATTAATCCATAATACTGCTGGGCAAGGAATATACATGTTCCTACTTGCAAGGGCTGGCTGAACCGGCATCCTAGCCGAGACTCCAAATGAATCAGGATTTTTTTCATCCTTACCACCTCCCACTAAGGCTTCCAGGCCCAGAGGTTTCGTACTTGCAGAATCTCACAAAACCAACACAACACACCACTGATAAGAGGCAGAGGTGGACCCTCCCAGCTACAGTGGAGGAAGAGATGGTGAGAATTTAGCAGTCCTTAAAATATATCCAGAACGTTGCTAAAAGAGGCCAAGTTCTTTTGAGACTGGTGGACATATTCTACTTCTGGTTTCCTGCAAAAAGCCAGACTGAACATGTGGACATCGGTTTAGTTAAATATTTGTCTTCCAATGGCTTAGACCACCACCCAATATTATTCCAAAGAACATTTTTCTTCTCATCGTTGCAAACAAAGGATTATGAAGCAATTCCAATTCAAATTGTTCAAAGATTCCTTTGATGTTACATAACATCCCTCTGGAAGGGCACAATGCCAGCACTGCCTGCTTACTTACTCAGATCATAGAAGTGCTGCCAGAAAGCCTCCATCCACTTATGAAGTTCTTCCCTACTGTCAGTAGCAAAAAGTTGAGTCACAGCCTCTCCAGACACGGGGTTGATAACAGAAAATTTATTAGCTCTTCTCTTGAAGGCCTTATCCACAGCTCGAATTCTGGTTTCCTACAAATGGCAAACTGTGGTAATGAGTTATTGCTTCAGCTCAACACTAATATCACCTTATGGCCAATGACAGTGTAATGGGGGTATAATTTGGCTTTTTGTCTAATTCAGATGAACTTCAAATTAAAAAAAAAAAAAAAGGAACTAAGGTGAATAATTGCTTAGAAAAATATTTTCTCATAAAACAATTAAAATGACATAATGCATGAAAATAAGAGAATGGGGCAGAATTATTGCAGTCTAGTTCTAAATTATAGAATGTGCGTTTTGCGTTTCCCCTCCCTTTGCCTTCACCAGCTTATCTCACACAGCTTGACTTTCCTCACAATAGTTTGGTGAAGAACCTAAAACAACAACAAGCAGCTCCTTTTCTCCAAAGTCTTCATGTGGACAATCACATTTTTACAGCTGGGTCTCCTACCATACTTCTGTGGGTCATTGCTTATGCAATGTATTCTGAACTTACATCTATTTTACTTGCATTTCAGTGAATCAGGACATTCAGGGCTAATGGTACAGTGACAGGAAATTTAAAAAGAAACATACATTGTCCCCATTTAAAGGAGCATTTGTAGAAGTTATTCATACAGTTCTACTGAACAGATTTCCAACACGAAAAAAGATTTTGCTCTAATGTAAAAAAAAACCCTATTTGTCATTTCAAAATGTAGTTTTGCCTTATTTAGGGAGAGCTAGATAGAAACAATTAAAACCATATAATGACAAGTATATCACAAATCATTCAGAACTAATGAGTCATTAGTTCTAACATTCGACTAATATTAGAAATATCATGTAGCAGCACTGTTACAGCCAAGGTTTTCCCTTCTGTTCAGGGACACAGTTCAACTGATTTTATCATCTAGGCTAGATCCAGCGGTATTTTCATAGTATCTAGTTTCTCCGTTATGGCATTACTACAATAAAAAATAGCACTTACCATTAACTCAGTGAAAAAAATATTTATCTATTTTTCACGTATAAGATACTGAAAGATTTTAGTAGAAGTCTCACAAAACACAACTGAAAAATTTTCCAGAGAATAACTGGTCAACACGGCTGTTCATCACAACAAGATAAACAAAATAAAAATAATTAACACTACTTTATTTACAAAAGTAAAAGCAGAACTCCTGGAAATATCTTTGCGTATCTCAACCTGACCGAACAAGCAATGGCCTATTACAGCACTGGCATATCCAGGAGAGCAGCATAATCCCAAATCCTGATGGCATGATGAATTTCGGCACCAGGGAACCAGCCGGAACCCTACGACTGGCCAGCCCCAGAGCCTGGCAGGAAGCAAGGCTGCCCAACGCTCGTTAACAACATGCAGAGCCCTCGTGCTATGCAAGGGTGTCCCCTGGCATGCGGGGCACCGTGTTTTGAAGGAAGGTGACAACTACAGACAGGATTGCATTCAGTGGCTGCAGTGAATCCGATCTCAAAATGGCCTCAGGGCACTCCTCAAAGTACAGGGGGCACAAATCAGCCACGTTCCTTCTTACACAATTCAAGCAAATGTCAAATATCTGCTATAGATGTCAAATATACACCTACAGAAATTAAGTTTACACATTGGATCCCATGGGGATAAGCCTAGTTCCGATACTCAGAAAACCAAAAATTATTCTATAGAATATTCCCCAGATTTTCAATGCATTACTGAAGTAACCGTTTGAAATACTAACAGCTGCTTGTAGCATATCTGATGGATATGCTCATTTAAATTCTTCTGTCTAAAAATAGGAGATGAAGTAATTCATCCATAAGTGCTCTATATCCCATTAACTCAGGTAACCATAGATACCAGCAAAAAATTAAATCAAATAGATTAACATTTGACAGGTAAGAACTTCAAGCATACCATACACACAAGTTTATTTAATGATGTTTGCTGCAGGTTTTATTCCACAACTATGTTATTATTCAAAGGAGATAAATCCTCAAGCAACAATCTATACCTGATGCTTGAATATTTAAAGAGTGATACAAGATGCCATTACAGTAATGGGCTGATAAATTGGGTGAATTACACCAGAAGCCCAGTTTCACTTAAAAAGTAAAGTGACTTAAGGTACCACGTTATAACACTGCCCAACCTTTCACAGTCTTACAGACAACTGAACCAACTCTGATACTGCTCTTGTAAAGACCAGAACAACCAGCTGCTTGCAGCAGAAAAAACTGAGTTGAATCTCAAACTCAGATGACTCCTTTGGGGAGGCTGAGGCCAGTCACACATCCTATATGCAAATAAATTTTTTTTTTTGAAGGTGGGGGGGGTGATGGATTTTTTTTTTTTTTNTTTTTTTTTAAGCATAATGTGAATAAAAGCCTTTGTCTATACCTTTCCCCCTCAAATCAAAAATTGTCTTTGCGTGATAACACTTCTCTGGAGAGCTCATCTGTTAAGCAGAGTTTAAAAAAAAAAAAAAAAAGACAGAGAGAAACTTTTTATTGCTGAGGTGCACCTCTCCTGCTAAGCCAATCCTGAGGATTGGTCCTCAGGAGTCCTCCACACTGAGGAGCAGAGTTTATAAAGATCATTTCAAGGCATCAAATCAAATTACAGTTCTTGAGAAAATACTGAATAATCTAAAATCCAGTCCTGTGCATCTATTCTAAGATTAAACAAACCAAATCACATATAACAAATTTCCTTTACGATTTTAGTACCAAAAAACAAACCAAGAAATAAAAACACAACATTGGAAACAAAATATAATCTGTTCATGTGCTGGTTTCTGCTGTAATGTTAATTTTTTTTATTATTATTTAAGGCAAGCAGGGAAATTTGGTTAAATTTAAAATTATGGCTTTCAAACATACTAATGCGTAAGACTGAATCTACCAGATCAGCTGTATTTCCTCCTTTCATCTTCATTGTTTTGTGAACTTGTATTACCATAACATCCATGTTGCTGCTGGATGGTAAATATTATGTGGTAAGTATAATATGGAAGAGCAATATTAGGATGGCTATGTCATTTTAACCATCTGCAGTGCAACACAGCAGCTAAACAGCAGGACTAGGAGACAGCATTATATGACCAGCCAGCACTCCGCAGAGCACCAGGGAGCCCTAAAACATAGTTTCCTAACCACTCAATTTGAGCATGTGTGTTACGAGGTCCACCATGTGGTATCTGGGTATTACGTCTGCTTCCCCTGCCCGCATTCACAATCTTCTTTTTCAAGCAATTGCAGAACTAAATTGAGCAATACAACAGGAGATATTTGGAGGCATTTAACTAATCTATGCTTTTCCAATATATTTTCAACTGTGTGAAGGCTCATCAAAGCCAGCCAGCGGGACAGAGACATTACTACACAGAACAGTGATATTTTCAGGGCTGCTCTCAGTTCACCAGTGCTGGAGTTGCCTGACGTACACGGTAGATATTGCTTATATTGCTGGCTCCCTAAATGTTCACACTGTCAAGAACTCGTATTGATATTCTTCCGTTCCAGTCCTAGGGTGAACTTCCAGGTTTCCTAAAAATACTGCATGGTCCCGCTGAATTTCAACTGCAACAGCAGTCACTACATTTTCCAATGAATTTCTCTACCTGACCTAGCCCAGAACAGATGTTCCAACAAGAAGTGACATTCAGGGTAACGATCTACAGAAATGCCAGGTTGATTTTGTCCTTTCACTGATACTACACTGTTAGCAATCAGTCTGTGAACCCTGAGCCAAAGGCTGCAAACACTTGTTCCTCACCCTGCTCACCTCAACGGCTAGTATAAGCACGGAGAGAGCTGTGGGCCTGCTGCACTGCATGGCATCACATCAAAGATGGCACTGGTAAAATATGCCTGGAAGGAAAACATGGGCCTACATTAATTTGAAGTAATATCCCAGAATTCCTGAAGCTTCCACATGCACGCAGCTTTATAATATATGAAGAAGACGCAATAGGATATGTATTCAGGATACTGAGCAACAAATGTGAACTGCTGGCACATGCACTAATTTGCTAAACGATCAGGTGTAGGCAAAGTCTTTATTATTCATTTCAAACTAAAGAAAACTAAAAAAATTTAGGAACTGGCCCATGAGGAATATTTCTTCTTCAAATTGGATTCCAGCAAATTTTCTTTGCTACAGAAAACATCATTTCTCTTTTCCTACTTAGTTGTGCAATATAATATGTTATAATCACATTTAGCTGGAACAATAATAGTAACACTTGCATAATAGGAACTGCAGAACCATTCTTGCTCAACAGTGGTAGCAGTGAAGTCATCTGAAGTTGAAGTAATGACTTTGGTGGCCTTAATGGCTTCTTCAAGTCTCAATTCAAAGGAAATAAGGCTATCAGTGAGAATATTTTCCAGAGAGTTTCTCATAAATTCCAGATGACTTCATTACTTTCAGAAAGTATCTTTCAATTACATGTAAAGGATCAGCTTCACATTACAAATGACAATATCACATATGCAACCAGAAGAGATTTTAGTTAGAACATCTAGAGTTGATGTTCAATTTCAGCTTTTAGAAATTGCTGTTTAATAACATGTAGCAGACAAGCCCATATGATTAGTTTGTTTTCATTTAATCTGTAAGACAAGTTTCATAATAAAAGAATCAAAAAATCCACAGCCATTCCATTATTTTCAAGAGAAACTGTTTAAGTAGTGAAGTAGCCAAACATGTTCTAAATTGCTTTTTTTTTTTCTGGCTTTAATTTAAATTAAAGAAGGATTCACAGTCATTCTCCAGCAGCCTAACATTTTTGCAAAATGGTAAAAAATACATGATTTATGTACCGGGTACATGCTAGCTGTAAGGATACTCTGCCAACATACAAACAGTCTCCCAGCAAAAGCTTATTAAGCTGGATTTTAGATTCTAAGTGTATTGGTAACTTGGAGGAGCAAAACACCTTAGGGAGAACATGGTTATTTTAAAAGGAAAAGCAAAACAAGGATATAGACCAAAACAGCAACTGTCAAGAAAAGATTAGAAAGATAGCCTGATATATAATTTTCAAAAATATTCCTGTCATGTTTTAAAGTGTGGATTTAGTCACTCCACATTTTACTAAAACTTGCCATTTCCTAGCTGGTGTTATGAACAACTGGAAAATGGATAGGGTTATAACAAAGTCTGGCTAGCGCAATTAAAAGTGACTGAAGAGGTATGCAACTAAAACTGCTCAAATACGTACCATGGTCTTAACATTTTTTTAAATGTAAATGCATGAACAACTAGAAGAAGAAACAGCTTTGTTAAAATATAAGGCACTAGCAGAAAGGTGTTTTTAATTAAGGAATCAATTTAAATCTTAGCACATTAAAAAAAAAAAATCCTAACAAAAGCAGCTCACATTATTATCCCTAGTTCAAATGTTTGGTTTATATACAAGTCTTACTCTAGGTGAGAATGCAATCGTATTTTCCAGAAACTTTAAAGCCACCAAGTGCTGATACGGCTGTTGTAAGAAGCAGTTCTTTGTTACTTTACGTCCCTACACATTGCCAGTCTTGCCCTAGATCCTTCTGTGTACAAATGCTTGTGTGGTCATGTAGAGATCTGGATAAAAGAATGTATTAAAGAGCGCCATGGTTGACGCCAACCCCCCCCCGCAAATGAGCTAATTTTAACCCACATCAGTTCCCTAGTCCAATTCATCAATCAACTGCCCTAATGCCTGCCCAGCATAAAGCAGCACAGCAGCCAGCACAAGCAACTGGGCAGGGGGAATGCTTCTTTGAGTTAGTGTTGGCATCAAGTGGTCACAGAAGTATAGCACCAGAATCCAGATCAACCCATGCTTAACACAGTTTCCAAATGTTTCTGTCTACTTATGCAGGATGAATCCAGCTAGGCCGATTGCAATTAACATTAAATTCCTCTGCTCATCCTTATGTGATACTAACTCTTGATGACTGCACCAAGAACAGTTTTTGAAAGCATCTGTTCACTCTAACGCTCTCCATTCTATAAGGTCCTTCCAATAACATTCCTAAATTGAACCCATAAATAGTTATTTTAAATTAAATAGTTAACATTTTTAGCCAAATAGAAACATTTTAAGTTTTAAATCCAGACTTTGCTTATCAGGGTACGAAAAACAGTAATAATGCCACCCTACAGAACAGAACTTCCAAAGTTATTGGGCCCGGTACAAAACCAGTATTAAGAAAAGCAGCTTATTTTAAGGCACTAAAATATTTTGAACAATTTTCTGGTTCTCCCTCTAATTAAGACTGTGGCCAAATAACACAAAACAACAAAAAAGCTTTTGTTAAAATTCCACCTTGCTGAGGACAAAAGCCTCCAAGAACATTGCTAAGGGACTGTAGGCAATGCAACCATCATATAACAAGTTATCACTTTTCTTAAAGAATAGTGCAATAGAAGGAACTTGCATCCACAGCTATTTAATGTCCTTGAAGAAAAACTCAGTGACTGCAGATTTCACTGAAGCATATCCCACTGACATCCTACCTATAAAGACTTCTGCATACCAGCAGCTTACAGCCCAAATGACTGTAGGTAGATGCCTTAAAACAAAAAACAACTTCCCCCGAAACAATAAAAACAAACAAACAAAATCAACAACAACAAACAAAACCAAAACAAACAAACAAAAAAACACAAGCACAAAAGCCCCACATACATCAATTTTACCTTGTTGATGGAAACTGTCAATGCTGGCTCCAGTTTAGCCTCAATTTCTTCTGGTGAGTAATAACAAAAGAGCTTTCCACCTCTCAGTACGCAATACAGCCTCCTCCAGCTAGTTATACTTCCTATCATTTGCTAAAGGGAAGAAGTAGTCAGAAATTGCCAGCCATAAACTGCAGATTAAGAGCATATTACAAGGTACACACAGATGAGCCCTGTGTGATCAGAAAAAACTTATCCACACTCAATTAATTCTTTCCTAAAACAAAGACCTTCAGAATCGTTTTTTGAAATGTTAAAGATCTTTTTGGTATTTTTACAGTTTTCCCAGATTTATTGTCTTATGACACTCACAATACAGAACGTGCTGGTTCACACAGACTGACGCCTAGAACTAGTGTCTATAGTAAGAAAAAATCCCCACCTTTATTAGCTACATTATTAAACAATAGAAGAAATAAAAAGGGTATTTCACTTTGGAAGTATGCAGTATATTCAACAAAGACATTTGTCTACAATCTCCAAACTCTCAAATGAATTTTCTGAACAGCTTTCATAAATGAATTGTAGTTTCATGACCAGTTTAGAGTGTATAATTCGGCACTTCTGACAGATGACCCAGCCCCTCTGGCCCTCTGCTATCGCCTTCTTGCTTGCCTAGCTGTGCAAGGAACCAAAACAGAGAAGTAAACTGAGTTCAAATGAATAATTTTTGGAGGGATGAGTTTAAATATTGTTCTCCAGTCAGATTCACAATGCTGGCACATTGAGAGTTATGTACAAGGGTGGAAGCCACAGGACTATTAGGACTGCTGTTGTCAAGTACCAGCCTAAACAGATTCCAAAACAACTGTACTTGATCTGTATGTAACAGCCTAAATAGTTTTGATGATAAGCACGTGAAGAAAATATTTATTTCTTGACTCTTTGCCACTGAAGATGCTGCTTGTAAAAAGTAACTGTGAGATAGAATCTCCTCCTCTGCTCTAGGCAGAACAGGTTTAAAAATAAAATAAAATAAAATAAAAGTTTCTCAAGAAACCACTCCAGGAAAAAAAAAACGTTTTAACAATGGATGGTCATTGACAGCTATTGACAGAACAGGATATAAACACAAGCAAGGTCTTATTACCTGCTGATTCAGAAATCCTGCCATCATATCCCTAGCCATGCAGGAAGGCTGAGCAACTAAACGGCAGCACATGTTGCCATACAGGGGGAGCCAAAAAGAAGATTCCTCTGCGGGAAAAGACCAGGCAAAACAAAAAAACAGTTCTGAATATTTCCCATAAACATATAGTTTAGTGTTCTACATCCATTTTTACATTCATGTCGTGAACATAAATACGCATTCTTTACACTTAAAGAAAGAGACCTTATCCTGTAGGATTAAACTAAAACTGATTTTTAGACTTCAGTAAGGTTTGTTTTGTTTTTTAAATCATCAGAAGTTCTAAAAGAATTTCAAGTAAAAATGGAGATTCTGCAAGAACAAGTTGTTCTTACAAAAAAAAGAAATCTAGATCTAAATCTCCTTTCACAGCTAGAAACACTTCAGAAGATAAGCACACTGGCCACCTCATCCATGTAAGATCCCTGAGTCCATCCCATCACAGCACACGACTTTTTACATGTGAGCACTTTGCTCCAGCTTGTTTTATTAAGACTTAGAATTTGTATCTACTTCTGTCTTCTGCACTAGAAAAGTATGCAGTATTCCAAGGAGTTACCAATAAATTTTAATCTCTCTCCTCGCTCAGCTCTGCTACGTAAAAGGCATTCTCTTCTGTAATTAGAAGCAGGTAAAGCAACGTTCCATTGACGTGACTCTGTCTTTAGTCATGTTTTAGAAATGCTTGTAATGAACCAAAATATCCAGGTATGTCATTTCTTACCAGAGTAAGTTATACAAATTAATGACAGAAAAAGGAATTTGAAGAAAAAGTAGAAAATAGTAATAAAGAAAGGCTTACAAATAAGTATCAAAGATGCTCAGAATTATTCATCTAACCCGTAAAAAAACAAATGCTTCATAAATCTTCAGATCTGTACTTATTCAGAATAAATGAAGTGTAAAGAATTAAATTCTCTTTCGGGTCACCTTTACCCATGTAAACGATGAAGTTCCCAGAAGTGACAATAAAATACAAAGTCCCATGTCTCAGTTTAACAATTAGAGGGTGGATTACAGGAAGGACTATACTTTAAGTAAATAATGGATGAAGTATGAAAAACTGTACTCTTGCTACTTAAAATATTACCTTCAGTTGCAGCATAATCACAGTCCCCAAGTTACCATCTTGGTTGACTGCTGCTACCAGCAACTTGTGCTGTCCCAGAGCTGAAGGACAGAGACCAAGGCAATTTGCAAGCACACATGCTTATGTCCTGTGTTAAATCTGGGCCTGAAACAGCCTAGCTCAACTGAAGAGGCTTTTTTTTTTAAAAAACTTTTATTCTGACCACAGAGTGAGGAAGGGGAAATAATTTGTATACAGCTACAACTCACATAAGATCAAGATGCAAATGACAGAAGAAATTCCCAAATGAATTAAATTTTCATCTGGACTTGAAATTTTAGTCAACTTATAGTTTATTCAGCTGTGTATAGATGCCTGTTTTAGAAGTTAAATATTTTATTTAAGTTATTCTGTATTAAGTATCAAGAAAAATAATCTCTTTGAGCTCTTTAGTTTACAGAAGAGAGAAATGCAACATGTTGCTGGTTTTTATTTCCTTAAATTGGTACCACATGTACTTACCATTTCCTGTAATGGTAAGGTTGTGTGTCCTGAAACTGTCCTCAGCACTCTCCAGCCCCAAAGTGGTATACGCTAGCAAACTGTACTTTACTCCTCTAAATATGAAAGAAAAGGCACATTTAAGTCATTTCTGCTTTGCATTGCTCAGGCAGTAATTAAAAGGAGTCCAGAGTTGCCTGAGAACACATTTGGTTACAGGGGCGTGCCAAGATGCAAAGCAGCATCTGTCAGCGACCACAGGTTGCCATCCCCAAGCCTCTTCCCACAGAACTCCTGCATCTCCGGTTTTCCTTTTAAACCCAAACTGTCCCACTGTCTGTTCAGCTAATTCCTATACCCTTATATCCTGCCTCCACCCTGTGCAGTACCTCCAGTTCCCTCCCACCCCACGACTTCCAGGCCAATGCCACGAGGCCCCATCAGCTCAGTCCCCTCAGCAAATTCCATGTCCTCCTCTCTTGGACCTGCCAGCTGGGAGGAGATGTCTCATATGGCCACTGCCTCTGAGCCGGGCTCAGGCTTACTGGTGCGCCAGTCACTGCCAAACCCAGGCTAAGGGCTGTGCTTTCCAAGCCTCCTGCACCCTGAGGATACTAAAAACATCTCTCTTCTCTAGTCAGACACAAAGTAATTTTTAGTAGGTTTACAGCTTTTATTCCTATGCCTAAACCAAACAGATTTGGTAATAGGTTCAAAAATTACTACAGCCAATAGAACAACTGATGACAAGCTTTATTTGAAAACACAGGTTTAAAAATTTAAAAAGCTTTATACTGCTCTTCTATGTTGCTCTGCTCTTTTCCTTTCACTGTGTAGATTATATATAAACAAGTTTTATAAAGTATATTACACACACACACACATTTAATAGAATCCAATAGTTTGATTCTTTGTATGCAGAAAAGAAATCTGTGTAGAAATCCTACAGCCAGTTCTGTAGCATAAAGGACTCTTTCACTTATTGTGCTTACAGGTTTCAGAATGTTATATCTTTGTTTTAGATTTTGCCTAGAGGAAAAAAAAAAAAAATCATATTTGCAATTCAGCACAGTGTATGTGGAATGCAGTTCTTGGAATAAACTAAAATTTGGTACATGTTTAACCTTTTTCCGCAAATACTCTTCAGACAGAGTAACAGATTTACAGTCTAGCAATGCAGTAAGAATTCCACCTGACTAATGGCAGTTTAAACAAAGTTCACTAGAAAACAAACCACTTAGAATCACTAACTACTCTCCCTAACAGGATCTAGCATAAAATCCTTAAAATATCTTCCACGCAGCACAAAACAGTTTAGTGGTGTAACAAGTGAGAAGACAGTAGTGAACTGAAAAAATAGTAGTATTTTTCAAATGTTATTTTTCCTAATAGCAGAGCGAGCACATACTGCTTTAAAATCTTCGGCTCTGCAGAGGAACAAGGCAGATGCCTACCTAGCCCTAACCTTAATGAAAGAAGAGGAGGCAAAAGTAATAAGATTGTTAGCAGGGAGGTCTGTTACACATCTAATTCAAGGCAATAAATAGAAAATTAAATATGATATAGCATTCCAGGCAAAGAACCACTGCTATGAAACATTTCAAGAGGGCACTCTGAACAAAAACTCATCAGCATTTGAACATACTCCCTCCTAGACTGTTCTCTAACAAAAGATTCTCCACTGATTATGTATTGCCATCCAGTTGAGCAATACGTTACCACTCTATTTAAATAGTACAAAAAAGTTCAGTTTCTTCTCACAGATAAAACTGTGCTGATTTTAGTTATTTTTTCTAAAGCATGACTAATTACCACAACAACCTTGCCAAAAAAAACAGCTACTTCACTTTTAAAATATGCTTCACAGTAACATTTTCTTTCTAAAACATAACAGTCATTCCTTTCAGCCAACTTCAATATAATTTAGAAAGTTTTATCTGCAACTGTTTTTCAAATTTAACAGGCTAATCAGGATTATTATGTTTTGCCTATACTTTTCACAGAATTAGCTAACTGCCTTAAATGGCAGCTTCTTTGTATAGCAAAGAATGATCTGCCTGCTGCATCTCATACAGTACTTTGCATATCTATGCTATTTTTCCATGTAATAACTTTATATTTAAAAAAAAAAAAAGCTCATAGCCAAAGCCTGCCTATGGCAAAGGCTCACTGTTAAATCTGTTTACTGATCAAGAGGCAGAGGCACCAAAGTTGCTAAGCAGACACTGGCGCAGGAAGGTTGTAACTATATCACTCTTTCTATCAATGCATATTAATTAACACAGCTCAGACTCCAGAACCTGTTCCTGAATATTAATCTTAATGTTAGAAATCCCAATCTTATTTCACTCATCCACATATACACAGTGGAGGATTTGTAAGGCAAAAAAATGTCTAATACACTCACCTTCCAATCATATCTTAAATAATAAAAGGTGAAAACAAATATAATCTTCAGGCCCAAAAAGAACCCAACTATAAGAATGTGGAAATTAGATTAGACTATGTACTTCTAGAAAAGCATCAACATGAATTTTCCAACTCAAACACAGGACACTGAAGCCGTTCCCCCAGCCCAATGAAAGACAATACATAAAAGGCAATAACAACAAGTCCATGTGCAGGCCAGTTCTGCAAGTGAATAGACACACACTGCAAGGAGCGTCTCTGATGACTTCTTCAAAGTGCAACCTCTGGAATTCAGTAGTATATCTGCACTAAACATTTTTCTCCTACAACAAATGTAAAAAATAATAACAACAAATAGTAGAAAAATGAAGCAGGCAAAAGACTAAAGCAGAGAGAATATCAATGTAACTAATAAACCAAAGCAACCATTCAGAACACTTTGTCACCAAGCTTTTGCAAGAAGTTACAAGGCTGACAAGCTTCCTAACCAAACAGGAAGCCTTCTAAGCCAAGACGTTTTGACAGAGGGATCACAGAATTTCTGGAAAAGGGACAATTTCATCCCGTGTGTACTCTGAGAAAAAAAAGGCCCGTACGAATGAAATCTACAGAGAAAAAGTGTTCATAAAATACAGAAAGTTCCCTTTTTTTTGTTGTGGTTTAATTTCACCTGCTGGACTGGTAAAATTCTGCGGGAACACCTGAAAGATGCAATCTCTCCCCCTCTGTAAGGGCTACATACCAAGGTCTTAATAATATAAATCCCAAGGTCCCAAGGGGAGGCTATCAAAAAATAGACAACTTATTTTCTGCCTGTATGCATTTCCTTCCAAGAATCTTTTTTAATCACCTAGCAAAGCCATTATTAAACACATCATTAGTCATTCAACTCTGTTAAGAAAGTAACACTCACTGTGAGATGATGATTTGCAGTAGAAAAATCAAACTTCAAGATGGAGGAAAGCAAAATGTAGTAAGTTACAACTGAGAAACCCAAAGCAAAACCCAAGGGAGGAGACAGCTGTTTAGACTGTCTATGGATGCTTCTTTCTTAAAAGACAGGTGAACAATTTTCAAGTGAGTATGGCCCGCAAATAAGCGTGTGGTTATAACTGAGGCAAAGTGTATCTAATGGTAGCATGTCATCACCCAGCTGGAGCCTGTGGAAAGCACATCCACCTGAGATGATGCATATTGAGAGGCACATTGTCATTAGGTGGAACACACTGGAAAGTTAGTGACAAAGTTTGCCTTGCTCCGTGGATAAGATCTCTTGGATGTGTACTTTTCATTGAAACACTAATATCAGTATACAGTAATATCAGTTTGACAAAGATAGATTGTGCTTTAACATTTCCTTTTATAATCCAGGCAAATAGATATATAAAGCAAGACTAAGACTTTTCTCAACACCTGGCAAGAATTAGACATTGATTCTCTACTGTTTAGCCGCCAGAAAAAAAAAAAGTAATACCTTGTAACAATTACTTTCTTAAAAATTAAAAAAATAAAATGAAGAAAAAACAGTATTATCAATAATTACAATTTAGGAACTTGGTCTGCTTAAATCACGATGAAATTAAAGTAGCTGGGAAATATTAGTAGGCAGTTAACTTCATTAAAATGCATGAAAGACTTAAGATCATTTTTAAAAGGAAATATAGGTGAATTACTGGGAAAAGTACATATTTCTATGAGCACTGAAAACCAGTAAGTCATTTTAAAATGTTCAGTGCTAAAGTCAATTAAGAAAACTCCTGTTAAGCAGCTAGTAACTTCAAAACGCCCTAGCCAGTCCACAGTTTTACTGAAAAGCCAGCAAGTGGAATGGCCCCCATGTGCACAGCAGCAGCCCAGGCACAAAAAACAGCCCTGTCAGCTTCATTAAGGGAGAGGGTACAAGAAAGGTTTCTCCTGCCTACACACCACACTTTGTTATTTCACAAAAACTGTAACTTTTAGACATGTCTAGCATTCTGTAAAGAATGAGCAAAATTGCCTAGGAGTAAAAATGATATGGGGGAAGGAGTAAACGGGAAAGGCGAGGGGGAAGGGTAGACAGACAGAGGCACACAGATCGCACAAGCTCGATTTCCTCCAGAGATCAAACTAAAATATTACTGAGTTTGCAAATAACAGTGGATTTACCAGCTGTATAGAAGAGAGATAAAGCTTACTTGTGTGTTTAAAGATGAGAACCAAGGCTGAGCTACACAGTTGGAATTCACACCTACTTTCTCATTTCCTATTTAAAATGTAAATTTTTTTCCACCTGGTTAAGTACAGAAATAATCACTTTCTTGGCAATTTTCCAAATATTGACATTATATTCAGCCTATTTCTATTGAAAACATATGATAAAACCAGGATATCCATATGTAGGTCTTACTGTATGACTGGGTCAGTGAACAAAAGGGATTCAGTGCTGTCTTCTTCCAGCGCAGCGTTGAATTTCTTCCCTGTAGCTTTGCTGAGGGATGTTTTAAGCTTCTTTGCTAGTTTCTTAGGAGTGTTTGTCAAATATAAAGACTCCTCCGTACAGCAGCTATACACTTCAACCTTCACCTGGAAATCCGGTCCTGCTTCATCACTGAAGGGGGGTGGAGAGAAAGTTTCAGAACATTTGTTAATAAACTGAGTACACAGCCGAGGAATGCTGCTGCTACAATATATATTTATTAAATAACACAAAGCTAATCAAGGGAAGGAATTACATCAGATTCAGGCAAAGACATACATTAAAAAAGAACTCAAGACTAGAGTACACAGCAGTAACTTAGCGTTGAAGTCACGAGATGGATGTTATAATTAAACCATAAACAATTGCAAACAGGAAATTCAATGTTTAGGTTAAAAACTGGAAAAAAAAACCCACAAAAATCATGTTATGGAAATACACCAGCAAGACACTCAAACACACTTCAATCTGCCCTCTACTGTTATGCAGAAATCACATGATTGAAAACCTATCATGCCTCTGATCCCGAATCAGATTGAACTGTTTTAACAATATCGTAGTCAAACCCTTTCCCCTTCACGTTACTGAAAAAAAAATCCTATCTCACTCACAAATAATAAATTTGTCATTCATAATATCAACTACCTGCTGCTGCGTTCTTCTGCCCACACCTTGTTGTCTGTTTTCAGTTCTACCAATTCTCATGTTCTCAAGCTTAGTCATCAAACCAGAAGCCTAACCTCATCTTTCAGGTACAAATCATTCATTACATATCCATAACAAAATCATCCCAAAGGCTTTTGTAAGTTTTTCTTTATCTCTGGGCATACAAGGGAAGTTTGAGTGCCTTTTGTGCACTCAAACTGTGATTTTCACAGAAAATCATAACGGTCAATTCTCCAAGAACAGCTGTATCTTTCGAGAAGCAGATTTAAATCCTTGCCCCTACTCTTAAATTGAACAAGTGTTAAAGTCTGATTTACAGATCCATGCTCTCTCAACTACTCAGTTTTCAAGATCTGGATTTAAAGTTTTCAGTAGTTCTACATTTCCAGTCAGTCTTCCTCAGGAGACTGAATCTAAATTGCTAATATAAAAAAAAGCAGCACAAAAAAAATAAAAATAAAAATAATTTAAGTGTCTCTCAAGACTTTTAAAAATTTATAAAGCAACATAAAAGTACATGAGAACACCTTTCTGTTCTTTTCCAGGTTACCTTTAAAGACAAGCGACTAATTTCCTGTCAAGTACTCTTCAACTATGAGGGTTGTAGTTGTAGCACATGCTTATATAGGTGTAACAGAACATGAGGTGTGGAAAGTAACGTCTGACTTTAAGACAACTTTGACTTTGGGGAACATCAAAAGAGACCATAGCCTGCTGTACAGAATATTTAAAAACACTGAGTGCAACATGCCTGCCTATAGAAGTGTACTTTTATAGTGCTTTCAGTTTTTAGTATTGATTTTTGTCCTTGAGTTGTAAGTTTATCTTTTTCGTTAAATAAAAATGCTTCAGCATGGCAAAAATGAAAAGAAATACAGTGCAAGTGGTATATCTACAATTAGAATCATTATGTACATAAAAAAACAGCCTTCCAGAGGTGGGGATCCACCACCCACTGAAATTAACAGAAACTCTACTGATTCCTTTGCTCACAGAAAAACTTAGCGGACCGCACCCAATCATATTCATAATCATATACACCTTCAAAAGAAAACAGAGGTATTTGTATTTTATTCAACACATAAATTATACTCACAATATGGTTACATTTTCAAAACAGATATCTGTTATTGCTTTATCCACCATAGCCACCTCTGTATCAAAAACCTCAGCTCCCATTCTGAACAAACAAAAAACTGCATAGCGCTGTGATTCTGGGGAGAGCCAAAGAAATGTTTCATTAGCCATATTACACATCACAATACTAAATACTTCCAGTAAACAACATAGAAGAAATGGTAATTCAAACCTCTAAGGAATTGCCCTCAAATTATTCTCACCCTGTATTTTATATCATAGGATTTTACAATAACTGAACTTTCAAAGCTACAGTATAGGCACAATATTTACATACCTACCTCTGCTCAATTTTTTTTTTTTTGCCTGATAACCAGTAAGAGTTTATGCTAGTAACATCAGAAATGTCAGTAGAAATGCAATTTTGTTTAATAAAACTGATTTAAAAAAATTGAGCCAAAGTCTATATCATTTTATGAATATACTATATATGATTACACTATTTCGCCATGCTTAGCCCCTTTGACCCTATTGAAAATCAAACTGAAATCAATGCCATGTGACAGCTGGAACAGATTTAAGGTTAATCTCCATGACACAGCAAAATGCATGTACTTGAAGACTATCTAATAATCCACTCAGCACCAACAGACAACTTTCATTTAAATTTCTCACTGGAAACAGCCTCCAATATACTCTCTCAAGTGTAGACAAGACATGGAACAACATGTTTAATTGGGAGTTTCTCAGCTATTCAGTTAATAATAACACTATCTTTTTGATTCCTCTGGAAGGACTCCTCTACAGGACTTTTTAAGAGGCTAGGGTTTAAACACACAGAATTACAGGACTTTGAACTACCTCAACTTGCTACAATCACCAATTTCAAGTTAAGAGCTACTATGCAACAAACAGAGTAAAATATAGATCTACTGAACGATCAAAAAATGGGTCTGAAATCAGTATGGACTTCCTCATCCAGTTTTAAATTTACATGCATAAGCAACTGCTTATGATAGTAGTTCATTATATCTTACATACTTTCTTTATTGCTGAAGTGATCAGAACCTTTCCACATTAATGGTATTCGGATATCTAAAGGAGGAAAAAAACAGAGAAACTAAGTTCTTGGCAATATTGCAGAACTGTGTTCAAAATAAAATACAAAAAGTTTCTTTCTTCTTTTCCAAGTGTTCTGGAGGTAACAGAATCTTTTTACCCAATGAACAGTAGCACCATTTCAATTCTATCATCAATGTCAAAAGAAAATTCATCAATTAGTTCAATCTGAAGTGTCATTTTCTTTTATAAATCATGCTAGGATAAAGACTATTTTACATCTCATTTGAAAGTACCAGAAATAACATTTCAGAGTGGCTGCGTAACATAGTTCCAAGAGGTATTTTAGTCCATTATTGTGCAAGGATGTAAACTGAAACTCTGCTTGCCTGGTGCTGGAAACCACTAATCCAAATGCAAGAAGAAAAACTTCCGGTTTTAATGGAAAGATTGGGATACTTACATTGCAAACACTTAAGTCTTGTTTTGCTAACCACAGAGAAAATACCACTTGTAATCACATTCCCAGTTAGAATTGTCTTAGTTGGCATAAAAAGACTACAGAAACCTTGTGTTCTGTTTTTTTTTAAATAGAAAATATCCTTCTACATCAAGACCATAGCAGAGAGGTGATTACAGAACCATTATTTTAAGTCATGCCTGTCATTTTAATACTAGGAAAGTATTTTCTTCAACAAACTTTCCACTTTGTCTACCCAATGCAATACAGTACTGAGTTACATTTTTCTCCAGTTTTGAGGGCAAAAGTTTAGATATAATGTTTCTTACTAGTCTCTTAAAAGATAAATGCAGTGGGGGCTCAACAAATCCAAAGCTGGTTTCTTAAGTACAACACGATGTTGCTTAAAAGTATATGCAATATATTAAATGACACAGGATGGCAGCAGTGAACAGCAATACCTCAGATGTCTTTTGATAAAAATCTTCAATATTGTTACACAGGAGCATTGCTGACTCCAGTGTTCATCTTCATATGAGGATGATGGAAAAATCCACACACAGTATGCTAGGATGCAAAACAATAGTGCTATTTTGGCAACAGATTACTTGCCATGTATTCCTACAGGGTTTTTTTTTTTTTTTTTTTTTTTTTTTTTTTTACACACTTCTTGATTTAAGTAAAGCTACATAAACATACAGTTTCTGAAGCAGAGTGACTATTAAATGAAAAATTATAATTTAAGCTAGTTTTGATTATATCATGGGACATCTCATTAAAGATGAAATTTCCATTTCGAAACTTACAAATTCATCTAATTTTTAAAATGTTCATGAAATCTAATGAATTTTCAACAGCGAACTGTTACCATACAGCTTTGGACTGCCACAACTTCCTAAAAATCAAAGCATCACCCCTTTCTGAAACTGCCTTTCACTTCTAAAGATGTATTTGCATAGTAAGCATTTTTAAAAGCCTTTAACTATTTTTTTAGAGTAAAGAAATAGATAATACTTTCCTTAAAACAGTTGTAGAAGACTCTCTCAAATGCTACATATATATATATGTAGAGTTATATACATATTTATTCTATACATAAGTAATACACATAATATTTATAAATATATGTTTATTTCCGTCAGAGACAAAGCACAGAACATTTCTTCCCTAAAAGACAAAGGTCTTAAATTTGTATAAATATGTGAAAATAAAGAATTATGATAAAAGCCTTTTTGCATCTTTGTCCATAGCAAGCCTTGAATGACAACTTTAATGTGCTTGATAGTTCATGTTAACAATTAGAGTAATAAAGATTACTTTTGTATGCCACTTTCAATATCATACTAGCTGAAAAATGTACACCTTAGTCAGAAAATCATCGGGATATAGATAATCAATTGCTTGAACAAGCTCAACATGATACTTGTACATCAGTTTTCAATTCATTCATGGTTTGAAAAAGCTGCCCTTTATCAAAAACAAAGATCAACTTTCACGCATTTTAATTTCAGTTACAATTAGCTGTAAATCCATGTGGATTCAAATTTGATGCATTCAAGCACTACAGTTTATCAGTTTTTAAGCCAGTGATTCCTTCTGATATTTATTAAAACTTCACAGAATAACTTTAAATTATGATTATGCTTTTTGTCAAAAGACAACATATTAAATGCTGATCAAAATAATTGATTGGTAAGACACAAACTACATAATTTGCACAAATATGGGGGATAAAAGAACTATGAAAATCTATGTACTAAGGAATGCACTCCCCACTCAGTATGACACACATAGGAGTGTCAGGCTTTCCATAGGAGTACATACACTCCTCAGTACTCTTGCAGAGCTGTTCCTGAACTTTTGGTATTGATCACTTTTTTTTTTTTAAATAGTCTAAGCTTCTGACACATACTAACCATGTGACACTAATATATTTATAAGTAGATGGATTACTTTCCCCTAAAATATCCATTCTGTATCTTCAATTCTTAAGTCACATGCCCTGTCATATTACTTGGATTACCATTGACTCCTCATCTCCAACCTCTCCCAGCCAATTCCGTCCTGATTTCTCCTGATTCCTGCTGCTTGTATTCACAACTGAATGCTCAGCACTGCAGGCACATGCACATGCATGTGTGCCTTCCAAACATGCAGGGCGACTCCAGTTGCCAATCCACTGAGGGCTGGCATACAAGAGAGAAGAAATGCAGCATGCTCAATTTTCTACACAAGCAATGGGAAAGACAGGGAATGATGAATAAATGGGACGTTACAGATGTGAACATACTGCAGCTGTGGAAGCAGACAGGACCCGATCTGGCATGCTAAACAGACACAGGATGATAGGTCACGGGACAACACAAGGAAGAACCAGGGAGGCACATGTAAGTGTCACGCAGGATCTCCCAATCAGGAATCTTGCCCACAGGCTCCTGCCCTTGCCAAGCACACAATGACTTCTCATGTACCCCAGTTCTCCGCTTCTCAGACACGCACAGTGGAAAATAAGGAGTTAACAGATGATCTCTACAAGGCATCGATCTCTAAGCAGAGGCCAGTTAGGCTTTCCTGCTGTAAGCTGAACCTGGCCAGGCTCCCTGACATCTGAAGAGCCATGGCAGCACAGCACCCCAGCTCTCACTGACTTGAGTTCAGAAAGATGTAGTTGATATCTCTTCTCCATGATGTATGCCATATTTCTGAGGATCATAACCTCCAGTTTGAGAAGCACATTACTAACACAACAAAGTCATTAAAAGATTGCATATAAGTGATCTATTTCACTCTCATATCCTTTTGTCCCATCAAAACTAGCTAAATATTTCATATCCTAAACAACTTGATTTTTTTTTTTTTACTAAAAAAAATCCTTACGCAATTCAGATGTTCTGAAGATAACAGAAGTGTATTATATAATCTTAAAGTCTTCACAGCAGATAACTCTATAAATCCAATGACAGGCACAACCATAGCACAGACAGGCAAACAGATGCTTTCATCCAACTACCATAAGGAGGAAAGACAGATATACATTCTGCAAACAGCTGTGCTGGCAGAAAACATTGTTGTACCATGTGATCATCACTTTTCTTCCACTAGAAGTTACCTTTCTTAAAGATACGTCAAAATATGCAGAATGAACTTAAACAGTTTAAGCAGTGAGCCCTTTTACATTATTTTATTTTCAATGCAACAGGCCAGGGAGCACAAACAGATCTGTTAGCAAAGCTAGCAGGGCAGCCATAATGAGCAACTACAGGCATGCTGAACATAGCACTGATAAACAAAGTGATAAATTCATAGTGATGAAGTTTGAGAACAGGCTAGGAAACTGTGTACCCACCTACTGGAAATCGCTATTAAATATTCTTGTTACTGATTTGCATTGAAGCCATACCACTATACCTTTGCTGCAACAGTTACCTGCACTAACTAAATAACATTTGCATACTAGTTACAATTCTACCCTCAGTTTGTTAGATCATACCAAAGTTTGTCTTGGGGGGGGCGGGGAGGTGTTTGGCACATTTACACTTAGTTTTGAAATGTATTCAGTGTTTAGCGACAAACAGAAAAAAGTACTTCCCATTGTGAAAGTCCCCAAAAGGAAAATGGAAATAGTAGGTAGGATCTTCAAAACCAAGTGTGTGACTTAAAAGCAGAAGTCACCTTGAAGCATAAGAGGATTTACACCCCTGAACCACAAAAGCATTTTAAAAATACCATCTTGTTTGTATAATTTTGTATTACAAGTTAACTGCCCTGCCAATTGGCTGCTACAGTTAAGTGACAACCCAGCCACTTACCTGATATAGCAACTTTTGCTCTGCATGCCACTCGGTCTTTTGTCCCAATGTCTGACAACCTGCCAAAAACGGGAAGTCAAAAAAAAAGAGGAAAAAAAGAGGTCTGAGATCTTTTTGTTTAGGTTTCTGTAACTCAACCCTTTAAGCATTCAAAAATATCAGGGGTTCCATATTATAGCTCGTTTCAAAGGCTTTTCTTTAAAGTTAAATTTGGTCTCTCTGGTTTAAGATACAAGTCATTATTCTTGAGGATAATATGGAAGGAGGGTACACCATCAATTTTCTTAATTCCCTAGAAGATTTTATTCCAAAGATTATTTAACCTGGGTATTAAAAGAAAAGTAGATTCATCCTTCCTGTCTCTTCCAGCTCCAACCGAACCAAATACATTATCAACTTCTCTCCTTCTGTACACATCAATGAACAAGCAACTTGATTTACTGGTTCTATTGCTGGTTACAGAGAAATGCCTCCTCCTCTATTAACAGAAACCAATTACAAAATGTTGTATTGCTAATATTGTGATTTTACATGCAGGCAGCCAGTTTGCTAAGTAGTAGAGCGTAAACCTCAAGCTGAACCTTAAATTGAATCAAAACAATCCACAAGTAATGAGTAACAGAAATTCTTCTGTCTGCCACTGCTCCCAACACCTAACCAAATAGGGTAAAATGAAAATTTCTAATCACTACCAATACCTTGACTTCTACGGGTAGTTAGAATATCTTCAGAACTCACAGACTGCAGACGTATGTAACAAACAAGGACAAAATTCACTTGAAAACCGAACTCACTTACAGAATTTTCTCTCTCAACCATCACCATCTTACCTGGATTAAGCTTTAACAAAATTCCAGCATCCAGCAAATATGAAAAAAAAAGAACTGCAAATGCACTATCAACAATCAAAGATAAAGTCTAAATGGTAGATAAATAACCCTATGGCATGCATCTTTTTTAATGACCTTCTCTGACAATTCAAAGGACCCCTTAAGACAGAGCTCTAGGCTGAGATGAGTCAAGTGAACAACACAGCTGACTATGACTTTAAGAAAACAATACAGCTGTTCAGATATATCTCCAAGTATCTCTGCCCTGTTCTTGACATGTGCTCTGTCGTCACTGACATCAAAGACTAAGAGTTGAGTAAATCAGCATACGTATGTATTGCATATTATTCCATCATTAAAAATATAAATAAAAGATGAATCACTATAAAGGTCATCAGTTCGTAGGAAAAAAGCAATACAACTGCAATAATTACATAATACCACAAGTTACAAATGCTAGTTTTCAAAATCAGCTTCCATGATAACAGTTGATGTAGTCAGAAAATGCAATTCTCTCCTTCAACAAATTCCTCCTGTAAAACCATATTTCTGAAAGCAAAAAATTAGCAGGATTATTCCTACAGATACAATTGACAGGAGCTAAGCACATACTTGAGTTTCTATGCTTAACTGCAATATATTATTTCATTAAAGTAATAACCTGAAAGCAATAGTGTCTCTGCACCATAATTCTTAACATTACATCCAAAATCTATTCCATTAGGTAAAAAAAATAAAATTATTCAAATAAATCATGTATATTTTAGCTCATTCAAGAAATATAACATTAGACTATTATTAAACTGCCTTTTCCTCTTATTTATGAAGCTGTATTCATTACTTTGATGTAGTTAACAAAGTCGCCAGCAGAGGGTACCAATTAACCACGATGACTCCATTATTAAAGAGAACAGCAATAGAAAGAACGAAAAGAAAATTACATGTATTTTGACTTGGATAATTTTGTTTTGTTCCTTCAGACTACGTTAGACACTTTTTTGTATGCTAGAAGTAATCAGGAAAATATGTCCATTACCCTATATTCACATGCTGAACTTTAGTTTAATGTCAATGATAAAATCTACCCAGAGAAAGAAGACCTGTATTTAATTTTCTAAAATAAAAATAAGATATTGGAATGGTTTTATAAAGTGATAATTTAAGGCAACAATAATGTATGCATGTACGGGGGAGGACAGAAAGAAGGGTGGGTTTCAATCCGATTTCCTAAACAGGCTGCCTAACATTTCACATACGCAAAAACTCGCTTCATAATGCTCCACTGGACTACTCACCATCCCTCACTTCTGCATGAGACTGGCTCTTCAATTTGGTTCTGTAGCTCTGTCCTGTATGCAAGTATACGAGCATTGCAAACCATCAGGTTTTTAACCGCTTGCAAAAGTTGGTCTTTCTGTGTGCTCACTGCAAGTAGTTTACAGATGCCTTCCCGCATGCGGATTTCAAAGTTAATCTTCTCTTGGATGTCACATTCCTAGATGTGCAAAACAACAAAAGACTAAACAAAAATCCAACTGACAGTACCCTGAATTTTTAAGGAGCTCTGTTTATTATACAGTTGGGATAGAAAGCCCTAGGCTTAATTATATGCAGCCATTACGATTGTTACTAAACGTAAAATGATTCTCTCTTCAGACACAAAAGAGAATACTGTCAAACACAGGAGGTAACAGATTTGTTATACACATTATGCATGCAAATTCCAAATCAGGTGCTAACAGTAACTCACCATAGCATCTGAAAGTTACTAAACATTTATGTGCCTCAATGTGTCATTCACAGAATAAATATATATGGTCCTCTCATACGGTTGTTGAGGTCTAACTGAACAAAGCTTATAAAGTAACATCCCACTTTTTAGAGTGATCCCTAGCAGAATAATTTCTAAACTTGGCACAATATCTGAAATATTTAAAATCTGAAATTCAATCTTGTTACTTCTTTGGCCATCTTGACAAGGGTTGAAAAAGGTGATTTTTCACTTCTGGTTGACGTACAATTCAGGTAACACCTAGAAGTGAAAAAAGGAGGCTATCCCAATATTTGATTGCTTCAGGTCATGAACTAGAAGTCAGATCGCTGTGGTAGCTGCAACATTACACAAGGACCATGCCTTGCCTCATGGTGCAGTTATGCACCCAATGATTTTTCATTCCAAAGTGTGAAATAAGATAGACTTGCCTGTCAGTAACTACAATTCTGCATCAACGTTTTTCTGAAGGAGCAGATATTTTTAATGTGTTGTAAAAACTTCTCAGAAATCAACTTTTTCCCCATTTACTCTCAGAGAAATGAAATATTTATAAATTTGCATTATTTCTCACTTGGCATTTCAGACAGGTCTATCCCCACCGAGCCAGAAGATAATCAAGGTAAAGGATCACAGATTGTTCACTGTCTCCCAAAGGTGTGCTAGATGCCACTGATGACCGTGACAACCATTTTCTCATTATGCGGCCATCCCTGACCAACCCTAATATTTCTGGCATGCAAAAACCAGCATGTTAATACTGTATTGCTGGGTTGCATTGCAAACACATCGCAAATCAGTGATGAGACTTTTTCGACACTGAGGAAGAGTGTCCCAGCAACCACCGGAACCAAAAACATTGTCAGTTTTCAGTTGTATTGTACATCTGAAGTCAAAACAAACACTTTGGGGAGGGATCTATAAGCAATTGCCTGAAACTGGTAAAATAATTTGACTTTGCAAGTTCAGTATTTCAGCTGGTAGAAAAGTACCAGCAACTGCTCTCCCTCAAGCCTCAAAACAGGATAGAAATAGAAGGGAACTAATTTCCCTACAACTCAAGTACCAGAGAAATCCAGAACCCATGAACAGGGTAAGGCAGAAGATTTTCTTTTTGACTGGGGACTCATTGTCATCGGGTGCCTTTGACATGAGAAAGTGACCCTTTACAGCAGTCGCAAGAGGCAGACGGAAGCTCACCGCACAGTCACCAACCATTCCCTCCTATCTTTGCAGCAGTGGGTTTTATTGTTTTTGAAGGCCTGATGCCATCATCTAAAGATGCTTAATGTTTCAGCTGCTCCTCCATCTGCTCACTGAGCATTTCTCCTTCCAAACCACCCCCATTTGCTAACCCTAAAGGAAAAGCAACTCCAGTCCATAAGCCGCATTCAGCACAGCACAGCTCAAGCTGTAACGCTCTACATTTCCAGCCACCTCAGAACCCCTTTCGCAGTATAAGCCTCTTGTTCTATTTCCCAACTCTTCTGTTACAGACTGCGACTTCATTCCTGTTAAAATGGGACCTAGTGCTATACAGAAGCTTCTTCTGCCCCACTTCAAGAGCCAGCAAGTCGCTAAGCCCACATACACAAGCACAGCTTCCTGTTTTCTTCAGGTAACAAACAAGTGCTTGTTTTTGTTTTTCCCCTGAGATGATAAAGATCCCAGGCTTGTGTGACCAGGCAAAGCAGGACAAACATATGTTCTACTGAAATTGTTACTATTTAAGACAATTAAGTCCCACAGTGAGAATGCCATGATGACTAGACACCACCATAAAGGACAGCACTGCAGAAGAACAGAGGGCTCTCCAGAAACGAAGAACTCTCCAGCTGAGGCCCCATGAGAAATGCTTGGGATGCGCACAGGAAACCATGACCTAGGCCCTCTGGCACGTGGGGGCTGTTTGGTGGCAAATGCCTCCCAGAGCTAACACCACAGGTTTTTGATGGCAGCTCTGCTGCTATTCCCTACAGTCAATACACAAAGACTCTGAATGGCACCAACAGGCCACTCATNTGCAGGACAAAGCAGTGTAACAACACCTCTGCCTCCCCTGCACCCCCTCCCTTATCCACCCGTTTTCTCAGCTCTCATCCCCGGAGAAGCAAATAGCTTTCATCAATCTTCTTTTATTGTGTCAAATATCACACGCTCAGAAAAGCTAAGCAAGGCCCACACCTGCCCCTAAGAAATAATTACTAAGTTAATACATCGGCTGTTATAAAGCCAAAATTCATCTCAGAAGAGTGAAATAGTACTTGCCCCTGACATCTCCCAGGGAACACGCTTCTGCACTGACCCTGCACCAACCATGGCTTCCCTCCAGATTCATCACCTGGTACATAACTGCGGTGAGCAAATAAACTCTCCTAGTTTAGGGCACCTGCATGCATCAGCACTGCAGCTCCCACAACCACATAAAGGATTTTGTCTGAGTCACATCTCAGCCAGGCCCACACAAAATATTCTGGACTAGCAGTAAATGGTTGTTAGGCCACAGCTTAAAGAATTGTACCACTTAAATCGGATCTGAAGGAATGACTTAGCAGCCTGATCTAGAGAACACAAAGTTCTCCATATCTACCAAATGAAATTGTTCAGCTTCCCCCCCACCCCATTTCTTTCTAAAAATACGAGCACACCATCTGGACGTGGAGGAATGACACGGCACTGTTTTGCCATATGCTGTCTACTGCTTCCCTTGTGGTCTCCACTCTCCCCCCGCCAGCGGCAGCGTAAGGCAGAGCAGATTACTAACAGGTGCTGAGATGTTCAGCCCCTTACACAGGAACTGCCTGAGCAATGTTTTCAGAAAGAGCCTGTCTTCCCCCGTCTAAGTTTAGCAAGTATGAAAAATTATTTAATAGATTTCTAGTTTTAGATAGGTGATGGAGTCTCAAAAACAAACAAGCAAGCAAACCACCCAACATCATCAAGAACAGCTAATGCAAATGATATGGAAACTATGGAAGACAGGGCAGCCTGAAATTTGATTTCAATTGATATTTTAACTACAGGCTTTTAGACTCTCACTTCAAGGTACCCTTCTGATTTGTTACCAGAGGCTTCAATCCAAACCTCACAGGCCTACCCTTTGTTTATAAGATAAGCAAGCAGTCAGGCAGGGAGACTTCTTCCAAAACACGGCTGGAAAGTCAAAATGCTAACCCGGGGAATTTTCTAACTAGGCACTGGAACGAGTATTTGTGGAAACTGACGGCAATAGCCTGTTACACACATCGCCCAGTTCAACTAATTCGGGTTTGTAAGCGATTCAGGACCTAAGAAGAGCGACCCACTGGAAAAATGAATGGCCAAGAGATGGGGGAAAAAAAAAAAGCCAGGAAGGACCAACTTGGCGACCCCGAGGACCGCGAGCAACGCGCGGTCCCGGCGTCCCCTCCGCCCGGTGCGCGCCCCGCGCCGCGGCGCTGCTTCGCCCCAGGTAACGCC
>VXAL01009913.1:178311-192836 GCA_013399475.1 Chauna torquata
CGCCTGCCGGGCGGTGGTGCCGGCCGCGCCGTGCCACAGCGGAGCGCCTCGTGCTTCCCAGCGAGGCCCGCCTCGTGAGGTGTGGACTCCCCGGTCAGCCAGGGACGGGACTGGAGCCGCAAAAACCCACGGGTAGCCTGGGCTGCAGAGGAAGCCTAGAAACAGGAGCGTGCCGTGGAGGGACCGTTCCTGGACTTCAAGCCGAGCAAGCGAAGCTCTCACGTCAGCTGGGACGCCGAAACACCTTCAGCCCAGCGTCGTCCCAAGCAGCTCAGCCCTTCAGAGCAAGCCCCTGGTTCTAGGTTTGCAGAAATGCTCCCTGAGAGACCGCCGAGAACAGCTGCCTCGTCAGTGCCCCGACATGGCCCGGTCACAAACCAGGCTGGCTATGCAGATGTAGTAAAAATCCCTGCAAAGGACATGCTATGCCCCAACCTATTTCAGGCAATCAGCATCTCTAAAGCCGGTGGTGTCGACAGCTCCCTGGAATCTGTGGCAGCTTTCCAAGAATTTTAGATGCTAATTAGAATGATTTTGCAGTACAGTCTGTTCAGCAAATCCTAGTCTTAATAAGTCCCCAAATGTGACTGCTAATAGCGTAAAGAGCCCATGCCTGCAGCCCTTACACACTTCTACTGACATTGACTTGAATTGGAACCTTTAAGAAATCAGTGGGAGTTATATGACTAGGACTCAGCCCTAATTAACATGAATAGTATCTTCTCAAGCTGGCTGCGTATCTGCTCTCGAGCTGGTTCAAATGCCCAGTTTTCCACTACGTTAGAAACATGTTACTGCAAAGTCTGGCTTTTCACACTCCTGCACCTGCTTCTGCTTTGGTCCTCCTTTGCATTCACTTGCTAGAGACATTCGTTTTTTTCTTTATAAAATCAAGCCTCATGATTCATTTGATCAAGCATTTGTCAAATGCTTGATGAAAAAAATAAACATTTCACCGAACTCCTAGACCTTCCTCTTCAGGGAATGTGAGACTGAGGTTTTAAACTGCCTTTCTGCAGGTGTTGTATGGGGCGAGATGTTCTCTCCATGCTCCAACCCCAGCTCCAGCGAGGCTGTCCTGCTGTTGCAGCACACACACTGACTTGAAGATGTCTTTATGCCATCTCTATTATCCAGAGACTTGGGAGCCAGCTGGCAACTATTCTGCTCCCTAATTTAAGAGTAATCCCAGCGGATAGCAACAATAACAATGGAAGCATTGCCACCATATTTTCTTCTCCAGACCAGCCTCCACTGAAGGGCACAGGCACCCGAGGCACAATCTGCAGAGCAAGGAGAGTCCTGAGCAGCCTGTGCTGGGGCTGCTCACTGCCACAGAGAAGCCAGGAGCAGGCGGGGGGAATTAAATAGGGGATCTATATCCTGTCTCCTGGGGTTGCTTAAGCGAAATGCTTTTTTCAGATGAATCACACCTTCATGCCGTCCTTTCATTTGCCACTCTATTTGCATTGCAAAGCATTTAGCTTCCTTCTAGTATCAGGGAAACTGGATAGCAAAGACCATTGTCTACCTAAATCACTGCTCTGCTTGAGTATTACATCAGCATATTATTTTAAATGTTAGGCCCATCATTTTAGTTTAGCAGGTACAAAATGTCTACACCTACTCTTGACAGCACTGCAATATTTTTCTTAATTTCTTAGTTCCCACAGCTTGCTACACCTACTCCTTGAATATCATCAGAGTGTGCCAGTAGAAATCTATTCAATTCCTGTTTAGATTTCTCCTAAATGGAAATATATGAAGATTTGTACTGGGCACATGGAAAAGAATTTGCAAGGCTTTTAATAACTGATTTCAACTTACTTCATTTTAAACTGAAAAGCAAACTGCTGTCACTGATTACCATGACGCATGATCACTGTAGACTGGTTCAATGGACAAAAACTCTGGAAGTTAGGGTGTTTACCTGAATGCTTTTTGAAGATGGGGCTAAGCTAAAAGGCAAGACTGATAGCCCTGTTAACTCATTCCTTCATTTCAGCCTGCTAAGGTCACTTAAAGTCTTCCCACTGACTCGGCTGGACAGAAGGCCAACATTTAGTCCTACAAAACAAATTAAATAAGGTAACTACCTTATTGTTATGCGCTTCTGCTGCAGTTTTGACTGGATAAGGTGAAAAGTCATCACCTAGCCCACAACGAGCTACTGCCTAACCCTGCCAATGTGAGAACACCAGCAAGAGAAACGTTTGAAAGCTTTACCTGAGCAGTCTAAAGTAGGCATCTTCTCTAAGGCAGTCACGGAGCCAGTCAATGAAGATGTCGTCTTAAAAAAAAGCAAGTCGCTAAATTAGTTACGATGCATCATCCGTACCTTTCTCTGGTAATTAGACACAGAGGACAAAGTAGCTTAGCATAAACACTTAATATTTTGGGTGTTCACAGATTAATTTTACCTTGAGACCTTCTTTACCTTCTGCTTCAGTTTTTTTTAAATATTTTGCACCCCTCCTTCAGCTGCTGTAGTGCTCCAAATGGCACTGGGGTCACCTCTCTGTGCAATGCTTTCCTGTAATATTTACGGCACCATCAACAAAGCATTGATACCAGATATTTCAACAAACTATTTTGTTGATAGTTTTATATTCCTGTAGGATTTCTAAAAGAAATAGTAAAAGGCTGAAAAAGCACAAGGAATTGTTTTTCCTTTTTCCAGATAAGAGTCCAGAAACAGGCTCTGCCCAGTATTCCTTATGTCAATCCCATCTTGAAGTGCCTCCCAATTAAAATACTGTAGCCTCTTAAAAACACCATGTGTAGGATAAATGCACTCCAAATAAGTTTTGTAACAGAAATAATGAGTTGCAAAAAATCCGTCACCAAGTGAATTTGGAAAACAATTTCTGAGATCAAACCCAAAAACATTAAAAATCAAATGACAGTGTAACTTTAAACTGCAGTTTCGTGATCCTCTATGTTTTAAAGTTGCTCATGCACAAACAAGTTACAAAGCATGGTTAGCTGACACTTCATGTGGACACACAGTGTCTAATAAAGCATGAGTTTTGCAGCCTTTCCCTACGTTTAGAAATTTATATGGTCTCTCTTTTCTATGTGACTTGCTATCTTCACAGCATTGGAAGGACCTAAACTATCTTTAAATCCTTTCAACATCAAAGTTGGTTGAAATTGGCTACTTGGATGCACTGCTAGTAGGGGGACATTTACACGTGCACAGAGAAATTACGGTCATACGAAAATGATACTCCTATGTAAACCCAGAGAGGTCCTTTCCACAGTTGAGTATTGAAAGGATGTTCAGAATTAAAAGGATTTCTAAGAGGTTTTACACTGTCACTTCCATATCATAAGTTTATACCGGGATTTCTTTGTTGGGTATAAAATCCTGCTTTGATTTCTGCTATGTTTACTGCAGGTGACATTTGGTGCGTAAAATATCCAGTCTGAGACAGCTGCACCCAAATGTTGGCTGGGCAGCCTGCTGGCAAAGTCACTATTTTGTGTTACAGGACAATCTCACCCAGCATTTTATGTTCCGCTTTTAGCATCAGGTCTGTTATGATTTTTCCTAATTGATCTTGCATGGGCAAGCAGAAAGTCACTGAACCATTTAAATGGTTTGCCATGTTGAATTTGAAACAGGGAATAAGTGCTCTGAGAATATTGCAGATCTAAAGATAAACTCCTATATGAGAAAAACTTTCCCTTTGTTATCCAGAGGACAGCCATCTATTTCTGGGAAAGCAGATGTAAGCCACTTCTGATAATAATCTCCCAGTAAAAAGGAGAGATTCCCCAGCTAGCTCAACAGGGTTGTTGTCTGAAGGTGGATACAGGCTGACTATTTGCAGATGGCCTTCGATTTTTTTTTGCATACAATTTAGAGTACCTCTGCAGACCACAACTCTTGGCAAATGGTCTCTGCCTGAAGAGAGTTTGCAGTTCGGTGTGTTTTTTTTTCCAAGTACTGGTGTACAGGCATCTAGGGAGTGAAAAATGGCAGAGCCATGTGGTCTGGAGGCTGAGCAACATCAGCTACCCTCTGGGCAGCCACAGGCCCTCAAGTTCCCTCTGCATGACAGTATTGCTAAGGCAGTAAATAGTGACCGTCCCTTAGCAAGGCGCATTTCGAGCTGACAGCTGTCATCCCAAATAACTGAGGCACAATAGCTCATGTCTGGTAGGCGAAGTAAAACCACAGTGAATCAAACACTATTTCTTTGCATGTCACACACTTCTAGATTGTTTTGATCCTGTCTCAGGGAGGATATTCAAAGGGGCATAAATCTGTAGTTTACTGCAAACTCTTAACTTTGCCTTAAGAAATGTTTCTCATCACTATGCCATTGGTGTGTGTCAATAGTTTCCCAGTTATACTTAGGGCTATAACTGTCTATAGTTCCGTAACTCTTCCTGCCTTGCCACAAAGCTATGATTTCTTCTGCACTTTTCTGAGCCGGGTACTAGCTGCATTTGTCATACTGATCAGGCCGAGAAAGAGCCAAAACAGGAAGGATTAAGGCAAATGTTATTTCAGAGCACGAAAACAACTCAGTTAAAACCAAAGAATGTATCATCACTATCAATATACTTTTTAAAAGGCAGATAACGACCATTTGTGGGTGGAAATTTCTATCAGAAGTTTTAAGTCCCCGGTCCTCAAGGAAAACATCACTTGCAGCTATGTCCTATATCTCACCGAAACAGATCACAAGAGATCACTGAGCGATCATCTGCTCAAGTGCTTATATAAGAAATAGATCCACAGGAAAAAAAGCAGTTACATTTTTAGAACTGCCAGTTTTCCATTCCAAGTGTCCCTGGTCCCCGTGTCTCCACCAAACTTCCCCCTAAGTCCAACTCCGCTACTGTTTCCTCCTGCCACCAACAGTCAGAGTAAGGCAGCGCTCTCCTGGTGGTTGTACTGAAGTTATGAGGCCAGAGGGAGGGCGGAGGGGCTGTACGCTGCTTTTGTTTGTTTCGCTGTGTTGTTTCTTCCTTTGCGCAGTCTGGAGAGGGTGTTTCCCTCTCCCCCTTAGAGTGCCACAGAAGTGTGAAATAACTTGCCTCCACAAAACCTCAGAAGAGACAAAATGAAAGAGGAAGCATTTGTCATGGCACTGCAGATTCTGGGACCCAGGTCAGGGACGTAAGGCTGTTCTGAGGAACAAGCCCAGGATCAGAGATGGATCCTTTTATACATGTGACGATTTTTTGTTGAAGCACTCAACTGTTCAATCAAAATTGTCCATTTGCACATAAGAGGGACTGAAATATCTTTCTCCGGAGGTAGAAAGATGTAAGGACAGAAACTTCCTGCAAAGCAAACTAGGTCTTGTGAATTCCTCACAGCCAAAGTGAAGGGCTGGATACCTTCTTAAAAGTCCACTACGATTTCACTGTAGGACGTGTCCAGTTTTTTTTTTTTTTTTCTGTTACTTCAGTTATCTTTGAAGTCAAACGAAAGGAAGGGAATGAAATTGGGCTATGCCTATGCTCTCCTCAATGTGAAATGGAAACATTTCTGGCTAATAATAGCATTATTTGCCTAATAAGACAACCCATTTTTATTCACCATTATGAAAAAGCAGGGGTTGAATAGCAAATATGAGTAACTACATTTCACCTGAGGTTGGTTTGTCAGAGATTCCTATCATCCTTCTAACCATTTCATGGCCTGTTAAATGAGCTGAGACAACACTTCATGTCACTGTTAGCATTTTAAATTACAAATAATGGCAACAATAAATAGCACCTCATGTTTTTACAGACAATTTAATCTGGAAGAATAAAAATAACTAGCTATGCCTGGATGCACGCATGAGTTATGCACATGTGTATATTTACTTATTTTAAAAACCAATTTGAGTTCTAGGAAGCTGTTTCTAGCACTTGATCCTGTTTGTACAGTATCATCAAAGTGGAATCATGTTGTTTAAAGAAAACCCAACAAAAAGCAAATAATTTTTTCATAACAGCTTTAAACAGCTAACACAAACCCAGACTGAAAGTTACCCAAGTATGATCTGGGATATTGAGGATCACGTTTTTAAGGTAACACAAATATGTTTGTGCAAACAGTGTTTGTGCAATAAAGCCAGCAACAGGCCGTTTTAACCAATAAATTCATCTACACTTTCTCTTAGTCCTTCCCTATTGGGGAATGTCTTCCCTGACCCCATCTATCAACAATCTCTGCAACATTGAGTCATCCTACTTACATGTATATGCATTAGATTTTGTGGGGGAAAACACAAACAAAAGCAAGCCACTATCTAACACAAAGACCATTTTCATTTCATTTTATTGTTAATACCTCAGGACACTCACACTACCTTCTTAATTTTTTAAATACACCACTACTCTGCCACACGGTCTCTTCCAGAGCCATACTGATTTCCATCTGCAAAATGCCAGCCTGGGAGAGACTTTGAAAAGGCACAAGTGGGCTACAGCTCCTGGGCTGCCCTCTGTGCCTCTCCAAGTCTCTCCCCAGATGCACACATACAGTATTCCTCTCTCCATACTTGTAGCAAGGGATACGTTCCTTCACACACACGTGTGTGGTTACATCTACTGGCTACACAGGCAAGTAGACGCTCTTGCTGAATTGATTTAAATAGGCGATTGGCACCAATAGTCACTGAAGCACTGAGAACTTTGCTGGCAGCTCTCGTGCAGTCAGTACACACATCCCCAATCTGTACAGGTTTGTCTCATCACCACCCCAGTCGCACAAATTTTTAGACATTCCTTCTAAATTATCTTTCTAAGTGGCATCACTAAGTTGGTGGAGAACAAATACATCTTTTACAATTTTAAGGGTAATAACTCCCATACATAATTGGCACCATATTGGTTTATGTGCAGCTAACTGAATTTTACTGGCAGTCATTTTGATAGTCGGCTAGAAAGTCATCCATAGCAAGCAGCCTTCAAGTTACATCTCTGAGCATTCAGATTTTTGTGCCTATGTTAAAAGGGATGAATCTTTCTATTGTTACTAATAGCTTCACCTCTGGGCATTTCTAAACTAAATTTACTGATCTAACCAAATAGCCTGAGTTTAGGATAAAATGTTTCAACAGAGAATGGGAAGCTGAAAATGTGCCCTAACTCAGATCTTGGGTAGAAGAACATCAGCTTTCAGGTAAGCCTTGAAGAGAAGCTGGGAGGAATACTTCACATTCTAGAAAGCCTCAGGTGAGTTTAACATATGAATTCATCAATTAGTCAGGAGATGAGAGCAAGCCCCATTGGGATGGGATCAGTTCGGGTTCCGTTCCTGCTCCATGTGGGAGGATCTGTGGCTACAAATTATATAGCTAACCACCATCTGGGTGCGAGCAATTTGAGGAAAAGATAGAATGCACCACACCACAGTGCTACTATTTTTTTTCCTTTGGTCAAGACACGTTCAGTTTCCAGTCTCACACTGAGATAGAAGCATCTAGTCACACAGCCTTCCAGACCTTCTGCAAGAAAGAGAAGTTTATGTGAAAACATCTGTTCTCAGTAATCTTGTTATATATCAGCTGTCACATATCCTTCAAATTACGTGTTCTCATGTTTTCGTTGCAGAGTGGCAGTGGCAGAAGCATGGTATTTCCCAGGGCTGTGTCTTTTATATATTCAGTTTTTCCAAGGACACTTGTAGAATTGGCTAGAGCAGGGAATGTTGTCTGTTTGCTACCGGCCTGTATCTTTAGACCTCAGAAATTCATTGCACTTTTTAGCCCCTATGAATGAGAACGTCATCGACTTCAGAGCCTTCTTTTGAAAAGAATCTGCTTTGTGCATAAAACCATTAGCTGAACCTACTCACATGCTCACTTTGAAAGTGATAAATATTAAAGATGATACTTCACATTGCTCTAACCATTGCAGATTTAGGATCTGCAAAGGATAGTATTCATTATAACAAAAAAATTGTCCTTTGAAGGACAATGAACTCATGCCTAATTTTGCACTATGCAAGACTTTATTTTTACACAGATGTAAATAAAGGCCCATTTCTGCCGCAAGCTACAGCCCTAACACTCCCACAATACGTACCAGCTAGATGACAGCAGGGCTGCGATGAGAGACAAAATGACTGCCTTCATGCTGGCCCCGTGTGCCCAGGTGACTTTCACATCGTGTATCTAACAAATTTCTGTCATTAACATATGCAATCTACTGTGAAAGAGGCAAAGGAGTTCAAACCAGCCATGCAGCCATGTTGGTTTTCTCGCTCAGTTTGAGCTGTTGCTCGACTATGACAAGAATACTAAACATTGCCGGCGGAGCTAACACGCCAGAGAGAAGCAGTCTATTTCATCTCACTCACTCTTAGGAACTAATAAGTGTTTTGTAGTTTCCTTTTTCCTTTTAAGTCCACCCCTTTATTGCAGATCATGTCCTCCTTCTCTCCATAATATAGGAAGTCTGTTGCCTTAAACGAGCCCCTCTCCAGTTGGTGTGAAAGCCCCCGTAATTCCCCCCATTCAGTATCCTGCTGTGGTGCAGGAACCTGCAGCCTACCCGTCACTCTGCCAGCAGGACAACAGTTGATCCCCCAGAGCTTTACATCTAATGCAAACCAGAAAATGAACTGCTTGTATAAATATCCAAAAAGAGGAGAAAAGAGGAGAGAGCGTGAAGCAAAACTGTCCCTAAGCATCCAATAAAATCAATATACTTTCAGATGACATTAAAGACGCAGGTCTGAACTGTTTTCTGTATTTCTACACGATATTTGATGTTTGTCTTCGCAGGACCAGGTGGAGGTTTTGTCTGTTTGATTCAGTGTTAGTTGTCAGCTTCTTCTGCTTTGTTTTCATGTTTTGTTGATTTAGGCTATACTTTAAAGACAGATTCCTGACAATTCTGATGTGAGCTGCTATCACATGGCCTTTAATGGATCTTTTGCCCATAAAAGACTTGAAACATAGTTCTACCACATTTTCTCCCTCCTGGAGAAATGTAATTTTCTCTTCCTCAGCATGTTCTCTATAGCAGAGGTACATCTCTGATATAATTGCACGAGCGTAACATTACCACCCACCAGGACAATTCCCTAGTTGGTATTTCTAAGCAGATAAAAACACCCTGACATCATCTTCCATGGCACAAGGGATCTACAAACAGGAGTGAAAAAGGATCCATCTCTGAATGAGGCCACTTGCTGTGCTTCCTCTCTACACTGATACAGGAGAAGGGAATACCACTGCTTTAGAAGCAACTGGCTCTCACCTCCTAGACAACAGACATTGCTGCAGAAGGCAAAGAGCTCCCTCTGCCCCCAGCACAGATGTCAGATGCTGCAGAACAGGGGAAGGAAAAGCACAGACCCACTGCTTCCCGCAGGGCTTGGGATTGTTCCCCCACATGCTTGGATATGGCAGAGGACTGAATTTGCCACCACCGCCTTTCAACACTGTTCTTTTTATGTCTCTGCTTATGTAAATTAAAACCCCAGTGCATAGGATTAGGCACGAAAGCAAGCTAATTAGGTATTAATGGCAATTCTCTGTCCTTCTTACGGCCTTTTTGGACACGTTTTTCAGTTGGGAAATCAGTGTTTTATTTCACACAGAATTCCTCAAACGTGGAAGGCATTTGGTATGAACCTTTAAAAGCAATGCTCCTTACCATCTGGTGTCCGTTTGCAGAAAGACATCATCAGAATGAAATAGCTTGAAATTCTACTTTGGTGGTGTGCTCTGTACTTTTCTTTCCTTTGGAGAAAATGTCTATATTTTAATAAGTCCCAATGAGGGAAAGGCTTTGCTGTAGGGAGAAATCTTTCTTTAAAGATATCCTGGCATGTTTTTCACTGTCTTTCACTCTTTTTTTTTTTGAGTGGGGCAGCTTCATCCAAAACAAATGACCCCCTTCCTGCAGCAGATTGCCTCTCATTTCGGAAAAGCTCTAGGAACAGCAATTACTCCCTACCTTTGGCTCTGTTCCATCATCTTTCAATGCATAAATCTGCTAACTAATCCCACAATTAGTACCTGGACGGTAATTCACTTGCTGCACAGAGCTGGATTAAGCAAGGCCAGTTTGCTCTGGCCATATAAAACATCCTGTCCCAGTTGGAGAGCCATGCAAGGTTTGTCCCGCGCTGCCACCAGGGATGTTCTGACCCTGTGCAGCTGCTGCTACTTGTCCCTGCGGACCAGTCCTGAGGGTCTCCATGGCATTGCCAGAGGTGCTGCTGCACTGTGGAGCATCTCAAAAGGGCACCAGTGTGGGGAGCAGGGGAGAGGTGGCTTTGACTGAAAGGCTTAGCTCATTTCTGGTGCACATTACATCTTGTATCTCAGACTTTCATCCCCCTAGGAAAAGGTGGTGGAAACTTTGAATGTTCCTGTCCTTGAGGGCCTCCTCCCCAGAGTTAAACTGCCCTGGGTCTTCTGCCTGCAGCAGGAGCAGCCTCCAGCACGGGGCTGCTAACAAAGCAGCTTGTGCTGCCCACTGCAACACTTCTGACATAGGCCAGGTAGGGTGTCCCCATTTTCATACAGGAAGGGAGGCCCCAGCAGGGCAAGGAACTTGCAAAAAATAAGGCAGTGCATCATGAACACAGCCAGAAACAGGCTCCCAGCCTAGCACTGTATCTGTAGTTTGCCAGCTGTAGCTTTTGAGCCCATATTACTCTTCCCCCTCACAATGAGCACTGCAGACAGTAACCCAGTTGGAAGGCAAGTACCCCCCACTTCTCCTCTCTCTAGTGGTGTTAGTTATATTTATTTAATCTCCCAACCAACTGAAGTAACTTTTTTTGAGGAGAAATTAAAATAGTTGAAATGCAGGCCATACCCACTGCTGACACTCCTCGTTCTTCTCCTGTTTTTTAGAAAATATGCCTGCAGCCATCTCACCACATCATGAGCCAAACCACCACAACCTGACAACTCTGGGTATGGACTAAGCAGTGCAAATCAACCCACAAGAGAATGCTTTGTTCCCTTTTTTTTAACCAGAAAAGCACAAAATAGTATGGGTAGAGAAGAGGAAAGTTAAACAACTTTCAGCTCCAGCCAGAAGTGGCCCATGGGATCACTAATGAGTTCTGAGAGTCTGCAGAAAGGCTGGAAGCTGATGTCAAACTTGGCCTGACAAACCTTTACAGGACCAAGAGCACCCTCACAGCATGTGGCCTCTTGTTGCTGTGACAGCAAAACTCATTTGAAAACACAGACTTTCCTTTAAAAATAAAAAATTCAAAAGAAGGTAAATTGACTTTCAACGATCAGATCTAAGGCTCCCCTAAAGAGGAGTAGGCAACGAACTAGCCAGCACTGAGCAGCCACACAAAACCAACATGTACATTCCTGTTCTCCCTTTCGGTTCACTTTCGCTGCAAGTGCTGTGTTGCTCAATTATTATGCTAGAAATGCACTGCAGAAAGCCTTTTTCCTACTAGGTGGTATGAGTGCCTGTGGCAGTAACATAAACTTTGTTGCATGTTTGATACATCCTGAATTTATCTGCACGCAAAGCTAGTATGAATCCCAGTCTGAGGCACCACTGCGGTAAAAGTCACTAAAATAATTCCTACAAGCTTTTAAGGTCTTCTTAGATTTTGTTACTTACTTGTTACTTCCTTTCAATAAACAGAGAGAGGAGATGATAAATATTAACCGCAGATAAATTTCAGCATCTCAAAGTAACATGTGCATTTGTAGTTCATGCTCAAACACCAAGAAAAACACTGCACTTCCCAGCATACAAATTAGCTGAACTGAAAAGGCATACCTATTTCAAGCACAGCTTTTACAGCAGAACAAGGGGACTGTAGTACTTGCCAGAGCCAAACTCAAAATCCCATCTGTATGCAGCGGTAACGGATGTGCACTTGTGTGCGTGTATCTTTACATACCTACATTTAGTCCAAAAAACGTCCACAAGAGAAACTCCACACGGATTCACGTCTCCTGTAAACTGGCTAGAGCACACAATAAAGACCAGAGTGGGGAGTGCAGGCATGACGGGGAGAGACAAAAATTTCTGACAACCCTTTTCGAAGCAAACTAGTAAACAAACAAGGAAAAGGAGAGGCTGATGAATGTAGCCAAACTGATAGTAGTGAATCCAGCTCTACGCCACAAGAAAAAAGCCCCCGCAAACATTTTGGCATCATGAGCCTGAAGGGGAAAGCGGCTGCAAATAAAAACAAAACTGACTCACCTATTCTCCTTGTCTAGGATGGGGAAAAAAAATGGAAGATAAACAACCAGTGTAACTCTTGAAAAGCAAACTGATTTTTTTCAGCCACCTTCAGTAAAGTGGAATTATCAGCCAAACAAAATTTACTTCACTTTTGAAATATCATTCTTAAGCTTGTGAGCACCCACAAAATAGCAAGAGGTCAGCTTATCAGTGTTGACCCACAATCAGCAACTATGGAACCAGGTATGGCTTGTGCTGATCACTACCTGAAAAAGCTGAATATTCTGAATATTCCCACCTTCCGTGCAGCACCAGGCAGGCTGGTACATGCTAGTTTCATTTAAATAACTTTTATCCTTCTGGAAGACTTACTGAAAAGTGTTTAAAGAGACCTTGAAAGAAAGAGATGTATACAAATAAACTGGATAATGCCTCTCCAACACTTGGCAAAATTTCAGGGATGAGTCATACATTACGGCTGTGTAAATTTGGGCTTTGTGTAAGTGATAGTGTTGGGTTCTACCCACTCCAGATTTAAATCACAGATGAAGCTCAGCCATGTAATGGATGATGTACGTTCTCCAGTGTAAGATGTACACTTGCTGATACATCAAAGGGAGATTGTTCCTTGACGAGTACTCAGAAAATGACTGAACTGCACATCCAAATGGGAACATTAGGAGTAGATAACTCAAGAGATGGTGAATAGGATCCCAATCGAGCAACACTTAGAGTGCAAGTAAACCCTAAGAAATCTTGGAAGAATTACTGGGGATTTCAGATCTAACTGACCAAAACCATGTAGCTTAGGCTGCAGATTATCTGGCTCCCTCAAAGCCATCAACATTTTCTATCCCCAAGACCATGAGATAGCAATAGGACAAGGAGGAATGGTTTTAAACTAAAGGAGGAGAGATTTAGATTAGATGTTAGCAAGAAATTCTTCACTATGAGGGTGGTGAGGCACTGGCACAGGTTGCCCAGAGAAGCTGTGGATGCCCCATCCCCGGAGGTGTTCAAGGCCAGGCTGGATGGGGCTTTGGGCAACCTGGTCTAGTGGGAGGTGTCCCTGCCCAGGGCAGGGGGGTTGGAACTGGATGGGCTTTAAGGTCTCTTCCAACCCAAACCATTCCATGGTTCTACGATTCTATGAGGGCTCACATTACTGTCAGTTGGCAGGGGGAAATCAGCTCTTCTAAATGCGGATGGGGCCTCAGGTAGCACCCCACCAAGCTAAGTTAATGCATCTTTGAGCATTAGCACCGAATACCTTCCCTTGACCTGGAGAAGCGTAGAAAGGCAATAGGGACAACAGAGACAGACCATGGAACAACAGAGGACAGCAGCAGCGAAAATGCAGGACAAAACAGAACCACGGCCATATGTCTGCTTCCGCCAAAGTTGGCCTCCTTCAAAGAAACAGTCAGGAACCTCAGATTTGGAGGTGAGCGTGCTTCAAAACTATTCTCCCCGACCTCCCTCCTGATTTTTGGTACTGCACGATAACAAAAGGGCAAATGGCGACATTCAGACAAGGTAATACAGGACAAAAAACTTGTGCAAAAAGTTGCAGCCTGGATGGTAGCCCACACACTTTAGAGATTAGCTGAAGCTCTGAAACGCAATTTGAGTAACTTCCTTTGAGGTGCCATCTGGTGAATCATTTACTGGGAACGTCTTAATCACATCAAAGGCATCTATCAATGCAGTGGATTTTCTCCCTGTTTAGGACTCCGCCTGCACATTGCACTCAGGGAACAAATATATTAGCACAGAATTACACTTTACTGCTGTGCTTTTTCCCACAGTAATAAAAAAAATCTGCAGCATGTTACCACCACGGCCTCAAGCTCTGGATTGTTGAAGAGCAGTATTTCACTATTACCTCAAAAGGCTGCTATGCTACAATCAGCCTGGATCGTGTTTTCAAAAATTTATAAAAAGAGGCACACATGAGCTGAGGAGCATATTCACCTGCTGCGGGGCAGCATGCTCGGGCATCAATAGCAGCAGTTCTTCGTTCTCGAAGTGGAAAACCATCAGTACGTCACGCCTCTGCCCTGAACCTTGAGCGTAAAGTAGGGTCATCTTTGCAACAAAACTGTCCTTCTGGCTAGTAAATATAGTTTTAGAACAACAACAAGAAAAACCCAGGCACAATTACACTGACGGGAAGTCAAGGCCAGGCTGCACCTATTCGCGTGCGTCGGTTTCGCCTTGCCGTTTGCGCGGCTTTAACTCCCCCAGCACGCCCCGCACCGCTCGCAGCGCCGCCGGGGCGCCGGCAGCACCCCCAGGCAACGCAGCACCCCGACGCCGGGTGCCCGAGGCGAGCAGGGGCTGGAGACGGCTCCGCGGGAGGGGGCCGGCCCCGGCCGGGG